>CM072682.1:19663161-19683161 GCA_036884735.1 Huso huso | reverse complement strand
GCTAGAAAATGTTTGTGTCGGGTGAGTTTATTTAGTTTTCTATCAATGTGGCCCTTCTGGCATCCTCTGAATGCCTTTTCAATTTGTTATTTCATTTTAAACTGTTAAAGGCAAAATCATAACAAAACATAGAATAGTGTGTATACAGTTCTGGAAAAAAAAAGTTAGCATTACCTAGAATGTTTGAATTGAGACAGAATTAAAAAACAAAACTATATGAACATAATTTAGATATTTTATTTAACATCATGTAATAAAAGAAACTACCAAAATGATATTGTAAAACTGTACCGGAATCCATAATAGTTGCACAGTGTGTCATGTTAGATTTCGAAATGTTGCATTTTTCAATTTGTCAGTTTTTTAAGTATATGGAAAACTACCAAGCGGTATGTAATTCAATATGTTAACGTAACATTATTCAGCAGGTTTCATTTGATTTTATGAAGCAAAATGTGTTCATTCTAAAGGCTGATGCAAAACCTTTGGCCATAGCTGTACACTGAGCAAAAAAAAAAGGAGGGGCAAAATATATAGTTTGCCCCCCCCAACCCCTGTATTTAAAGAGGAAAGGTAGGGATGGGGGTGGGTTCACATGCCCTCTCTGCCCTATGGGTTAGGCCCTCTAATTGTATCGACTGAAAGACTACCTGCCCTGATAACTCATTTAAAGATTCCAGGTAGTTTTATGCAGGCAGGCACACAAGCTTCCTCCCTCCTTGAAGCTTTCTGTCACGCTTTCTGTCGCTCTCATGTGAATTAAACAGACGGACAGACACACAGACAGACAGCCACCCTCCTTTTGTGACCTGCAGCAGCAGGGGGGTATGATAGAAACGCAATATATAGAGGGAGCTCTGCTTCTTTTTCCTGATACTGAAAGCTATGATTGTAGGATGTTTTAACCTCTGGCTGTTTCCATGATACAGACCAAACACTCTTGTGACAGAGAGCGAATGAATCTGAATCAGTAATCTCCCTCTCGACCTGTGAGGGCACTGTACAACAGGAACTGCGTGCCTCGTACTGAATGGTTGGGCAGTTCATTCCAGGGGCAGTCGGAAGCCGGCCATTCAGGAAGGGGGCGGCGTCACGTTACCAGGAGTCCTCGCCCTAGTACAGTGAGCGAAGTTTCAGTCATGAATTGGAGGAGACGTGATTGAACTAGCTATCGGAAGGGGGCGGGTCTTAGGGTACTTTAGTGGGGCGTGACGCCGTGGTCGGTTCCTTTGTTGTGGTTAATGGGAGGAAACAAGGTCTGGAAATGTGAGTGGAATGTTTCCCATTGATAAAATGTATGTATCTGTCTTTGCTAGACGGCTAATATGAAGCCGGGAGCTGCAGCACGAAGCCAGCGCTAAGCCCGGACCTGAAAGCACACACCACCACTGAGAGCACCGCACCTGCACAAAGAGCACACACAGTCTGGAGACGGGTTTAGGTGTCTGTGTTGCGTGTTTGTGTTTGTCTTATTATTTCGGGACTGCAACCCCTTTTGTTATATGCTGGCAATCCCCATTGTTGGGTAGAGCCAGCTTTATTATTTAACGGTCTCAAACCACAAGAGCATTATTAAAGTGCTATTTGAATCGTACCTTTGTGTCTGTCATTTTTGCAGCCTCTGCATCACCTGTACACCTGAGCACTGCAAACCACACTTTCACAACTCTTCAATATCCAAACTTGTCCAGTACAAAGGAATAGTTGTCAGGCCATGTGTACAAAGTGTACAAGTGTACAAACCTTAGTGTATAGATGCCATTCCTCTTGCATTCGGCTTCGTTGTTGTTTTGGTTTGTTCTTTCTAGGTGTTGTGTCGCTACAGAAATGCCTGGAACATCTCAAACTGAGACCCGCCTTCTTAGGGGGCGTGATGCACAGATCTGGTGAGTGAGAGAGTGGGGGAGAGGGTATCGGGGAGGGTATCAGGGAGGGGGAGAAGGAGGAGGATGAGGGGAGAAAATAAGTGGAGAGAGGAGGGGCGAGAGGAGATGTGAGAGGAGGAGAGAATAGAGGAGAGGGATAGGGAAGAGAGGAGGTGGAGGATGGGGTGGGAGGAGAGGGAGAGGGGAGAGGTAAACATGGACATTCTTTATCACAAGTTGCATAGCACTTTCACCCATTCCAGGTTTCACTACAAGCTTGATTAGCCACAGTGTATAGGTAGCAAGCTCAGTTGTGTTTTATTAAAGTCATAGCAAAACCAGGAATGCATCACACTGCTATGCAATGGGAGTCTCATTTCCATCTCTGATGTCACACAGTGCTTACAGTGCATGTAGTGCTCATGGTGATCCACATTCTCTTTGTGATCCTGACGGCTCTGATTGTGTGGCAGGGGATGAATGTCTTCTGCTTGGGGTCTCTGTCTGTGTGCTTCTCTGTATGTTTCAGGTAACAAGCCCCCAGGATTGGTCCCCAATAAGCCCCTGTACATGATGAAGGACCTGCAGAGACTCGCCTCCTACTGCAAAGTGCCGATCCAGGCTCCCAGCAACCCCTTCGAAGCCATGTTTGAGAAAGGTCTGTCTGTCTGTGTGCACCTGCAGACATTAAATGAACCGACTGGCCCACACAGTTATTACAGTAAGAAAAGCTAGTCATGTGGAGCAGGTGTAATGACTTGGTGTCTCAGCCCCATTGAATTGAATGGGGAGGCAAAGAGCTGGACATGAACCGCTAACTTCATGGTTAAACAATGAATGCCTTGTGCAAAGAGGCCGAACTTTGCTGGGGACCCTGAGGGGGCGTCTCATTGGCTCTGACGCTCCCAGGATGGGAGATGGGAAACCTGCAGGGATTGCTTCTCCTCATAGCGCAACAGCGAACCCTACTGGCCAGACACTGAGCCATTCAGCATGGATAAGAGGCAGGGCTGGTCTCTGTTCTCTGGGATCGGCAGCCCGCCCACCTCTGCTCTGGATTGCTCGACATAAAAGCGATTCTGGCTTTAGGCTTGTGAGATCGGAGGACGCTCACACACCCTCAGGACGTCTGTGCTGTGTGGGGAGTCGCTGTGGTGTGGAGAAAAAACATAACTGGACATTCCAAATTGGGGGAAAATAAATAAAAATAATAATTGGTCACTCAAAAAAAAAAAAATGAACGTCTTACCATTCAACTAAAGAGCAATCTCTGCAGTCGAGGTAAGTACATGTCTTATGATCTTATGACGATGTCACTGTTATTAACTCATCAGCCACTAGGAGGAGTTTGTTTCACGTGGTTTAAAGAACACTTTGAATGCAGAAGTATGAGCTTCATCCCCAGTGTTCATGACTGTGCTGATTCATTCCCCTCTGGAGTTTAGAATAGGACATGTGTGTGTGTCTGGCTGTGTACCTTGTAAGGATAAATGACCACAAGGGGGTGTGCAGCTGTAATTGCTGTCCCCTCTGAAACTAGGTTTTGTGTTTCTAGATGTTCTGTTTATAAATTTACAGTTGTCACGATTGCAAGGGGGCAGAACTTGCAGGTGCACACCCTCTAATGGTCTCTTCTAAAACCACCCCCTCCCTCATTGTGAAATTAATTCAGCTTGTATTAGGAGTCTTTTCAGAAGCAGTGGTTAAAAAAGAAAAGGGCTTTAGTTTAGTAACCCTTGTAAATAATGATCAAAGTGGAAACAGCAATAGAGAATCATTGAGGACACACATTCTAGGATATTAAACAGGGAAGTAATTCACTATGTTGAAGTTAGGGGATGGAAAGCTTTTTAAAGTAACAGATTTGTTAAAGCGAGTGTTCCATGCCTCGCGCAGTCCTGGAGATACGGTTTGTGACAGCGGTGGAGGAGAATCTGGAGCAAAGACCAGGACATCACCACCCCAGAGTCTCTGCAAGAGGTGAGGGGCGGCTGGCTCACCGCCACCTAGTGTCTGGGCTGAGCTACTGCGCTGCATTCTCTAAGCCTTGCATGTTTTCAGTGTTTAGTGTTATATGAATAATTATACAGAATGGCTTAAATTGGGTAGCGTTGGATTGTAATATTTGAATCAAATTTAGAAATAAGTGTAATAAATTCAGAGACAAATGTTTCAACTAGAGTATTTCCAGTGTGTTCAATTAAAGACATCGAAATAGACATCTAGACTGTAAGCTTTTGTCATTTAACTTATTAAGTTTCTTTTAGTATTTTTAGCAGGTAGATAAATGTCTCGGTTTTGCCTGAGTATCTGTGATTGAGTATTTTTGGCTGGTTAAACTGTGGAGTTCTGGTTTGAACTGTTTGTTGTCTGCACCACTGTACTCCACGACTCTATCTGCTGTAAACCCTCTCTGGGATTGTATGTACCAGCTGGGTGCCCAGTAATATTTATTTCGATTCCCAACTCAGCACAGCCAGGCTGACTGCAGAAACAGCACCCATTGGAGAGCACACAGCACAGCCAGGCTGACTGCAGGGACAGCACCCATAGTTGTTTCAGTGGGTTTCTCTATTTTAGCTCAGAGCAGAGCCCTCATATACAGTTTTGAAATGTCTGGATCCTGTGTGACTAACTAGTCATCCCTCTGTGAACCACTAGAGGGAGCAAAACGCCAAAGACTTGGTTACACAATTAAGCAAAACATAATGACTTTGAGAAAGACTCCACTTGGTGAAATATCTTAATTTCATGAGTTATCTTCTTTTAGTTCTCTTCTCTGACTTCCTTTACTTCACACAATCATAAACTCTGTAAACAGTCTGGTGCCTTCATCAGTGTGCTGATTCAGACTGTTTGTGGGGGTGTGCTTCTATCAGTTAGATAGGGCTGGCCCCTCCCTGTGAGGAATCAGGTTGAATCTCCCCATCATTACGATTAAGCCTTTGATTCCCAATCTTGTTGTTAGGGTCCTCATTCAAGATGTGGAGCTTTCTGCACTGATCGGGTCTTTCTGTCTGTCCCACTCTGCATGGTGAACATGATAACTGTTTTTTTTTCCCACAGGAGATCAGGGTTCGGGAGTCTCCTGGGTGCGTGTGTGCAGTGGTTTTAAATAAACACTGACCTTTCTGTTCACGTTGCTAAACTACCTGAGATCAGTTTCATATCTCAGCTGCACTTTCATATTGTGAGATTCTTATTGTTTCTGAACAAACAATGCAATTCTGTTCTCAAGGCCAGACTTCATTCAGTACAAACCACCACCAGCTCATTGTTATCTCTGCTTTTTCATAATGTGGGAATCAAACGGTTAATATGGTAATGTTGGGGGATGACCTGCATGCTTGTCTATCTGAACTGAGTTTCTTCTGTTCTTTCTCGTCTCTCTTTGTGCTTCAGTGACGTTAGTTTCTTTTTTCCCGATTGTCCTGTGTGGCAGGGCAGAGGAGAAGCCCTGCACATTGAGCTGAGCCTGGTGCAGAGTTCGGATCTTGCTGGGAACAGGAATTGGATGCTGTGATAGGGGAGAGATCTGTGCTGACTCTGCTGGCGTGTTCACAGTGCTGCAGGAGGGGGGCGGCAGTCATCCAACAACCGCTTGTCAGTCATGGCCGTGACACGGGGAGGTGGGAGAGAGTGTGTGTGGACTCTCCCTCTCTCTGAATGGCTGGTAGGCGGGTCTTGGGGAGATTGTTGGCCCTATAAGATAATGCTCTGCTGTTTCCTCAGGTCTGCCTTTTTAGATGCGCTGGATGTGCGGAAAGTGCTGGCCGGGAGCGAGGATCAGCGGAGAGAAAGGAGCCGCCGGATAGAGAGAAATAGGGAGAGCGGGGTACCTTTGGGCAGAACCCCAAGTCTTGAATAGGCAAGCACAGCGAGCCGGGAGAGTAGGACGGAGATCCGGGTCGTGCGGGTAGCGGCGACCGGGATATCGTTGCCAAGGGCAGCACCTTTTTCTTTGTAGGTTTATTACTGTGTTTTATTTTCTCTTTTTCTTTGGCCTTTTGTTTTCATTGTTTTGTTTGAAGCACCTGCGAGTGCTACTGCCCGATCCCTGGTTTACCAGACTCCTGGTATTCTCCGTGGTTTTGTTTACCATTATTGGTAAGCAGACCACGGACCCACAGCGCCATCTGCGGGCTAAAGAAACCAAATACCTCCTCAAAAGGAAAAATAAAACTGGGCACCTGTGTGGTGACTCCAAATACACCTGTCTGTCTCTGCGTCAGTGAATTACCCACCACCCTTCCACAGATGCTTTAAAGTAACATGTATTGATTGAAATAATATGATATACTCTTTGTCAATAATAATATTAGTATTGCCTGTACTCTTTTAGAATAGATCTGTATACCCAATAGGAAATATTGTAAGTAGCTTTTGCGTGCAGCTTGTGTGAAGGAGGCTGCTGAAGAGGTCGAGCTGACCAGCTCCTGGCAGGCTCTTATCACATGAAAGCAACTCTTTGAATCAAGTGCCAAACCTTGTGATGAGAAAAAGGTAGCCAACTTTCTGGAGAGAATTGCTCTGCTGAGCACAAAAGGAATAACATAATCTAAGCAAATAAATATATGTGTTTTACTAGTGTAGGTGTTTAAAGTAGAAAAGAATAAAAATCTTATAATAGGGAAATAAAAAAAGACTTAGAAAACCAGTATACAGTTTAACTAGTTCAAGAACAGACTCACAGTCAAGTCTTTTATTTAGATTTTAATCTAAAAGCAAATATTCTAGAAAGACCGGAATAATACAGCTTTTAGAATATTATGTTTGAAAAAGCAAGACAACAAGACAAAATAGTATAAACTGTAACTTCAAATATACAGCAAACAACTCATTTTGTGAGCTGGTCTTTACCTGCTTGTAGTAAAAGCAGTGTGTGTGGAGATGACTAATTGGTCTTGGCCAATGTAGCTGGGTTTTGGTGATCAGCAATTTAAAAGCCAATGTCCTTCCTATAATGAGCGATTTCATTTATATTAACAAACTAAATATCTTTTGGATAACAGAAGGTAGGAGTTTAAATTAAAATAAACATAATTAGAACCTGGCAAGAAGAGATAAGAGCATAAAGCGTAGGACGGTTTACTGAGTTAAGCTAAAATTTGGTTTAAAATAATGAGTATTAGAAAATGCTTGTGGTAGTGTCTCATATTAATCAACACTGAAATTGGCTAGAGGAGAGGTTGCCTTAAAACCTGCTTCAACTGGATTTGGTATGAACAGAGAACGAGGTCAGATTTAGTTCAGTTGCTATAAGACTATTACATTCTAATATGTTAACAGTAGCCTGAATTTAGATGAAAATATCTGGACCTTCCACTGACTTCATAACAAAAGCCTATGGCAAAACTCCTATTAAATATCCTGTTAACATACACCTGTATATGAAAGTAAAGTAAACTAATCTGAAAAGGTGAAATGATATGCTGCTCAGCGGGAATATATTGTTATATTGTAGACCCAGGTTAATACAATTAAATAAAAAGATGCTGTTTTATATTAGGGTTGGACGATAATGACATTTTCAGTTATCAATTATCGGCTGTAAATTATCACGATAATCATGATTATCGGCTGAAAAAATAACATATGTAAAATGTCTTGGAATTTATCAAATTTAAAGCTATATATACACTTGAGCAATATGACAACTGCCTCTACGAGTTTAGAAGAAATAAAACTAGACAATTTTCAAAAAGACCAGCATCTTTAATAAAAGTTATGAAACAATGGTTAGTTACGAAAAAGCACAAATAATATAACCAAATGTTTGTTTGGTAGCTTTTCAACTTTTGAACTATAGGCTACTTATTAAAAGTGTTTAAAAAAAATAAAAAAATAAATTTATAAATTGCGATTCAAAAATATCAGCTTTTGAACAGTTTCAGCACTGAGTTGATTACGTTGAGGGGTCACTATCAATCCACATCCACTGAACAGCCTTTCAGATGGAACACTCGTGGCTGGCAAACACAGATACTTGCAAGCTAACATGGAAACATGTGGAAATGACTGGGCATGCATCTTCCACCAGTTTAGTGGATCAACCTCGATATCACTTTCAGGTAAGCTGAGATAACCGAGAATCTCACGCTGAACAGCTTCTGACACAGACAGGTTTCTTGCAAGTACTTCAGGTTTTCTCTTCTTGATTTTGACTGCCTGTTTCAAAAGTGAGGTTAAGCCTCCCTTGGTTTTCCTTTTTCTTGAGGTAAGCAAAGTCTGGGTGCTGCTTTCACCATGGCTGTCCTCAACTCCAGGATCCAAAGAGACTGCCTCTTCCTCACCCTGGGCCTGGCGAGAGCCACCAGATCCATTAAAAGCCACTTTGGCCACTTCCACAGCTTCCTGCTTAACTGCTGCAAGAGTAGCATCTTTATTTTCAAGATACTCCTGTCTAAAACGGGGATCCAGAAATGAGCACACACTCACAAACTGTTTCACGCCTTCAGCTGAGTACCGAGACTGCAAGTCCTCTGATATGGTACGCTTGAGCTGCTTAACCATTTCTCGGTCTTGGTCAGCATTCACATCCAGAATATCCCTATGCAAGTGCTGCAGAAGAGGACTTAAAGCAGATATAGTTACATGTTCTTCTCCACTGAGAGAATCTGTAAACTGCAGTAGTGGTTCCATTACTTGTGCTATATCTTCTAAGACTGTAATTGCTCTATCATCTAGCATTAAATGCCAGTTTTTGCGGTCCTGTGCCAGGGTGGCAGAGATTGCCTGCTGCTGCTCAATAAATCTGGTGACCATTGATGCAGCTGACCCCCATCTGGTAGGAACATCCTGCAAAAATATCAAAACACTTTCAATCAAAAACACACCACACATTTAAATATGTAAGATTTTAATACAAGTGTTTCTGTTTATGATAATGATCTAATTGAGATACATGAGTAGAAGATTAAAAAAAAAAAAACTTAGTAACAATACAATTTATAAAATTAAAACAAGCCTACAGTATTTAGTACTGTACTTATGATTATAGTTTAAAATAAACAACTAAAAAAATAAATTTAGGCTAATATTAAACTTGCCATTTGATTTATTTTTTGGGTGGGGGGAGTTGCATTGTAATAATTGCAATTACATTTAATGTATGTAAACTGTCAAAATGTTAAATAGACAAAATAATGAGATTTACAGTGAGCTACAAATTTTTATTACAACAGGGATGTATAGCAATTCTGTGACTCAAAATATAAATTGCGTAGCAAAACTTGGGATTTGTGTAGCAGTTTTTATTTATGTACTTTTTAAAATTACTTTGTAAACGAGGGACGGAAATAAGACGAATGCATAGCAGTTTGGTCCATTTCAGGTTTTACTAACCACAAGCCCTTGTACTGTACTGAAAACGCTGGTCACAAAACCAAATGTGTTTCCCAGTGCCAATATTTGTACTGTCTGATCTGTCTTGTATGAAAAAAACACATACTGATGATTACGATAGGGTCAGCGTTGGAAACATTAAGATGCCTGTTTTGTTTCGTTTTGTATCTCATCCTACATTTTTTTCTTTACATCCCTAAATCTTGATGGTTGCTGTGGCTGGCACTAACTCTAGTGATATTGGGTGCCAGGTTAATTTTATAAGCTGGAACGTCAGGGGGCTTAATCACTCAGTGAAACGCAATCGAGTGTTATCTCTCCTTCAACAGCTGAAAGTGGGCATTGCTTTTCTGCAAGAAACACATCTTCGAAATTCAGACCACTCCCGTATGCGCAGGAGTTGGGTGGGGCAGATATTTCATTCCAAATATCATGGCAAGGCTAGGGGAGCAGCAATTTTAGTATACAAATCCATTCCATTCATTGCCTCCCAGGTGACTGCGGACCCAAATGGTCGTTATGTTGTTGTCACAGGTACTCTTTATAACACCCCTTTAATTTTAGCTAATGTCTATGCTCCTAATTGGGATGACAGTCAGTTTTTCACTAACTTTCTTTCTTCCCTACCTGATGTGCACACACTCCACCTCTTACTCGGGGGGGACATGAACTGTACTCTTAATCCTAGGTTGGACCGCTTCTCCTGCCTAAATCCAGCACACCTTCAAAATCTGCTCTGATTATTCGTTCATTTCTTGACACATATGGGGCTTCTGATCCGTGGCGCTTTTTTTCCAACTGCCCGGCAGTACTTTTTTTTTTTCTCCTGTACATCAAACATACTCGTATTGACTACTTTTTCTGGACAAAAACTGCTTCCCATTTATGCGTTCTTGTACGTATCAGAGTATAGTCATATCAGATCATGCGCCTCTGGTTTTGGAGCTTGTTTTTCACAGGCAGGTGGCACCACGTCACCCTTGGAGGCTCAACCCCCTATTATTATCTGTCCTGTAACTTTGTCCAGTTTATTTCTTCCCAGATAGACTTCTTTCTGGATACCAACTCAACACCTGGGATGTCCTCCATCACTTTATGGGAAACCTTAAAGGCTTATTTACGAGGCCAAGTAATCTCTTATAGTGCTCGACTCAACAGGCTTCGAACAGGGTGGCTCTCAGAACTAACTGACCTTATTTTGCAGTTAGATCAGCAACATGCTCTCTCTCCCACTCCAGAACTCTATAAACAACGATTGTCCCTACAGACTGAATTCAACCTTCTCTCCACTAAACAGGCAGAGCAATTAATGATTAGATCACGGCATGCACTATATGAACATGGTGACAAGGCTAGCAAAATTTTAGCACATCATCTGCGTCAATCTGCTGCTTCACATTTGATCCCACAAATTAATTCTCAATCAGGTCTGCCTACAACTGACCAGCAGGAGATTAATGATCAATTTAAAACATTTTATTTTTCTCTTTACAAATCGGAATCACCTGCCGATCCCGCATTAACCGATTCTTTTTTTGAGAGCCTTCCTGTTCCAGTTTTGGATCCTGACTCAAAAGCCCACCTGGAGGAGCCCTTTGCCCCAGATGAAATAACTCAAGCTATTAGGTCAATGCAGAGTGGTAAATCTCCTGGCCCAGATGGGTTTTCCATAGAATTTTATAAGAAATTTAGCTGTAGTTTGTCTCCCCTACTGAGCACCATGTTTGCTGAATCTTTTACATCTATGTCCCTACCGCCTACGCTGTGCCAAGCCTCTATCTCTGTACTGCTTAAACAGAATAAGAACCCTCTTGATTGTGGATCCTACCGCCCCATTTCGCTGCTTGCTAAGACCCTGGCACACCGTCTTGAGTCGGTTCTCCCCTCTATTGTCTCCTCTGACCAGACAGGATTTGTGCAGGGCAGACACTCTTATTTTAACCTTCGCCGCCTGTTCAATATTATATATACTCCCTCTTCTTCCCTGCCTGGGGTTATTCTTTCGTTAGATGCAGAGAAAGCTTTTGATCGTGTTGAGTGGGACTACTTGTTTTCTGCTCTACATAGGTTTGGCTTTGGTCACAATTTTATTTCATGGATCAAGCTGTTATATTCCTCCCCTACAGCTTCTGTTCGCACAAATGATGTGCAATCCAAATACTTCCCTCTCCACCGAGGTACAAGACAAGGTTGCCTCTCTCTCCCCTTCTTTTTGCAATTGCCATTGAACCTCTTGCAATGTCCCTGCGTGTAAGTCAGGGTGTAAAAGGAGTAATTCGGGGGCACGAGCAGAAGGTGTCACTTTATGCTGATGACCTTCTTTTATATATTTCTGATCCTATCTCTTCCCTCCCCATGCCTTAGTCATACTGGAGCAGTTTAGCAGGTTCTCTGGATATAAACTTAACCTACACAAGAGTGAATTGTTCCCTATCAACTCGGCAGCTCGTCGCTGTCCCCTTGAGAATCTCCCTTTCAAAATTGCATCCGAAAGCTTTACTTACTTGGGGGTCACAGTCACACGCTCATACAACAAACTCTTTAAATTTAACTTTACTCCCCTACTAGAGCGTATTAAACAAGACTTTCTTCGCTGGTCCACTCTACCACTTTCTCTGGCAGGTCGCATCAACTCGGTCAAGATGAACACAATCCCTAAGTTACTCTACCTGTTTCAATGTATCCCTGTTTTTATTACTAAAAGTTTTTTCAATACACTTGATCGGATGGTTTCTTTGTTTATCTGGAATAAGAAGCCTCCTAGAATTCGGAAAGATTTCCTACACAAAGAATGAAACCAGGGGGGGGTATGGCTCTGCCTAACTTTCAATTTTATTATTGGTCGACTAATATCCGAAATCTATTACATTGGTCACATTTTCGCCCCGGCTGATTTGGCCCTGCGTGGATGGCCATGGAGTCAGCCTCCTGTCGCTTTACCTCCCTGCCTGCCCTACTGTGCTCTTCTCTTCCCTCTCGACTTCTCAGTTTAGTGTTAACCCATTGGTGTGTCACTCCTCCGGATCTGGTCGCAGTTTAGGAGGCGGTTTGGCCTACAGTCCATGTCCATATCTGCCCCTGTTGATGTAAACCATCTATTCCCACCCTCAGTGAAAGACTCTGCTTTTAGTCTGTGGTATAGAAGTGGTATTAAGTCTCTTAAATATTTATACATTGACAATAATTTTGCATCGTTTGGCCAGCTTGTCCAAAAATTTAACCTACCTCAAACACACTTTTTTCGCTACTTGCAAATTCGGAACTTTGTTCATAATAGAGTGGTTCAATTTCCTCTACTGCCTCCCAAATCAATCACTGATTCGATTCTAGAATTCAGCCCTGACAGTAGGGGCGTAATATCTAAAATTTATAACATTATATTGTCTCTGCATTGCCCTTCATTGTCCACTTTGAAAACCCTGTGGGAACATGAGCTAGGACTCTAGCTAACTGATGACATTTGGGAATCCATCCTTAATTGTGTGCATTCCTCTTCAGTTTGTGCTCGGCATGGGCTTATTCAATTCAAGATCTTACACCGTCTTCATTTATCAAAGGTCAAATTGTCCAGAATATACCCTGAATTGGATCCAGCCTGTGACAGATGCAAACTAGCACCAGCTTCTCTCATTCATATGTTCTGGTCCTGTCCCAGGCTGGCTCCATTTTGGACCTCTGTCTTTGAGACCCTCTCTCAGTTCTTACAAGTGCCTATTGACCCCACTCCACTCATTGCGATTTTCGGTGTGATTCCTGACAATGTTCCCTTAACAGGGCTGCAGTCGGACACCGTGGCCTTTGCAACTCTGCTGGCCAGACGCCTTATTTAGTTTGGTTGGAAACAGGCTGCCCCACCCTCACATGTTCACTGGATTAGGGATCTCATGTACTCCCTTAAATTGGAAAAAATAAAGTTTACATTAAGGGGATCCACTGCAAAATTTTATAAAGCACGGCAACCCTTTCTCTATGTTGACAACCTTGGATTGCCCTCCCCTCCATAATCTTCCTTTATAAAATTAATAATAATGAAAAAGCAAGCACGGCACTTTCTCTGTCTTTCTCTCCAGCTCCTTCTTTTCTTTCTCTTCTGTCTTTCTCCTCTTTCTCTTCTCTTTTATAACAATTATAATTATTATTAATATGATTTCCACTTAAATCTCTGTTAAATTGTGTTTATGTTTCATCCTGCTTAATTTGTGAAATCCAATAAACAAAGTTTAAAAAAAATAAATAAATAAATAAATAAATAAATAAATAAAATAATAATTGTCTATTCCAAACTGGGAGGAAAAAATAAAAATAATTGGCAACGACTAAAACATATATATAAAATAGGGTTGGAACAATAATCGATTATCGTGATATTATCGATAATGTTTTTGCATCGATAATTGTATTGGGCTGAAAAATAATTATCGATAATCATTTTATCGTCCGTTACCCACTATGATATGCTTGTGTGTAACAGTAACTCTGCATTGAAGCAGTAATACAGGACTTAACTGTCTGCGTGAGGCGCAACACGTGATCTGTGCGCGCTGCCTAGTGGGAAGTTGTAACATGTGACGTAAGATTCACCGAGTAAAGGCAAACGTTTGAGCTAATAATGGCGATGGCAACTGCAGAAAGTACCAAACCTTCCGAAAACATTTTAGAAAAAAGAAACAGCATCAGTCCTGTGTGGCAGTTTTTTGGAGTGACAGAAAGTGATCCGCAAGGTAATAAGCCCGTCTGTAGGCAGTGTGGAAAAAAAATACCAAAGGGAATACAATACCACTAACCTCTTCACCCATCTACGGGATCACCATCCAGATTCATATTCACATATTTCTACAAGAACCAAATATGACGGAGGCGGAGTGAAATCGAAATCTGAACAGAGAAGCTCAAACATAAAATTAACTGAGTTTCTGGAACGTAAATCTAAATATAGCACGGATCACCCAAAACACCGTGAGATTACAAATGCCATCGCCTGTTTTATGTGCAAGGATATGCAGCCATTCCACGTAGTTGAGAAACCTGGATTTCGACATCTGATAAACACATTGGACAAAAGATATGAGATTCCATCAAGAAAATACCTCAGTGGTGCTCACATACCAGCAATATATGAGACCGAAGTCTCCCGTTTGAGGGCGGAATTGGATGGACTTACTTTTTTTTCCTGTACTACCGACCTGTGGACAAGCAGGGACAACGATGCATACATGTCGTTTACCTGTCATTTTGTTAATAAAGATTGGGCGTTAAAATCAAAGTGCTTAGGGGTTGTACCAATGATAGCGGATCACATTGCAAACAATATTGTTGAAGCAGTTTGTAATGTCTTGATCAGTGGGGCCTGAAAAAGAGTCAATTGTGTGTGTTGTAACAGACAACGGGAGCAACTATGTAAAGGCGTTTCGGGATATGGGGTTCAAAGGCTGAGTTGTTTTGGCCACAATTTAGATTTGGCAGTAAACCATGGGCTTAAGATTGATTCGTACAGAGAGCTGTTCGAGTGTGCCGCCTTGTCGTTTGCTCATTTTCATAGAAGCTGGAAGAAAAAAACGAGATCTGAAGAAGGAGCAACAGAAACTGGGACTTCCAGACCATAAGCTGATACATGTAAGTATTGATTTTAAAAGGTTGCTTTTAACTTCACGTCATGGTTTTATTTTTGATCCAAAATTTTCCTGGTTTCCTAACATTAAAACACAATTGGTACTTGTAAACGGGTGGAAACAGATGATATCGCATCCCAATTTGCGAGCCAAAAATACATGATAAATGCCATGCATATGTATGTGGATCGCTAAAAAAAGCAACTATTTCAGTTTACCTGTTTTGAAACACGCGTAAAATAAAGTACTTTCTTTTCTTTTTTTAAAATGCAACGGTACTTGTATTCTAATCAGGCTACAAATAGTGTTGCTATGTGGTTTACATAAGCTATATCCAACAAAGCTCCATCACATAAACACCTTAAGTAAAACATAAAGCTTTTTCGACCAGTGTATTGAAACGTCACTGCGACACACAACTGACTGACGACACACTCACACAGCCCGCCTCTCAAAGGGGAACGCGCCAAAAAGCTTTTAACCTCAGATCCCCTCCCCTTGACCAATATAAAAAAAAACACAGCAGAAGAGAGAAGGAAAGTGAAAGAGAAAACAAAACAAAAAAAAACAACAGCAATAGGAAAAATATAACTGCCCCCCATACCACCTATTAAGAGGTGGAAACATTCCCAAAGCTTAATTTGTAAAGCTTTTAACCTAACCACTGTGTCTGCTCTGCTGTACCTAACCTTACAGCACTAGTCCCAGAACTGAACTATCTAAATGTGAGCAACCCTTGAAAATAGGTAACTATAAGAAATGTACCAAAATGTATGAAAACACCAAAGAGAAAATAAATAAATAAATAAATAAAAATGAAAAAACTGGTTAATGCTTATACAGTGATAGTGTAATACTGCAAGAACATTTCAATTATTTAGTAAAGTATCCACATGGTAAGTCAACACCCCAAACTATATCAGTAAGAGAAACAAACCTTTTCATTTCAGCAATAACAGTATACTGAACCCAGGGCCATGCAAACGTTATTTCTCTCCTTTCCAACCACACACAAACGTGAATACTAAAATAATAATAATAATAATAATAATAATAATAATAATAATAATAAAATATATATATATATATATACACACACATACGTATACATATCCATACAAACACACATGCACATATACAGACGTGCTCAAATTTGTTGGTACCCCTCCACAAAAAACAAAGAATGCACAATTTTCTCTGAAATAACTTGAAACTGACAAAAGTAACTGGCATCCACCATTGTTTATTCCATATTTAACAGAAATCAGACTTTGCTTTTGATTTTTTATTCAACATAATATTGTAAATAAGAAAACAAATGAAATGGCATGGACAAAAATGATGGGACCACTAACCTAATATTTTGTTGCACAACCTTTAGAGTCAATCACTGCAATCAAACGTTTTCTGTAGCTCTCAATGAGACTTCTGCACCTGTTAACAGGTAGTTTGGCCCACTCTTCCTGAGCAAACTGCTCCAGCTGTCTCAGGTTTGATGGGTGCCTTCTCCAGACTGCAAGTTTCAGCTCTTTCCATAGATGTTCGATAGATTCAGATCAGGACTCATAGAAGGCCACTTCAGAATAGTCCAATGTTTTGTTCTTATCCATTCTTGGGTGCTTTTAGCTGTGTGTTTTGGGTCATTATCCTGTTGGAGGATCCATGACCTGCGACTGAGACAGAGCTTTCTGACACTGGGCAGTACGTTTCGCTCCAGAATGCCTTGATAGTCTTGAGATTTCATTGTGCCCTGCACAGATTCAAGGCACCCTGTGCCAGGCGCAGCAAGCTGTAGGTATGGTGTTCTTTTCTTTGAAAGCTTCATTTTTTCGTCTGTGAACATAGAGCTGATGTGACTTGCCAAAAAGCTCCAGTTTTGACTCATCTGTCCAAAGGACATTCTCCCAGAAGGATTGTGGCTTGTCAATATGCATTTTAGCAAATTCCAGTCTGGCTTTTTATGTTTTTCTTTCAAAAGTGGAGTCCTCCTGGGTCTTCTTCCATGGAGCCCACTTTCGCTCAAAAAGCGACGGATGGTGCGATCAGAAACTGACGTACCTTCACCTTGGAGTTCAGCTTGTATCTCTTTGGCAGTTATCCTTGGTTCTTTTATACCATTCGCACTATCCTTCTGTTCACTCTGGGGTCGATTTTCCTCTGCGGGTCGCCCAGGGAGGTTGGCTACAGTTCCATGGACCTTAAACTTCTTAATAATATTTGCAACTGTTGTCACAGGAACATCAAGCTGCTTGGAGATGGTCTTGTAGCCTTTACCTTTACCATGCTTGTCTATTATTTTCTTTCTGATCTCCTCAGACAACTCTCTCCTTTGCTTTCTCTGGTCCATGTTCAGTGTGGTGCACACAATGATACCAAACAGCACAGTGACTACTTTTCTCCATTTAAATAGGCTGAATGACTGATTACAAGATTGGAGACATGTGTGATACTAATTAAAGAAACTAATTAGTTTGAAATATCACTATAATCCAATTATTTATTATCTTTTCTAAGGGGTACCAACAGATGTGTCCAGGCCATTTTAGAATATCTTTGTAGAATAAGCAATAATTCATCTCTTTTCACAGCTTCTTTGCTTTATTCTATGACATACCAAAGGCATGCAAGTATACATGATAAAATAGCTTTTAATTTCATCACTTTTCAGGAGGAATGAAGCATTATTTCAATGAGCTGTAAGGGTACCAACAAATTTGAGCACGTCTGTATATACGCATACACACACACATACACATACATATCCATACAAACATATAAAATAGTAATACTGGAAAATCCATTACAGACAGTTGAGAGTAGCAAACTTAACCAGCAACCCAATAACACCACTGGAGCGATAGCTGCAAAGCATGCCCACACAGACCAGCAAAACCCCTGTTCTCCGTGGCACCAAAACTAAATTCCCGGGATACATTGCATTGATGCGCCGTTTGCAAGTCAGTCTGATGCGCACATTTCAACCATATCAGTAATGCTTTCAATTTAGGCGAACATTCATTTTACCGAAGCAATACCCACACACATGAAAAAAAATAAAATAAAATACAACCCACAACCATACATACACCAAAAAATAATAATGATAAACAAAAAAGACATTTATACTTCTGTATAACGCCGGTATATTTAAATAATATTAAGTCCACAATTACCGTACTGTATTTACTCTGTGCATTTTAGCTTAGGGAGGATCTCTCTTGAATAAAAGTCCCTTGCTGCTTCTGGGGTATCGAAGATTTGATCAGTTCCATTGAATGAAACGCGGAGACGTGCTGGATGTAATAGGCCATACCTCACCTTCGCACCACGGAGAAGCGCCCTCACTTCATTATAAGCAGCTCTGTGCTTTACCAAATCAGCACTAAAATCGGGAAAATGAAGACTCTTTTTCCGCTGGAAGATGAGCTGCCCTTCTCCCTTGACAAAGCGCAGAAGCCGCTCTTTAACCTGAAAATGATGAACTCTCAAAATGAAAGGCCTTGGGCGCTCTCCCTCTCGTGGTCTCGCAGCCGAGGAGCGATGCCCTATCCAGAACAGGGGGGGAGTCCAGGCACTCCTGCCCAAACACTTCTTGAAAGAAGCTCGACATAAACTCCGTTGGTCTGCCTTCCTCCATCCCTCCGAATTCCGACGACGCCGCAGATTATTTCTCCTACTTGGTTCTCCAGGTCGTCAATTTTAGCAAGGAGCTTGTTATTTTCAGAAGCAAGCAAGTTGCAGGCTGATTCAACCCCAGCAAGGCGGGCGTCAAACACATTCATGGAGCCCTCCCCTCTCTAACTTTTTCAGAGCACTCAGACAACGCCATTTTTAATGGGAGCAATTGCCGATTGAATTTCGGATCTAAGCATAGCAATCTCATCTCGATAACTTCCCTGACGATCCCACGGAAATCGTCAAGCATGGTGGAGCTGTAGCCGGGCCCCCCTCCGCTTTCTCCTGCAACAGCGCTCGGCCCAGGAGCAGGTGTACCTGGATCAGCAGCCATCGATTTTTTGCTTGATGGCTTTGATGGCATTACAAAGTAAGTATGACTGACAGCCACGGATATATCAATTAAAATAGCAGATGTAACGTTAAACTTAAAGCGACGTTTTAAAAGAATGATTTTAAAGGATTGCTAAAGATTATTTTAAAAGATTCAGGAACTCCTGCTTTACACCTCTACTCCATATTAGGCCCCCTAGTGGTTCCTCTCGACAATTATTATTTTTAGGTTTAGCTCACCACTACCACCCTGCGCTGACTCGGGAGGGCGAAGACGAACACACACTGTCCTCTGAAGCGTGTGCCATCAGCCGACCGCTCTTTTTCACACTGGGGGCTCACTACAGGGGTCGCTACAGGGGTCGCTGGTGCGCGGTGAGCCGAGGACACCCTGGCCGACCTAACCCTCCCTCGAACTCGAACCGGCGACATCCAGGCTATAGAGCGCATCCTGCACTCCACGCGGAGCACCTTTACCGGGTGCGCCACTCGGGAGCCCCAGCATGAAGTTTTAACATCTACTCTCGTGTAATGTAAATCATTATGATATATACAGACGTGCTCAAATTTGTTGGTACCCTTACAGCTTATTGAAATAATGCTTCATTCCTCCTGAAAAGTGATGAAATTAAAAGCTATTTTATCATGTATACTTGCATGCCTTTGGTATGTCATAGAATAAAGCAAAGAAGCTGTGAAAAGAGATGAATTATTGCTTATTCTACAAAGATATTCTAAAATGGCCTGGACACATTTGTTGGTACCCCTTAGAAAAGATAATAAATAATTGGATTATAGTGATATTTCAAACTAATTAGTTTCTTTAATTAGTATCACACATGTCTCCAATCTTGTAATCAGTCATTCAGCCTATTTAAATGGAGAAAAGTAGTCACTGTGCTGTTTGGTATCATTGTGCACCACACTGAACATGGACCAGAGAAAGCAAAGGGAGAGTTGTCTGAGGAGATCAGAAAGAAAATAATAGACAAGCATGGTAAAGGTAAAGGCTACAAGACCATCTCCAAGCAGCTTGATGTTCCTGTGACAACAGTTGCAAATATTATTAAGAAGTTTAAGGTCCATGGAACTGTAGCCAACCTCCTGGGCGCGGCCGAAGAGGAACATCGACCCCAGATTGAACAGAAGGATAGTGCGAATGGTAGAAAAGAAC
>CM072682.1:19220661-19658161 GCA_036884735.1 Huso huso | reverse complement strand
TCCAACTAGTACTGGGACAGATCAGTAAATGGGGAGGGTTGCTTTATTTTTCCCCCTGTTTAACCTCATCACTCAGAGCCCTTGCTTGCTTCCTTGCATATTCTCCATGTTCCATGAATGCAGAAGTAGGGGTGGGGCAGTGGTGACTGGACTGACAGCCAAGACTGATACCCCATTGAGTACCCCATCCCCAGTCGATGCTGTGCTCTTCAAACCAGTCAAACCTGACCCATCTGGATCCATGGGAGAGAGAGAGACAGACAGACAGACAGGCAGACACAGTAGATAGGTGAATGTTGCCTCTCTCCCTCTCTCTCGCTCTCTCTCTCTCTTCTTTCCCTTCTAGTCCAGTCTGTTAATGACAATAATAATGATGGGATTGTATAGAATTCACAACTCACCCTTTGAAGAGCCTTCTTTGAGAGGACAGTATTTATCCAAGATTGATGATTTGACAGAAAGCTCAGTATTGTTCTTTTTCAATTCAGAATTGTCTTTTTGGAGTCTATTTCCATTTTGTAAGAGCCTGCTATAGTTACTCTGCAGCTCAGAATGATTCTTGTTGAGGTTGCTGTAGTCACTGCTCAAGTCCTGGAGCTGATTCAGTAATGATGAATCATTTGTGGTCAGGCTGGTGTACTTCTCAGGATCTTTTTTAGTTCTGGAATCTGAGAAAAGCAAATAGACAAGCGTGAATTACAGTTTTGTTCAGTCGAATGCACTCAACCAGCTTGTTCTGTACATGTTTAAAGCTGATTAATCAGTTCAGTAAATCTGACTCTGGAATGCAGTGATATTCGCTGTCCATGCTTCACATACTGGTCATGGGAAACTGGTATCTGAATGCTCTTTTCACAAGTCCATTTATGTGAATACAAGTTTGATAGCGATTTGAAACCCTGCTAACAAACAGCAGTGTGTGAATACTCACGACAGACAGCGAGGGAGATGATGGCAGCCAGTAAGAGACAGCACAGGATGAGGAGGACCAGTGCAGGCTGTCCGTATGAAGAGGCTTTGCCAGCAGCACTCACAGGCGGGGTGGGGTCTGAGGAGAGAGAACACAGCTCAGGATACAGTACACAGTATACTAAAGAAACTTTCTGGAGTTTTAACTTCAAACACTCAGTCACAAGATACACTGCAGTATAGAAAATACTTTTTGAAATCCTTGCCAGTCTCACAGCAGAAATCCATGTTTGTTTCTGTAGGACAAAGATATTTTTCAGAAACTTTCATTAGTTATTACTTCAACTTTAATCTGACCATTTTACTAGCCGAGCATCAGATAGTAGGCTCTTTTTAACAGTGCTTTAAAAGCCTTAAAATAAATAAAATTAATAATAAGTTGTGCTGTAACAACTTTGTCTTGGCCCCATTACCCAAACAGTCCATAATCCCTGGTAATGCCCGCTGTGGAGGGTCTTATTGCTGACATAGAATATTGTAACAGAGTGGTGGCGGGACAGAGCTGAGCGGAGACAGAGCTGCAGCAAGCAGCAGGGGGCGTGGCTCCTGTGTGTGTGTGTGTGTGCGTGCGTGCGTGCGTGCGTGCGTGTGTGTGTGTGTGTGTGTGTGCATATGATGTGTGTGCGTGTGTTGTGCGTGCGTGTTGTATGTGGTTATTCGGTGGTTTCTGTCTGTGTTCCTCTTGGCTTCATTTCAATGCACAGTGGCTATATAGTATTCCTGCAAACTTAACAACTCAACATTTTTTAGAGGTTATTTCTGTAAAGAGGAAGCTACAAAAAACAAATTCAGCACTTTTATTATTATTATTATTTATTTCTTAGCAGACGCCCTTATCCAGGGCAACTTACAATTGTTACAAGATATCACATTATTTTTACATACAATTACCCATTTATACAGTTGGGTTTTTACTGGAGCAATCTAGGTAAAGTACCTTGCTCAAGGGTACAGCAGCAGTGTCCCCCACTGGGGATTGAACCCACAACCCTCTGGTCAAGAGTCCAGAGCCCTAACCACTACTACACACTGCTGCCACTTCTTTTTTGCAAGAATATATATATTTTTTTTCCAGTGTCTGGGATTCAATTTTATAAGCTGGACCCCTCTGTGATTCTGTAGATTTTGAAACATTTCTGTAAGGGGAGCCTGTATAATGAGTTTCAATTCACCTACTTTCTTTGTTTGAAGAGAGCTGTTTAATGGAAAACCCTCAGTAACAGGGTCAAGAATGCCTGTTCACATTTATTTTACACTTGTCTGTTATTATTTTTTATAATTTTATTAATTTGATTAGTGCACGCTTTATGTTGTCTGACACTTTATCATTGATTTGTATCACGTTATGTTGGCTTCTCCACCCATTTCCCTTTATCTGCCTTATTGGGCATTGACTAATTGAATTATTGATCAATTTATGCACCTGAATATAAATAGCACATGTTTTTACAGCCTGGATGGCCATATTGGGGTCTGTGCCTGTGCCTGTGCCTGTGCCTGTGCAGCGGTTGGAGTGTGGAACGGCGAGTAAGAGAGAGTGAAACGGACCAGTAAATGGAGCATCCCGACAGTACTGGGCTGATATGCCGGTGATGAATAATGAACGGGAGCGACTGGAGTGTTTTTAGCTTGGCGGTAGCCGAGAGGAATTTAGGAAGTGAAACAGAATAGGCTATACTGTGATGCTGGTTTCTCTGTCTCTATCTCTGTGTTCCCTCCCCTGCACTGACATTGTGTGTCTGTGTGGACTTTTTATAGACCACGGTATTTATTTTTTTGTATTATGACAGTTTTACTATGTCCTTAAAAATGCATATTCCCTCTATTTGCTGGGTAGCAGCATTGTTACACTTTACTACATTACCTCATTAATGTGAACCTTGTTTAACCCTTCGAAATCTCATGACCTACATGTGGATAGAATGATTGTCTCTTAAACAAGTACCTTGTAAACAATGTGTGGCTACTTTAGGATTTTACAATAAACAAATGTCTTTTAAAATGGATTTGAGTGATTTTCTTGGCACCCATGTTCCTGCTGTTTTATCTGTTTCTGAATAAAAGACCCTAAAGGTATCCTCTAATTTGTTTTGTGCTCCTCGCTCTGAACTGGCGTAGTCGCTCTGCAGGTGTGTGCTGTTTCTGTACGCGAGACCGGGGAGGTGTTACATTTTCCTGTGCATTGTAGTGTAGGGGGTGGGACTGAAGATGCCATGCACCTGTAGGGAATCAAGTAGTAACTGCACCTAATTAACTGGTGATTGTTGACCTAATAAAAGCCGATTCCCTGCAGTTGTGTGGGATAAGCGTTTCTTTCTGGGTCCGTGTGTTTTTCGTTGGATGAAGCTGTGACCGGACGTGTGTGTTTCCCCCATTATCAGTGCTGCTACCAGGAGCGCAGGACGGGCGTGGAGTGTGGTGGCCATAAACAGCCGCGTCCTCCCTGCAGGTTTAGTGTCAACCACCGTTTCTATAATACGTTTTGTTTGCATGGTTTTGTGATGTTCTTTTGTATCTCTTTTTGTTCAGGGTTTTCTTTATCATTTGTATTTTCGTTATTTTAGATTGGGCATTGTTTCCCGTTGGCAAACCCATTATCGGGTTCTGGTTTAAAACTAAATACTGTAGCGTTTTTGTCAGGTTTATGAAGCAGGACTCACGGAGACGGTGTGGAATTCTCGGTCTCGAATTTTTATTTGAATAAACAGAGAATTCCTGTCAGGTGCCGGAATTCACGCCACTAAAACAACAAACCCTTATTTATCCTCTAGTGCTATCTCTCTCGCTTTCTCTGAAGTCGCTGTCACTCTCTCTCCCTCTCAGTCTCTCCCCCCTCTGTCACTCATGCACCACCTTATATAACCTCGCCTCATCTCCCGCCGCTGTCCGGCTCAACCAATCGACCCATGGTCTGCAGTCCCCCTTTTCCCGCTGCTAACTAACGGCGTGACCCGTTCCCCTTACAATACACATAAAAGATAGACAAGACAAACAGGACAGACAACAAGTCCTGTAACAATACAATTGTCCGGGTCGTTACAATACTAATGGTAGTATTTGCTACTGTTTTTGACTTAAAGTTGTGGTAATAATAGACTTCGGCCACTATAGTGGAGTGGCGTGTATGGAAAGCATCCGGGAAGCAGTGTCCTTTCATTTCTTTTTGTATGGTTGTCTATCTTTGTATCGAACTAGTAATTATTAGAATCTTGATTCTTTTTGCTGTGCAGTGCTTAGAAGACCGCAGCGATTATCTAGACCTTGCACCATTAATACTAGTTCTATTCCGTTTTTTTACCCGGCGGTCTGTGACGGTAACTTGTGTTCCAGGGATCACTAGAGTGGTTTTATTGTATTAATTTTTAGTTGCAGGATTAGTGTTGATGAGTTGTTTGTGCTTTTATGATTTGATGCACTGTGTATTTGATTTTATGTTTATGATTTTATGTTTATGATTGTTTTTGTGTATTTTTATATTTCGAATTCCTGGGCGCTGCTGCTGCTACAAACGCCGGGACTATTGGATGTATAATGTAATATCTATTATTATTATTATTATTTATTTCTTAGCAGACGCCCTTATCCAGGGCGACTTACAATCGTAAGCAAATACATTTCAGTCTCTACTAGGGTGCAACAACACTTTTTCATCTAGTGGATGCTAGCGGTACTGCTATTGTCTGGTTATATGTAAACTATTATGCGTTTTATTTTGTAAGCAATAAAACCAATCTTTGTATTTTTTTATACCAAATACCTGCCTCCTTGTTCATTTATTTGAATAGACTTGAGTGGGGAACCTAATTCTATACATTTCTGGGAGCTAGTTCTCTCTAATAAAGATTCTGACATTATCGGGGCTCCTCTTGCTCCTGGCAAATCAAAGAGGTGGCGTAGTCAAGTTTTATTGTTTAATTGTGTAAACCCGCCCGTGCGCCTGTCACAGTAGTGTGATGTATTTCCAAATGACCCCTTTTTACTATTTGGTATATTTGCATGGCATATAAGACATACACACGCATCTTTCACTGTAGGGAACACAAATTCACTTTCCCATTCCGAATGCAAATAATGTGTCCCTTGGTTCTTTTTAGATGGCCCAGCTACATCGCTCAATTTTAACGACATCTATGAACAAAAATCAGTCCAAGTCAAAGCTACTCACATGACACTTTCCAGCAGAAATCAAACACAACTTTTCAAGCCTGGACTCTTACTGCAGAAACTAAAGACTAAACACCGGTGTCCCTCTCGCACATGACCAATAAAGACAAGAGGATGCAGTGATAGAACTGCAGAGTTATTTAGTGCAATTGAAAACGAAGCCAGATGCACAAAGTATTTCATGCATCTCAAAATAAAAATATAAACATGATTCTTTAAACTGCGGTGAATACAAAACAATCAGTAAACCTTGTGAGATCGACTTTCAAAGGCTCAGAGATCGACTGGGAGGAGACACCTGTTCTAAATGATCTAAATAGAAACAATGGAGAATGATGGAGAACACACATAATAGGATATTTAGAGTAATGAAACAATTACAATCCAAAATACAGTGACTGTTCAGCCCAGCACTGGAGAATGCAGAACCCAGGCATGTTTGCCACTTCTCACAGAGTGGACCACTTTATTTATTTATTTTTGCCAGATGTGCTGTTAAAGTTATGTGCAGCATATTTTGTTTTAAGGATTACTGTTACTTAACAATTGCCATGGGATTTTACTTGATGCAGGATGTGGTCAAAGCAGCAGGGCTTGTATAATATCCAATCAAAATATAAAACTTGAAAAAGTAGCAGCCCTTTGAACAAGCCTAAAAAGGGACAAATTAAAGAATACAGCCATATCAAATGGTTTAGTTAAACATGAGACAACTGAGGCTTATCTTTCCCTGCCACCATTCTTAAGCACAGAGTGTTGTAGTAATTGATACAAAATCTACTATTTTTTCCAGGGTTGTTCCTTAGTAGAATGTTAAATGAGATGGTATGGGTGTGTCACGGAGAGCTTTGTGGTGCCGTCAGACCCGGAAGAGAATGGACACAGACACTCAGTGCTAGAGTCGAGATCAGAGATCCTCTGCTATTCCTAATCTACATTAATGACTTAGATTCTGGTATAGTAAGCAAACACCGTAGCAAACTAAATTTGCAGACGACACAAAAATAGGAGGAGTGGTAAACAACGTTGCAGCAGCAAAGGTCATTCAAAATGATCTAGACAGCATTCAGAACTGGGCAGACACATGGCAAATTACATTTAATAGAGGAAAGTGTAAGGTACTGCAAGCAGGCAATAAAAATGTGCATTATAAATATCATATGGGAGATACTGAAATTGAAGAAAGAATCTATGAAAAAGACCTAGGAGTTTATGTTGACTCAGAAATGTCTTCATCTAGACAATGCCGGGAAGCTATAAAAAAGGCCAAGAAGATGCTCGGATATATTGTGAGAAGTATTGAATTAAAATCAAGGGAAGTAATGTTAAAACTTTACAATGCATTAGTAAGACCTCATCTAGAATTTTGTATTCAGTTCTGGTCACCTCGCTACAAAAAAAGATACTGCTGCTCTAGAAAAAGTGCAAAGAAGAGCAACCAGAATTATCCCGGATTTAAAAGGCATGTCATATGCTGACAGGCTAAAATAATTGAATCTGTTCAGTCTTGAACAAAGAAGAAAGACTATGCGGTGACCTGATTCAAGCTTTCAAAATCCTAAAAGGTATAGACAATGTCGACCCAGGGGACTTTTTCGACCTGAAAAAAGAAACAAGGACCAGCAGTCACAAATGAAGATTAGATAAAGGGGCATTCAGAACATAAAATAGGAGGCACTTTTTTACACAGAAAATTGTGGGGGTCTGGAACCAACTCCCCAGTAATGTTGTTGAAGCTGACACCCTGGGAAGCTGACACCCTGGGATCCTTCAAGAAGCTGCTTGATGAGATTCTGGGATCAATAAACTACTAACACTAAGCTACTAACAAGCAGGGGTCAGTAGTGGTTAAGGCTCTGGACTCTTGACCGACGGGTCGTGGGTTCAGTCCCAGGTGGGCGACACTGCTGCTGTACCCTTGAGCAAGGTATTTTACCTAGATTGCTCCAGTAAAAACCCAACTGTATAAATGGGTAATTGTATGTAAACAATAATGTGTAAAAAATAATGTAATTGTATGTAAAAAATCATGTGATATCTTGTAACAATTGTAAGTCACCCTGGATAAGGGTGTCTGCTAAGAAATAAATAAATAAATAAATAAATAAATAAATAATAATAATAATAACAACCAAATGAGCAAGATGGGCTGAATGGCCTCCTCTCGTTTGTAAACTTCCTTATCTACTTATCTGTCTATCTATAAATACATTCATTTAGCTTTATATGGCATACTAATCATGTTGCATGATTAGTATTATTGCATTATTTTTTCATGCATGTTCCTATTTTGCTTTTATTTAAAAACATATTAAGAATATATGTACATCAATATATGGATATGTGATGCATATATGTAACATATAAAACAATTACATTGCATATATGTATTATATATTGAAAATATGTGTTCTTTCCATATGGGTTTGCTATGCATTTACCATAGTTTACCCTGGTTTGCCATGTTTTGAACAAATAAGAAATACAACATTATAAAAATGTATATGATATAAACTTGAAAAAAGTAATGGAACAAAAGCACATGTGAAGCAATATGTTTTTCATTAGCTTCTAATACTTGTACAAAGTTGCAGTGAATAGCTAAACTTTTAGCAGTAGTAAAGTGAAGCAGGACATGTTTAAATGTGACCCCTAGGTACTTACAATCCTGTTCTGCTCCTGCTCTTTTGCCCTGGGGTGTGTTTACTGTGGAGTAGACGTCCTCCGAGGGATTCTGCAGCCCAGTATAAATGCTGTCCATCTCCATTGCTAGTGCTGTAGAGAAGTGAGCTAGAGAGGAAGTTCTGACTCCTATATTAACAGTGCAGACTCTGCAGGGCTGGGCAGGGGCTAGAGGAAGTGGGGTTTCACACTTCAGTCTGTGGTACAGTGTAAATGCTGCCCATCTCTGTAGATAGTGTTGCAGAGACGTGAGCTAGGGAGGAAGTTGTGACTCTGTGACAAAGAGAGAAAGAATTCAAACTGTAAATCTCCCTCCCGACCAAAAAAGGCGCTGGGTAAGGTTGATCGTATGCTTCCTCCTAGATGGACTGCCTTGACGGTAGGCGGAAACCGGAAGGTGACCATATTAGGGGGAGCGCGTAGTTGCATGTACCTGGAAGGATTTCATTGCAATCAGCTGTGGGGCAGGCCCCTATTGGAGAAACCATGGCAACGGGTTGCTTGCAAGGTGGAGGTTCTGGGTACAAAGGGGAAGCAACTATGTCAGTACGGCCCCTTGCGCTGATGACAATATCCAGCCGGAGCCTGTGTGTTTGTTATTGTTTTGTTTTGTCGTTATCAGAGGAGGAGTGAAAGTCGGGAGCTGCAGCCACGGAGCCAGCACTAGACCCGGAGCACGTCCCTCACAGCACAACACAGCACAGCACCAGCACTCACCACGACCCCGGAGAAAGAGCACAGTTTCGTGCACGGAGGATTGTGGTTTAGGAGTGTTATTTATTTTGTTGTTCAGGACTGTAAAACCTGTCGTGTTCCTCCCGATACCATCGCTGGTAAAGGGGTGGTTTATTGTTATTATTTTTGGCTTTTGTTGGAATAAAAACACAGACCTTTTGGGAGAACTCTTGTCTGGACATTGCCTTATATTTGCACCACTCACATCCTGTTCACAAGTGGTGTCAGAAACGGGATTTCACAATGGACCCTGCGGAATTAAATACTATGATGGAGGCTCAAGCACGGAGGCATGAAGAGACCTTGGCAGCGGTGATGGAAAGGATGAATGCCATGCTCCTCGCGGCCAACCAGAGGAGGGAACCGGTGGCTGAACCAGCAGTGGCGCCTCCGAAACCTAAAGTGGTGAAGATGTCGCTGGAGGATGGATGATCCCGAGGCCTATTTAACATCCTTTGAAAGACAGGCGACAGCAGCTCTATGGCCTCGGGAGAGGTGGGCTACCCAGCTGGGACCCAATCTGATTGGGGAAGCCCAGGCAGCCTACCACGCTTTAACCCATGAACAAGCCATGGATTATGATCTGGTAAAAAAAGCCATCCTTCAGCGACTGGGCATCACGAGGAGATGCACCGCTGCCGGTTCCGGGAGTACCAACGCCCCGAAGGAGTCCGACCCCGAGTAATGGCCCCGCAGTTGGTGGACCAGGTGACCCGGTGGCTCTGCCCTGGTGAACGCACAGCAGAGGAGGTGACTGAGTGTCTCACCATTGAACAATTTGTGCAATTGCTGGGGCCAGAGGCCAATAATTGGGTCAGCCGGCACCGGCCCACCACGCTGGATGCAGCGGTCAGGTTGGCCGAGGGGTACGAGGACTCTATGCTCACATAGTTGCCCACCCCGATACATCCAACGCCGACGCCTTCCTTCATCAGACGCAGGATGGCGGGCCCAAGGCCGGGGCCCCTTCACCCACGCACACCCTTCACGTCTGGACCAGCACCCTCTCGTTCCCCAATGGGTGGCCTCGCTCCACAACACTGGAGGCCGAGGTCAACCCCCAGCTGGGGTAGAACAGGGGCCCCCTCCCCGCTGCCTGGTCGGCAGCGGGACAATCAAGCTCCGTGGGCGCCTTTTCCTCTGGAATGTTACCGGTGCCATGGGGTCGGCCACCTTGCCCGAAATTGCCCGTCAGCAATGGAGTGTGGCGGCTTCGCATTATTTGGTACCGGCGACAGGTAAGTCCAGGGGTAATGATTGGGAGGGACCTTGTATTGTTGATGTGCGGGTTGGTAATGTGAGCACCCACGCATTAGTGGACTCAGGGTGTGGGCAGACCTTGATTTCGGAAACTCTCTTAGAAGGGGTACCTTGGTGGTCACGTGGGTTAGTGGTCATCTCCTGTATCCATGGAGATAACAAGGACTACCCCCTCACTAAATTAGATTTGACAATTGATAGTCACACCCGCCGTGTAATTGTGACAGTGGCAAAAAGGTTGCCATACCCGGTTATTTTAGGTCGAGACTGGCCATGTTTCGAAACAATTATAAACCAAAAGGTAGAGCCAGTCTCCGGTAAGACCATAGGAGCAGCAGGAGAAACTATTGGGGATATTTTTCCGCTGCCTGCTGATCTGTTCCCCTCTCGGTTCCGCCCAAAAAAAACTAAACGAGAGAGAAGGGTGGAAAAATGGGAGGGCACATCAATGAAACAAGGTTGGGGTTTGGTGGGAGACTCCTCCACGTCTGATAAACGCCAGGGAAAGGGGATTGGGATCCAGTGTGACCGACCGGGCCGGGTTACTGAGACCCCTAGTGCTGAGGCTACCATATCCCCGCTCGATGTACCGAAGGTCTGGGACCAAGATGTTGATCTAGCGTACGAGCAAAAAAATGATCCTACGCTGGCTAACCTCTGGGGGCAGGTTCGGTCTATCGAGGGGAAGGAAGTAGATGGCAATCGGCCGCTCACATACCCTCACCACATTGTGCTTGGGCATTTGCTGTATAGAGTATCCCAAGCCCCGAGCACAGGGCAGACTGTAACACAGTTACTCGTTCCTCAGTCTTTTCGACATGAGATCATGCGGTTGGCTCCTGATGTCCCTTGTTCAGGCCACTTAGGTAGCGAAAAGACTCAGGAACGAATACTGGCTTGATTTTACTGGGCGGGAGTGTACAGTGAGGTGAAGCGGTATGTGGCGACCTGTAGAGAGTGCCAACAAGTAGCGCCGGGGCGGGTTCGCCCGGCCCCATTGGTTCCACTGCCCCTGATCAATATCCCCTTTGAACGCATTGCAATGGATATAGTGGGCCCATTGAGCCAGTCTGACTGTGGATTTATGCATATTTTAGTAGTGGTGGACTACGCGACCAGATATCCAGAGGCAGTACCATTGAGGTCCACTAGTGCAATGACGATTGCAAAAGAGTTAGTGCAGATCATAGCGAGAGTAGGGATCCCCAAAGAAATTCTGACTGATCACGGAACTAATTTTATGTCACAGTGTTTAAAGGAACTGTATAAATGATTACAAATTCGATCCATTCGGACCTTCGTTTATCACCCGCAATCGGATGGTTTGGTGGACCGTTTTAATCAGACATTGAAGCAGATGCTGAGGCGGTTTGTCAACCAGGAGCAAAAACATTGAGCTAAAATCCTTCCCTACCTGATGTTTGCAGTGTGAGAGGTGCCGGGTTTTCTCCCTTTGAGCTGCTGTATGAGAGACAACCACGAGGTGTCCTTGATCTTGTAAAGGAAGGATGGGAAGAGCAAAATAAAGATGCTAAAAACATAGTGAAATATGTAATTATGTTAAGAGATCACCTGCAATTGGTTGGTCATCTGGCACACGAGAACTTAAAACAGGCTCAGCATCGGCAAGAGCAGCAGTACAATAAACAAGCACGGATTCGGACTTTTCGGCCAGGAGATAAGGTACTGCTGCTACTTCCCACTTCGGAGTCTAAACTGTACGCTAAGTGGCAGGGACCATATGAGGTGATGTGGGCAATTGGTAATGTTAACCTAGAAATCAGACAACCCGATTGCCATAATAAAACTGAAATTTATCATATTAATTTATTAAAACCCTACAATGAAAGGGAGGCCCTGTTTATAGCCAATGACAGAATAGAAGAGGATTTTGATCCCTCTGTCAGTACACCCGCTACAGTTAACATTCCGATGAGGGAACAATTACTTCCTGATCAGAAGTGTGAACTCCGTGGGTTAGTGAAACAATTTGGTGATGTTTTTCTGACTTGCCTGGCAGAACTAATATAATTGAACATGCTATTATTACTCCAGCAGGTGTCAGGGTCCCGAGAATCCTCAGATCAATCCCGGAGAGCCGCAGGGGGTGCCGTCGGCGGGAGGTGGGGGATATGCTCGAGCTTGGAGTCATTGAACCTTCCCGGAGTGATGGTGCCTAAGAGGACAGCTCCACTCGGTTCTGCGTGGATTTCAGTAAGGTTAATGCCATCTCCAAGTTTGATGCCTTTCCCATGCCTCGGGTAGATGAGCTCCTCACACTCTTATATTAATAGTACAGACTCTGCAGGGCTGGGCAGGGGCTAGAGGAAGTGGGGTTTCACACTTCAGTCTGTGTGATGCATTATTACTACTGCCCATCTCTGTAGCTATTGTGCTGTATGAGGAGTGAGCTACAGAGGACTCAGATAGGGGTTTAAAAGATAGTGCAAGTGGACTCTGTGCCATTCACTTTCAATAGGGGATCCAAATCCTCTTATCCTGTGATTCTAACAGGACACATTACAGTTTGGATAAACAAACATCACAAGGGGTCCCATTGATATAACATTGTGGTCTTGCTGCTTATACAGTGATTGAACCCAGTATTGATGGTAGACTCTTTTTAGAGACGTCTTGGTTGCACACTCATCATGTAACTTATATTTATAAGAACATGACCACTACAAATTACTTATTAAAACTTATTGCATTTTATTGTTAAAAACAAAAGCAGCATATAAACAGATAGCTGTACAAGACTACGTGTTTCGACACTCTCGTGTCTTCATCAGGTGGATAGTGTTTGCTATTTAAGAACAACCCCTATTTATATATATATAATCTCTCTTAATTAAGTAGTTAAATTAGTAGATTCAATTACACCTATTTGTAAGATATTCATAAAGAAAAAAGTGTGTGTGTGTGTGTATATAGACAACGACGGATCGTGTTAGTAGTCTAAATAACAAACAAACAGTTTTTACTAGTCAAACAAAACAAACACAACACTCACGTTTCTCGTATCACAGGGTCTCCTTCTAGGTTGTTCTAACCATTTACAAAGGAACAGATTACTTTCACTACAACCCTATTTTACCCTCCCTCATGACCCCTTGGTTAACGAGCGCATCCGCTTCTCCAATCCACGGATGCCACGCTGTTTCCCGTCCTGGTCATTGAGTTCGGGTGCCATAGCTCCGCCCCTTTTCTAGATGGCCGACTTCAACCTAACCCTGGGAATAAATTGTCATGCCATTTAGTCCAGGGTACTCTGTTCTTTTACACAGTGCCCTCACAGGTCGGGAGGGAGAATCATTCGATCTCTGTCACAGTCCCACATAATCGATTAATTCTCAAACTGAAAGCAGTAGGGATTCAAGGAAATGCATGCACATGAATTAGGGAGTGGTTAACATGTAGAAAACAGAATGTACTGATTATAGGAGAAACCTCAAAATGGAGCGAGGTAACCAGTGGTGTACCACAGGGATCAGTATTAGGTCCTCTGCTATTCCTAATCTACATTAATGACTTAGATTCTGGTATATTAAGCAAACTTGTTAAATTTGCAGACGACACAAAAATAGGAGGAGTGGCAAAAACAGCAAAGGTCATTCAAAATGATCTAGACAGCATTCAGAACTGGGCAGACATGGCAAATGACATTTAATAGAGAAAAGTGTAAAGTATTGCATGCAGGCAATAAAAATGTGCATTATAAATATCATCTGGGGGATACTGAAATTGAAGAAGGGAACTATGAAAAAGACCTAGGAGTTTATGTTGACTCAGAAATGTCTTCATCTAGACAATGTGGGGAAGCTACAAAAAAGGCCAACAAGATGCTCGGATATATTGTGAGAAGTGTTGAATTTAAATCAGGGGAAGTAGTGCTAAAACTTTACAATGCATTAGTAAGACCTCACCTTGAATATTGTTTTCAATTCTGGTCACTTTGTTACAAAAAGGATATTGCTGCTCTAGAAAGAGTGCAAAGAAGAGCAACCAGAATTATCCCGGGTTTAAAAGGCATGTCATAAGCAGACAGGCTAAAATAATTGAATCTATTCAGTCTTGAACAAAGAAGACTACTGGCGATCTGATTCAAACATTCAAAATCCTAAAAGGTGTAGACAATGTCGACCAGGGGACTTTTTTTTTTTGACCTGAAACAAGAAACAAGGACCAGGGGTCACAAATGGAGATTAGATAAAGGGGCATTCAGAACAGAAAATAGTAGGCACTTTTTTACACAGAGAATTGTGATGGTCTGGAACCAACTCCCCAGTAATGTTGTTGAAGCTGACACCCTGGGATCCTTCAAGAAGCTGCTTGATGAGATTCTGGGATCAATAAGCTACTAACAACCAAACAAGCAAGATGGGCTGAATGGCCTCCTCTTGTTTGTAAACTTTCTTATGTTCTTAATACTTTCTAGCTTCTTACATTGAACTACACCCTGAGAGTACTGGATTCCTTCCTTGATACACATACAAACTCCACCCCCATGTTCTTCTTCCCTATCCTTCCTAATCATAACATAGCCAGGAATTCTGAAGTCTAAATGCTTTTTAACCATGTTTTTTGCACACAAATTACACCTGGAAAAGAATGAATATATGTTTTACACTCTTGACCATGTGCAATTAAGCTATGCACATTCCATTGTAAAACAAGTAATACCATTATTAAAGGACTACTCATTTTTATTTATTTAATTTAACACTTCATGTTTATGCTCTGGACTAATTTCACAATATTTCAAATGTCTTTCAGCGGCTTTCACTTATTTGAATTCGCTCTGTCCTCTTACTTGTATGAGAGGCACAATTAACCACTTGCACCATAAATGCTAGAAAATCTGTCCTATCCAAAAATAAAACATTTTCCAGTTTGAGTTCCTCTTTCACCTGTCTAGTTATCACTTTAACTTCTTCTGTAACCCTCACATCCTTTTCTCTTTCCTGAGTTCCCCAGTGTTTTTCAGAATCACACCGCTTAGGCACCATTTGAACTGCTTCAGCAGAAGATATCTTTACTCTAACTTTTTGCCCATCCTTCGCATACTGGTTTACTGAACAGCCACCATAAGCTGCACTGTGCTCTCCTCCACAATTACAACATTTCCTTTTGCCTGCTTTACAATCCTTATATCCATGTTTCTCACCAGTTAGGGCATCTCATCTGGCTTTTACTTAATGCTGCCACATGTCCAAATCTTTGACATTTGAAACATCTTAAAGGTGTTGGCATATACGGTTTTACTGTAAATGCCTGAAACCCCATAAATGCCCTATTACGAAGATTTGCTCCTTCAAAGGTTAACAGAACAGTACCTATGGGCACCATACCACCATCTCGTTTTATCTGAAATCTCTTGACTTCACTTTTTCATCTTTCAATGCATTCTTTATTTCTTCCCCTGAAATATCTTGTGAAACTCCATAAATTACTCCTTTAGACACAAACATGTTTTTAGGTAATTGACATTTCACTTTTTATTTTATCTAACATTTTAGTTCTAGAAACCTTTTCATCTGTATTTCTAATTTACAGAAAACTAATAAGTCATCTCCTTGCATTTTATTTGCTTTCTCAATATTCCCAACAGCATCTTTTATCCATTTTGCAATTTTAAGTGGGATTATATTCCCAATTGGTTTATCTTTCTCTAAAGAGTTCAAAATTCCCACATTTTTTTAAATCTCAGACTTCCTACTTTTAGGCTGCCTTTCACCGTCAGACTCACTTTGTAAACTGTTTCTCCTACTTTCTCGAACTCTTTTTTTTCCTGCAGTTTCCCATCCCCCATCGTTCTCTCCTTCCTCCTCCTCCACATTACTATCCAATTTACTTCCCGTTTGTTTGTGTTCACTGCAGATTTCACCAACAACCGCTTAACTTGCTACAAAACACCCATGTAATGGATCTGGTCGGTGATTTTTTACTAGCAGGCCATACAGATCCTCCTGCCTTGTTCTGCTTTATAACCATCAAGCCCCTCCCTTCAGAACCAATTAGCCAAACAAAAGTATTAACCTTTATGCAAAAACTACATTTCCCAGCACCCTTGCAGCAGAATCCATAATCCTCCCAGCCTGGATGCCGTTCCGTACCAAACGCACGGTAAGACCAAGTTTGAAATAATAAAAGCGTGCTCATGCAATCATAATAGAAAAATAAACAATGTGCAATTCATCCTAAACAAAGCAAAATCAAAACTTCGAGTGCCAAACCAAATAAAACAATTTATAAAACATGCTCAAAATAAATCACTCCACTAACTTGTGCAAGTCTTACTGTGTGTACCTCTGTGGCTGGGGCATGATTTTCAACGTTTGAGCACGCCGTGATGGTCTGCCTTTTATACGAACATATTAGCAGTTTTTATTTACTAGTATGCAATACCCTATATGTTGGTATATATTACAAACATTATACTTTTAGTCATTGTTATTTACAATAATGTATTTACTGAACTTTCGTTTCTCATTTTATATAAAGCTGGTACAGTCATGTGCTTTAAGATGCCTTGTGACAGGATGGCGCAAGGCACGAGGCCCAGAGACAGACTGCAGTTCAAACAAAAATACTTTTATTAAATAGAAAACAGAAAATAAACAGGCACAAGGGACAAACAAAAGATTTCTAAAACACAGACAATAAACACAAAGTAAAACTTACAAAAATAAGGCTTCCAGGCTGAGCTTTGCCTTCACTGGACTGCAAAATGAACAAAAAACCAGCACACAAAGAAAACCACCCTTGCTTTCTCAACTACCTCTCTCTACTGAGGAGCTGAGGCCTCCTTTTATGTCAGGTGGCTGGGTGCTGATTGATTGCTAATTATTCCCACCTGACACAATAAACCTGGGCAGGGAGGAGAATTTAACCCCATCCCTACCAATATTTACAAGAGCAGAGCCCTGCTCTGCCACACACCTGTATGTATGTGTGACAGAGATCGAATGAGTCTTAGTGTTAGATCTCCCTCTCGACCTGTGAGGGCACGGTGCACGAGGAACAGAGTACCCTTAATGAAATGGCACGACAATTTATTCCGTAGGGTAGATGGAAGTCGGTCAGTTCGGAAAGGGGCGGAGCTATGGCACCCGAGCTCAGTGACCCAGACGGTAAGCGGCGTGGCATCCGAGGACTGGAGGAGCGGATGCGCTCGTTAACCTCGGGGTCATGGGCAGGGTATAAATAGGGGGGCATGGCTTGAGTGATCTGTTCCTTTGCAGATGGTTAAACCAAATAACCTAGAAGGAGCCCGTCTTGTTTGTACTAAAAACCGTGAGTGTTTTGCTTGTCTGTGTATTTACACTGTTTGTCTTGTGTGTCGTTTCTCACCAAGAATACTGAGCACGATCCGGAGCTGCAGCCGCAGGCCAGCTAAAAACCCGGACATCACCACTCACCTTTCCACTACAGGAACTGTCTTTTTGCACCACTAGCACTAAAATCACGCACTGTCGGAATTGTGTCTGTGTTTTGTGTTTTGTGTGGGGGAAAGAACTGGACTTTGGGTTACGGGTCAAACCCATGGGATTATAATCAGAAGTGATACACGCCGCTGTACCACTTCCAACACTATGATTATTTACAGGTTTGCCTTAAGGCTCTGGACATTTATTAAATTAAATAAACACCCTTGCACCTGTACCAACGTTGTCTGTGTGATTATTCTGCCCTGCACTCACCTGCGTCTTTACCACTTTGCCCACACGTGGTGTCAGAAGTGGGATGGATTCTGTAACACTGTCGGCGCTGCTGGAGCAGCTGGACAGCAGGCGGGAGGTAGAGGAGACGGAGAGGAGAGGTACACCCGGCTGATCGAGAGGGTCGGGCTGGCAATACCTCCCACAGCGTCAGCAGAACGCGGCTTTGTGGCGCCCAAAGCAGGACGCACAAAATGACGGGCGGAAGATGACCCAGAAGCATACCTGGTGGCATTTGAGCGGCTGGCTACCACGGCGTCATGGCCCCGACAGTTCTGGGCAAGCCAGCTGGGACCCTGCCTGATTGGGGAAGCACAGGCAGCATACCAGGCGATGGGGATGACGACCGCTCAATATGACCTGGTAAAACTGGCTATTCTCCGCCCGTCTTAACATTACGGAGGAAACGCACCGCAGTGAGGTTCAGGGAGTACAGGAGGTCCTAAGCGTGACGCCCCAGGGTGGTCGCGCAGAAGCTCTGTGACCACATGATCCACTGGCTCACCCCGGCGCTAAAAACAACTGCCCAGATGGGGGAGGCCATCGTCATTGAGCAGTTTTGTCATGTTGTCGGCGCCGAGACCCAAGCGTGGATACCGCGCCACAACCCCGACACCCTGGAACAGGCAGTCAAACTCGCCGAGGACTTCAAGGACTCCTGGTATCCGCCCAGACTGGGCTACTCACCCTGCCACCTCAACGGAGCAGCCGAGCCCCACCTCCTCTCTCTGCTCCACCAACCCCACCACGGGACCGGTTCAACGACCACCGAGAGCACCGACCCCAATGGGCGACCTTGCCTCCTCTTCATGGAGACCAAGGTTGGCCCCAGCTGGGGTAGAGGTGCTACCCCTGCCCGTTGCCATACCAGCAGCGGGACAGACCATTTAACCCTGTGCCCTCCTTTCCCCTACCTGTTTTAGGTGCCGCCAGCCGGGTCATCAGGCTAGGTCATGCCCGCTCTGCGATGGGTGTGGCGTGGTCGTCTGTAATCTGGCATCTGAAGCGGTAGCGAGGAAAAATGGTCGGGAGGGCCTTGTATTGTTAAGGTGATTTTTGGAAATGTGAACACCCATGCATTAGTGGACACAGGGTGTGGTCAGACCTTAATTAGAGCATCTCTCTTAGGCGGTATGGTGTGGCAGCCACAAGGTCAGGTGGCGATCTCCTGTATCCATGGAGACACGGCAACATACCCCACAGTAAAAGCATATTTATCGGTCGGTCCGATTAAACGTCACCTGGTAGTGGGGGTGGCGGAAAGGCTACCACATCCCATTATTCTGGGTCGGGACTGGCCCAATTATAAAGATTTGGTGAAATTAAGGGCAGTCCCGGCCATACACGCAAATGTGGCAGAAAAAGTAGAAGGGAAATGATTGGTAATGTTTTCCCTTCCAAGCAGAAATATTCTCTCCTCTGTTCCGGCCGAAAAAAAAAAAACAAAGAGAGAAGGCTGCGGAAATGGGAGGGAGCGTTAATGAGACAAGGCTGGGGCTGGTGGGAGCCTGCTATAACGGTGAAAAACGTCAGTCAAAGGGGGTCGGAACGCAGTGTGACCGAGAGGGCGGTTACTGGGCCATCAAGGGCAGATGTTACTCCGCCCGCTCAATATACGGACATGTGGCACTCAAATGTGAACCTAGTGTGGGAGCAGAAAATGACCCATCACTGGTGCACATTTGGGGACAGGTCCGGTCCATTGAAGGTAAGGATGTTGAAGGCACTGGGGCACTAGTATTTCCACTTCATTATCAAGGGGCAATTACTATATTATGGGACATCCTGTAACACAATTATTGGTTCCCCGCCTTGTCGACTGGAGGTCATGAGGCTGGCGCATGATATCCTTTTGCGGGCACCTCGGAGTTGACAAGACAAGGGAGCGAATATTGGCTCGATTCTTTGGCCAGGTCTTTATAAGGAAGTGTCGAAATATGTAGCCACATGCCCAGACTGCCAGCGAGTAGCGCCGGGTCGAGCGCCCGCCCCTTTGGTCCCACTGCCGATTATTTCCACCCCTTTGAACGCATCGCAGTGGACATAGTTGGCCCTTTGCTACCTTCTGACTCCGGTATACGCGATATCTTAGTGGTGGTAGATTACGCAACGCCGATACCCGGAGGCAGTTCCATTGAGGTCCACTAGTGCTGCTGCGATAGCCAAAGAACTAGTGCAGATTATGGCAAGAGTAGGGATCCCCAACGAGATATTGACTGATCATGGAACTCATTTCTTGTCAAATACGCTACAGCAGGTATATAAATTACTAAAAAATACGTCCCATCAGAACGTCGGTTTATCATCCACAGAGACGGACGGATTGGTGGAACGCTTTCAATCAGACTCTAAAGGCGATGCTGAGACGATTTGTGAATCAAGAGCAAAAAACATTGGGCATCGCTTCTTCCCTACCTCCTTTTTTGCAGTGAGAGAGGTGCCGCAGGGAGTTCGACAGGGTTCTCCCCTTCGAGCTCTTGTGCGACCCGACAGCCTCGCGGCATTCTCGATCTGTTGAGAGAGGGGTGGGAGGAGCACAAAGGCAGTCAAAAATGTAGTGCAGCATGTGCTCCTACTTAGAGATCGCCTAGATTTGGTCGGTCGTTTGGCCCAAGACAATCTCAGATCGGCTCAGCATCGACAACAGCAGCATTACAATCAAAATGCATTAATCCGAACTTTTCGGCCTGGAGACAAGGTAATGCTGCTACTTCCCTCATCGGAATCCAAACTATGTGCTAAATGGCAAGGGCCATATGAGGTGATTCGGGCTATAGGAAAGGTTTAAATTAGACAGCCCGATCGCCGTAACAAAAAAAGAAATTTATCACATAAATTTATTAAAGCCCTGGCAGGCAAGAGAGGTTTTATTCATAGCCCCAGGCAATATAGAGGATGATTTAGGGCCCGAGCTAGAACCCTCTGGCACAAAGAACATTTCGATGGGGAACAGTTACTTCCTGATCAGCAACGTGAACTACGAGGTTAATTGAGGACTTTAGCGATGTTTTTTCTAACACTGTAGAACTAACCTTGCTGAATATGACATTATCTCTCCCCAGGTGTCACAGTGCGAGAGACCTTAAGGATCCGGAAAGTCGACGGAGTGGCGTCGCAAAAGAGGTATGGGACATGCTCGAACTTGGGGTGATTGAGCCTTTCAGGAGGCGAGTGGTGCAGTCCAATTGTGATAGTGGCCAAAAAAGGACGGCACCAACCGCTTCTGCGTGATTTCCGCAAGGTAAACGCTATTGCCAAGTTTGATCGATCCCATGCCTCGAACACACGGTTTTAACTTCTAGATAGACTGGGGACGGCGAGGTTTATCTCCACTCTGGATCTGACGAAGGGATATTGGCAGATCCCGTTAACTCGAGTTCTAGAGAGAAAACCGCATTTCAACACCAGAGGGGCTGTTTCATTTACAACCATGCCGTTTGGGTTACATGGTGCGCCCGCTGCCTTCCAGAGACTGATGGACCGGGTTTTACACCCACATCGTGAATATGCGGCGGCGTATATTGATGATGTGGTCATTTACAGCTCCACCTGGCGAGAGCATTTGGCTAGGATCACAGCCGTCCTTCAGTCTCTAAGGGCAGCCCGCCGCTGACAGCTAACTTGCAAAATGTGCGTTTGCCAAAAAAAGAAACACAATATTTGGGATTTGTAATGGGGAATGGCAGGGTGAAACCCGTTGTCTCCAAGGTCCAGGCCTTGGCAGACGCGGCAATCCCCAAAACCAAAGGCTCAAGTGAGGTCGCTACTGGGGTTAGCGGTTATTACCGCCGCTTTATCCCCCGAGTATGCCACAGTGGTTAATCCCTTAGTTGACCTCAAAAAAAAGAGCGCGCAAATTCAATTAAATGGTCAGAAGAATGTCAGGGGTGTTTAATACTGTTAAGCAGAGACTTTGCCAGGCCCCTGCTCTCATCACTCCAGACTTCACTAAGAGATTCATCCTCCACACCGATGCTTGGATGTCGGTTTGGGTGCAGTCCTGTCTCAAATGGTAGGCGGAGTAGAACACCCTGTTCTGTACATAAGTAAAAAATGCTCCCTCGGAGCTTAACTTCTCCGTCGTAAAAAAAGAGTGTTTGGCCATTAAATGGGCTACTCACTCTTTAAGATACTACCTGCTGGGACACTCATTTGATCTTGTCACTGACCACGCCCCACTCAAGTGGTTAAGCACAATGAAGGACAGCAATGCCCGGATAACTCGGTGGTATCTGGCATTGCAGCCCTTCATGTACCATATGGTACACCGTCGGGGAAAGACCACCAAAATGCGGATTATTTTTCCCGGGGGGGGAGTAATGGGAAGGTAGGTTTAGCCGAGTGTTCCTTGGCCCACTCTGGAGCGGTGGGATATGTGACAGAGATCGAATGAGTCTTAGTGTTAGATCTCCTCTCGACCTGTGAGGGCACGGTGCACGAGGAACAGAGTACCCTTAATGAAATGGCGACAATTTATTCCGTAGGGTAGATGGAAGTCGGTCAGTTCGGAAAGGGCGGAGCTATGGCACCCGAGCTCAGTGACCCAGGCGGTGGCGGCGTGGCATCCGAGGACTGGAGGAGCGGATGCGCTCGTTAACCTCGGGTCATGGGCTTAGGTATAAATAGGGGGCATGGCTTGAGTGATCTGTTCCTTTGCAGATGGTTAAACCAAATAACCTAGAAGGAGCCCGTCTTGTTTGTACTAAAAACCGTGAGTGTTTTGTTTGTCTGTGTATTTACACTGTTTGTCTTGTGTGTCGTTTCTCACCAAGAATACTGAGCACGATCCGGAGCTGCAGTTGAGGCCAGCTAAAACCCGGACATCACCACTCACCTTTCCACTACAGGAACTGTCTTTTTGCACCACTAGCACTAAAATCACGCGACTGTCGGAATTGTGTCTGTGTTTTGTGTTTTGTGTGGGGGAAAGAACTGGACTTTTGGGTTACGGGTCAAACCCATTGGATTATAATCAGAAGTGATACACGCCCTGTACCACTTCCAACACTATGATTATTTACAGGTTTGCCTTAAGGCTCTGGACATTTATTAAATTAAATAAACACCCTTGCACCTGTACCAACGTTGTCTGTGTGATTATTCTGCCCTGCACTCACCTGCACGTCTTTACCACTTTGCCACAGTATGGAAGGCATTAAACAAACTATAACTAGAGCAGATTATTAGTGACAGCACATACATCGTGCCAAATAATAATAATCAGTGGAAACCAATTTAAAATAACACAGGTAAAACAAATACTAGTGTCAATAATAATAATAATAATAATAATAATAATAATAATAATAATAATAATAATAACGTGATTACAAATAACAACACTCAACTAGTCACACAGGGTCAATTGTAATGAATTGAAAGCAGCGTACTAACTGGGGATGATCCCGTGGGTATTACGGTGGTGTACTAAACTAGTAAGCAAGTTAAATACCAATACCACCTGGAAGTTAAAATTAGAAATAATAAATTATAAAACTAAAGTAAGGTTAACCTCAACCACCGAACCACCTGGAAGTTGGTTACTTATTCCCGGTTCCTTATTCGTGGTATAGTTCACAAAGCAGCGTGTCCTTTTTCTGTGTGTTTTAACTCACTTACACATCTTTCTCAATAAATATATTGCTATCATTTAAAAGATAATTGCTCCCTCTTTAAAGAAAAATGAAAATATTAATAAAAAATCTGCATCAGCAGCATAGCAGTGCCCCATATATTACCTGCTTGTTTTGCTTGTTTTTGACCTCCTTAGACGTTTTGCTCACTAAATATCGAGGTATTCCTGGATAGGTTATCACCCCTCTCTCCACAAACACTACATATTTTAATGAGGAAGCCGTACCCCGTGAGCAGCAGCACCCCAAAGCATAGCCCATTATAACCAATACAGAACGCATGGGGACACGTCTTTTGATGCCCCATTTATCCCCCTTAGACGCCTTGCTCACTATCCCATGAGCAGCAGCACCCCAAAGTGTCACCATAAAAATGCATAGGAATCTCTTTGCTCTTGTTGATAAACGGGGTCCAAAGTATGATGCTGAAGTCGGCTTCTCATTCTCATTCCAGCTTCTTATTCGCATTCCAGCTTCTTATTCGCATTCCAGCTTCTTAAGCGCATCCTGCAAATGTAACGCACATTGCATAAGTAACTGGGGTATTTCAGGGGTTAAATCCTTCTGGGACACTGTGACAAGCAGGCTATAGTGGGTGACCTCAGACCAGAAAGGAATACACAGAGACAATAGTGAAGTGTGTTGAAACTGAGTCGCGGCAGCGCTCAGTGTTTTAATTGAACAAAATAAAAGGTTTAAACAAAACAGAAGACAGGACACGGCACTTACGCCAAAATAAATAGACACACAAAACGGACTAACACTCAAACAAACGGTGGACTAAGAAACAAACAAACACGGCGTGAGTACAAATACTTATTTTCGTCTATTTTCCTTTCTCCTCTCCACCCGTTCTCCACTCACCGAACACACAACCACAGTGAGTGAAACGGCATCTATATATACGTTGTGCCGAATTCAATTACTAATTAATTATTCACTTGAATCCCAGCACGTGAATTAATTATGTGCAACCTCATGCTCACATATTAAATACTTTAAATGCACGTGAAGTGCAATCCTGTGCCTAAATACAATTATACATTTTAAATACTCGTGCTCATTACTCACATTATATCCTGTGTACCAACTACAATACACCAATATTAACACACGTAACATACAACATATAACACACAAATGCACACAGGGGCGGGGCACATTGCCACATATACCCCACCTTTTGCGCAGCACACATGGCCTCAACGGTCACCTCCCCCCTTAAAATCCCCGAAGTCTCGCTCAAAGTCCTGGGCCAAGAACAGGGACTTCAAGGGGTTCATGGGCGGCAATGTTGCCAGTAGCCAGGCTGCTACTGGCCATGATGTCTCCAGACATCCTCCCCCTTCTTCATGGCCGACAGCTCCCCTTGGTGGGGTTCCGGCCACAGTACTTCCTGCTGCGATGCAGAACAACAGGCAGCCCCAGGCGATGCGGAGCAACAGGCAGCCCCAGGCGATGCGGAGCAACAGGCAGCCCCAGGCGTGCGGGCAACAGGCAGCCCCAGGCGTCTGCGGAGCAACAGGCAACCCCAGGCGATGCGGAGCAACAGGCAGCCCCAGGCGATGTGAGGCTGGCATCCTTGGGCGGTGCGAGGCAGGCATCCTTGGGCGGTGCGAGGCAGGCATCCTTGGGCAGTGCAAGTCAGACATCCTTGGGCGGTCGAAATTCAGCTGCAGCTCCTCTGGTGGTGGAAGTGGGAGCGGCAAGCAATCTTTCCGCAGCGGTGAAGGTGGAACCAGCAGGTATTCACCCTCTGCTGGTGGAGGTGGGAGGGGCAAGCAGTCCTCCCACGACAGTGAAGGTGGAACCAGCAGGTATTCACCCTCTGCTGGTGGAGGAGACAGAGGCAGCTCCTGCTGCTCTGCTCCTGCCGGTGAAGGTGGTGGAAGCAGAGGCAGTTCCTGCTGCTCTGTTCCTGCCGGTGGAGGTAGAGGCAGCTCCTGCTGCTCTCCTCCTGGTGGAAGCGGTTGAGGTGGTGGAGGCAGAGGCAGCTCCTGCTGTTTTGATCCAGGCGGTGAAGGAGGTAGAGGCAGAGCCAGTTCTGTTCCTGGAGGTGGTGGAGGCCGAGGCAGCTCCTGCTGCTCTCTTCCTGGTGGAAGCGGTTGAGGTGGTGGAGGCAGAGGCAGGTCCTGCTGCTCTGCTCCTGCCGGTGGAGGTAGAGGAGGCAGAGGCAGCTCCTGCTGCTCTGCTTCTGCTGGTGGAGGTGGCGGAGGCAGAGGCAGCTCCTGCTGCTCTGCTCCTTGTGGTGGAGGTGGGAGCAGCGTGTAGTCTCCTGGCGACAGAGGTGGGAGCAGCGTGTAGTCTCCTGGCGACAGAGGTGTGAGCAGCGTGTAGTCTCCTGCTCTTGCAGGGGACTGGTGCGACTCTCCCTCTCTTGCAGGGACTGGGTGGCTGTACCTCACTTGCAGGGGGGACCAGTGCCTCTCCCTCTCTTGCAGGGGACTGGTGTGGCTCTACCTCACTTGCAGGGGACTGGTGCAGCTCTACATCACTTGCAGGGGGACTGGTGCGGTTCTCCTCTGTCTCGGAGGAAGGGAAACCAGCAGGCATTCTTCCACTGCTGGTTGTGATGGGAAACCAGCAGGCATTCTTCCTCTGCTGGTTGTGATGGGGACAGCAGGCATACTCCCTCTGCTGGTGGTGATGGTGGAGGCAGAGGCAGCTCCGCCTCTCCTCCTCGTGATGGTGACGGTGGGGAAGTGATACCAGCAGGCATTCACCCTCTGCTGGTGGAAGTGGACCCAGCAGGCATTCACCCTCTGCTGGTGGAAGTGGAGACAGCAGGCATTTTCCCTCTGCTGATGGAGATGGGGACAGCAGGCATTTTACTTCTGCTGGTGGAGATGGGAACAGCTGCCTCTCGGGCACTGGGACGCCGCAGTCCCCCGCCCAGGCGCTGGATGCTCCACGGTCCCCCGTCCGGGCGCTGGATGCTCACGGTCCCCCCGTCCGGGCGCTGGACGCTCGCGGCCCCCCGTCCGGGCGCTGGAAGCTCGCGGTCCCCCCGTCCGGGCGCTGGAAGCTCGCGGTCCCCGTCCGAGTGCTGGGCGCTTCGCGGTCCCCGCCCGGCGCGGGAAGCTCGCGGTCCCCGTCGGGCGCGGGGAAGCTCGCGGTCCCCGTTCGGGCGCTGGAAGCTCTCGTCCCCCGTCCGGGCGCTCGGCTCGCGGTCCCCCGTCCGGGCGCTGACGCCTCGCGGTCCCCGTCCCCGCTGGGCGCTGACGCCGCGTCCCCCGTCCGGCGCTGGACGCCCGCGGTCCCCGCCCCGGACGCTGGACGCTCGTGGTCCCCCGTCCAGGCGCTGGACGCTCGCGGCCCCCCCGTCTGGGCGCTGGATGCACGGGCTCTTCCCACACAGGTGCTAGTTCCTCCTCATAACTGTGGAAGGGACAGACGGCAAAGTAATGCTTACCCTCGCAGAGGGGGCACAATGGCAATGACAACCGGTCGGGTCCTGGCTTCCTAGCCTTCTGGCGGAACCACTCCTCAGTGTCTTCCCCCCATCCCATCTTTCGGGACAGTGCCTGAAGAGCCACATGGACGGAGCAGTGCATGGTGGTGTGACAGGTTTTGCCACAGGCGAAACACCACAGCCCTGCTTCCTCCTTTTCCCCTTTGCTCTGCTGTTGCCGGCTGCTTTGTCCCATTTTTTTTTGTACAGTACCTTTGGCCTGAGTCTTGGGGGCACTGTTATCCCTCTTCTGACACCACGTGTGACAAGCAGGCTGTAGTGGGTAACCTCAGACCAGAAAAGAAAATACAGAGACAGTAGTGGAGTGTGTTGAAACTGAGTCGCGGCAGCGCTCAGTGTTTTAATTGAACAAAATAAAAGGTTTAAACAAAACAGAAGACAGGACACAGCACTTACGCCAAAATAAATAGACACACAAAACGGACTAACACTCAAACAAACGGTGGACTAAGAGACAAACAAACACGGTGAGTACAAATACTTATTTTCGCCTATTTTTTTTCTCCTCTCCACACCCCGTTCTCCACTCACCGAACACACAACCCCGAGTGAGTGAAATGTGCATCTATATATACTGCTGTGCCGGGATTCAATTACTTCTCATTCACTTGAATGCCAACACGTGAATTAATTATGTGCAACCTCGTGCTCACATATTAAATACTTTAAATGCACGTGAAGCGCAATCCTGTGCCTAAATACAATTATACATTTTAAATACTCGTGCTCATTACTCACATTATATCCCGTGTACCAACTACAATACAACAATATTAACACACGTAACATACAACATATAACACACAAATGCACACAGGGGCGGGGCACATTGCCACAGACACTTCTTTCAAAGCTAATTCTCACACAGGGGAAACCCCTCTATACCACCCATATGTATTTATCCTGGCCCAAAACGGATTTTGATACAAAAACAGCAAAAATCATACAATAATCCGGTACATCATCACACGTCATCATAAATACATTGGGTGACGTAGAGGGGTTCCCCCTCTGTGTGAATCAACTTTGAAATAAGTGGCTGTGACAGAGAGCAAATGAATCCTAGTGAACAATCTCCTTCCCGACCTGTGAGGGCACGGTATAACAGGAACAGTGTGCTCCGGACTGGATGGTTTGAGTGTTCATTCCAGGGTCAGTCGGAAGTCGGCCATCCAGAAAGGGGGCGGAGTCACAATACCAGAAGTCATTGCCTTAATGCGGTAGGCGATGTGTCAGTCATGGATTGGAGGATATGTGATTGCACTTGCTACTGAAGGGGGCGTGACTGAGGGTATATCAGGGGAATGTGGCAAAGCAAGCTGTTCCTTTGTTATGGTTACGGAAAGACCTGTAAAGGACGTACGAGTGAAAAAGTACTGTGAGTGTTTTCTTGTCTGTCTGTTTAACTGTTGTTATTTGTTATTCTAGACAGCTAAATTATTTGTTTATTTAACAGACGCCTTTATTATTATTATTATTTATTTCTTAGCAGACGCCCTTATCCAGGGCGACTTACAATTGTTACAAGATTATACATTATTTCACTTTATACAGATATCACATTATTTTTACATACAATTACCCATTTAAACAGTTGGATTTTTACTGGAGCAATCTAGGTAAAGTACCTTGCTCAAGGGTACAACAGCAGTGTCCCTCACTGGGGATTGAACCCACGACCCTCTGGTTAGGAGTCCAGAGCCCTAACCACTACTCCACACTGCTGCCTTTATCCAAGGCGACTTACAGAGACTAGGGTGTGTGAACTATGCATCAGCTGCAGAGTCACTTACAATTACGTCTCACCCGAAAGACGGAGCACAAGGAGGTTAAGTGACTTGCTCAGGGTCACACAGTGAGTCAGTGGCAGAGGTGGGATTTGAACCGGGGACCTCCTGGTTACAAGCCCTTTTCTTTAACCACTGGACCACACAGCCTCCTCTCTAAATATCCAGGAGCTGTCGCGCTAGGCCAGCATCAGAGTCGGACTACACTGCACTACTGTATACTGTCACCGATTATTGTATTAACTCACCACTTGCACTAGGAGCACTCACTATTGGACTTGTGATCATGTGTGTATAAAGTGTGTGTCATTATTAGTATTATTATTTCGGGACTGAACCCCGTGGTTTAACTGCGTGTGGCAAAGTGGTTTGCCGTGCGCAGATATAGAGGTGATGCAGTGCTCAAGACAATGACAAACAACACAGTACTGGTGAAATGGAGGTGTATTTATAATCCAAAGTCTGATGACAACAGTAAAGAAATGAAGGGCTGGCAATACACAGCGATGTGTATTGCACAGTTCAATAAACAACAGGCTGCAGTCCCGAAATAATAGACACAGTTAAACACACACACAAAACACAGACACAGTCACAAGATCTCAGTCCTGGTCCTGGGACCCCCCTGTGTCTGCTGTTACTTTTTTCCCAACTCAATTTCTTTATTGAACACTCAATTAAACTAACAATTGGCCTAATCAAAGCTGTTGAATGATTTGAAAGAGATGGAGATTTCAAGTTCTGTATGAAATTGAATAGAACTTGAAATCTCCAACTTCTTATAAGCTGAAGAATAGTTAAAAAATGTGATTAACCAAATTGTTAGTTCAATTGAGTGTTCATTTAAGTAACTGAGAGCTCAGTTGGAAGAAAGCCCAGCAGACACAAGAGGTCCCCATGAGCAGGGTTGTGAACCACTGCTTTAGAAGTTAAAAAAGATCTCTGTTTGTGACTAAAACCATTGACATGTGAATTGGAAAAGATAATCAGAACAATTCGAATATGAACACATGTGAAGTGACACAGTGTATTTCTTCTGTACTTTTCTTTTTCAAGTATACAAACATTTCTAACAGTAAACTTTGTTTTAAACCCTTTGAGCTATTATTTATTTATTTTGTTGACAAAAGCCATACCGTGTTTAATATGCTGGAAAATAAACGGAAGCATGTGGCATAGTAATGAGATCATTGTTTTTAACGTAACATAGTGTCAGTCATGGGGTTTGTTTTGTTGATTTTTAACTGAAGAGATTCATGTTTACAGCAGTTTTTTTTGTTGGTTTAGCAGAAATGGACACGCCTTGAACATGTATGTAGGTTGCCATAGGTTTTATCTGACAATTTCCCTTCTTTTTCGGCTTTGTCAGCTCTTACTGTCGGCTTTGTTTTTAGTTTCCATTGTTATTTTCCTGGAATGCTGAGTTAAAATATCTGTATACATATGCAATGGAAAGTACATCATTTTTTCCATTGTAGGTTTCTCTGTGTAAGTTTTAGGTTTGCAGACCATCTTAGTATTTGCAACATGCTCTATTATTAAAGCAAACATTTCCAAGTATGATCACATTTGAAATATATTTTACACTTATACATAGACTTCTCATTAATAGACAGTGTGTTTGAATTTTCTGTTTACTTATGTGGAGTCTGTGCAACGATGTGGAGTAATAATAATAAAACAAAAAGTTGAAGGGAACAATACTTTACAAATGCATCAAAGAACTGCTGTAAAAACTGATTTGCAATATTAGTATAAAAACATATAATTGACTGGACTATTCCAATGGTCATGTTAAGCTTTGTATGTAAACCACACATAGGAAATAAAGTTAACATGCAAAGCAGAGCACAGTGTAAATAATGATAGAAGACAAGCTTACCATGAACGTTTTCTTTTCACATTTAATAATGCACTTACTTTACAGCCGCGTGTACTCAACAGGCTTTTTGCATACTACTGTATAATTGCAATAAGTTGCATTCACATGTGCCTCCGTGCTGTCAGTTTAAGTCTCAACAGTTGTACTGCTACCTGGCACTACATTATTTGCATCGCCAGCATTTGACTACATCAAGTTTGATTACACTTTTTAAATTTTTAAAAATTTGCTCATGATCGCTGTTTAACTGTAAACAGCAGCTAATGGGTTTGTGACCTTAATGTGACCAGCGCAGTGCCATATGGGATATGGAGTTTTCTTGAACTATAAAAATGGGGCAATCTAGGTAGAGTACCTTGCTCAAGGGTACAGCAGCAGTGTCCCCCACCTGGGATTGAACCCACAATTCTCGGTCAAAGTCCAGAGCCCTAACCACTACTCCACACTGCTGCCCTATTAGTAGTTATCATAGATATAGAACCTTTTTATAGCTATGGTAGTTATACTTCATTACAAATTATTGATATTCATGCCTATAAAAAAAGCGTTGAGATAATCGGGTGTATTTATGTATGTATGTATCGTAGGTATTTTATTTTATTTATTAGTATGACAAAATCAAAAAAAGCCTGCAGGGAAAAGAAAGTCAGTCTCCTAAGCTGTTCATTAGCTGTGTGACCTTCTCTATCGTAATATATAAAAGAAGAAAGTTTGTCTGTCTGTCTGTTCCTTTCTGCATCCGGACCCGCGGGAGCCAGTGCAACCAAACTTTACATGGCCTCCTCTTTCATCCAGGGAAGGTCCAGGGCTATGTTTGGATCCAAAATTTTGACTTTATTTAGTAACCCCATTGCTGGATCACTACAGTAGCCATGTAGATTGGTAACTTATAGGAAACCATAAGGCTACCGTTCCTCCATTTGTCATGCATGAAATATTGAAATATTGAATTTCCCTGGGCAATGCCGGGTACTTCAGCTAGTATATATATACACACCACCCTTCATTCTGTCTCCTAGCTGTTCATTAGCTGTCTGACCTTCTCTATTACCACCTTTCATTCTGTCTCTCTTTATTTTTCATCTGACCGTCATTTTGTTTTGTATCGGGAGTGTTTTATCGGGTTTTATTGGTTAAAACCGAAAATCAGAAGCCCTATTTATAATGCACATTTTGAATGACCTTTGCTGCTGCAACAGTGTTTGCCACTCCTCCTATTTTTGTGTCGTCTGCAAATTTAACAAGTTTGCTTACTATACCAGAATCTAAATCATTAAGGTAGATTAGGAAAAGCAGAGGACCTAATACTGATCCCTGTGGTACACCACTGGTTACCTTACTCCATTTTGAGGTTTCTCCTCTAATCAGTACTTTCTGTTAACCACTCCCTAATCCATGTGCATGCATTTCCTCGAATCCCTACTGCGTTCAGTTTGAGGATTAATCTTTTATGCTGGACTTTGTCAAAAGCTTTCTGGAAATCTAAATAAACCATGTCGTATGCTTTGCAGTTATCCATTGTCAATGTTGCATCCTCAAAAAAATCAAGCAGGTTAGTTAGACACGATCTCCCTTTCCTAAAACCATGCTGACTGTCTCCCAGGATACTGTTACCATATAGGTAATTTTCCATTTTGGATCTTATTATACTTTCCATAAGTTTACATATAATAGAAGTCAGGCTTATTGGTCTGTAGTTACCTGGTTTGATTTTGTCTCCCTTTCTGTGGATTGGTATTACGTTTGCAATTCTTCAGTCTGTCGGTACAACCCCTGTGTCAAGAGATTGTTGCATGATCTTGGTTAGCGTTTTTTAAATAACTTCTTCAATTTCTTTGAGTACTATTGGGAGGATCTCATCCGGCCCAGGGGATTTGTTTATTTTAATAGCTCCTAGTCCCTTTAACACTTCTGCCTCTGTTATGCTAAAGTTATTTAAATCTGGATATGAACAGTTCGACATGTGGGGCATGTTGTCCGTATGAGTCGACCACGAAGGCAAAACACCGTCCGCAGACCACCGTGCTATCGTAAGGAGTGGGAGATGCAACCTTTGCATTACAGTGTTTTATTTGATTTAGGCGATAGTAATATTATTATGTAGACACCCAGACTGACTGGTGAATGCAACAGAAATAAAGAGTTTACAGAGAGATACTCTGCCTGGGAGCATGAAAGTGGCTCAAATCTTTCTTGTATGGTTTCCCAATTGTATACTATTGCTGCAAACATGTTGAAGCCCGTTTAGTATAATTTTCTTTCCTATTATGTATAGCCTTGTAACAGGGCGAGGTGCCCTGTACATTGTTTTGTTTATTTATTTTTAGATCGGGGTCTCCCCCTCCGCCCCTGTGCAGTGTATTTTGTATTTGTTTTGTATTATGATTTATTTATTGTAATTTGTGACGGCGTACCGCCATGTTATTGTTTTGTTTATTTTTAAAACGTGTCCTGGCAGAGGCGAGATTGGTGCTCGTTGTTATGTATGTGATCTGTGCAATTGATTAAGAGCACTACTTTTTGGGTGTAAGTTTACCACAGTTCCGGTTAGAGGTTCGATAGTGTAATGATACTAAATGTAGGAGTGTGTTTGTGGCGCGCTATGTTCTGAAGTAAAACATGGTTCCAGAAGTCAGAGTGTATGCCTCTTTACTTAAGAATAATTGTGTTAATAGAGTAAGATATACAACACTCGTCCTCTGCCAGGAGTAATGGAAAAACTCGTGCAGAAGGTGGCCATCTCCCGAATTAATTAAGTGATTAATTTTGTTGCTAATCGGGAGATGGTCACCTGAATATAAAAAGCCTGCAGCTCTCCAGCTTGAGGTGGGTGTTGTAGGAGCGGAGAGAGCGAGAGTGGAGAGAACTGAAACAAGAGAGAAACTTAAAAATTAAACATAGGAACAGTGAAGGCAATCTGCCCAGCCTGACCTGTGTTTTATATATTTTGTGTTCGAGATTTGTTTCTGTTTACACCTTTTATTTTCGCTCTGTGAGCAAAGTGTTTTTTGTTCAAACTTTTGATTTATTTTTGTATTTGTTAATAAAAACGGCAGCCAGCCGATTCCGCCTTTAACTGCAGTACTTGCCTGGTGTCAGTTTTCGTTCCTGCTTCTGCCTGACGTCAGACCACCAGTCACCCTGTCAAGCCCCTATATTTTATATCATATAGATCTTAAAATACTACATTTAGACCACTCCACAATAATTCTTAACTACATTTGGCATTATACAAATAGTAATATATGCTTCAAATATTCATTTTCATACATAATCTCAAGGTTAACAGCTATTTACAAGAATATGATCCTATTAAGGGAAAAAAAAAAACGTTTACATTTGCGTGTTCTTAAATTTTGGGCATGTATTTTTCACAAAATAATATAATTTTGAGGCTACATATGATATTTTCATTTTCAGATCCTGCAACACTGACCCTAACTCTGCATTTCCCATCCCCCCCGAAGTGCTCCCTAAAGTGTTGCCAGACCTATAAAATGAAAATATCATATTGGACCTCAAAATTATTGTATTTCGATAAAATTATACATTTATTTATATATCTGTTTTTTATAAATGATTGCAAACTCAGAGGAGATTATATATCAAAATGGCATTTGAATCAACAAACTCTTTCTAAAAGCTATGGTTTAATTTTTTGTATGTGTTTTTTATATATTTCATACAAATATTTGGATACCATAGTTTATAAAGTGAAATGTAACTTGCAGGATTCAATTTTTTTAGCCTGTTTGCTATCTAAACAAAGTGAAACAGACCCACTTTTGTTTTATATATTGATTATCACTGCCATGGTTTCACAAATCCTTCTATTGGGTTGCTGTGTGCACGATTGATCAAACCAGACTTTGAGGGTATCTGACATGTACAGAAGCTCTGCACAATCCTGCCCGGACGAGTCCCCACCTTCCTTCCAGTCATCAGGCTCATTACCGTACCAGTATCTGAAAGAGATGAGGAGCAATGCCAGTCAGTATCACAGCACTAAACTGGACATGCTCACTGTTTCACTGCAACACTTAATCAGCACAAGAGATGAGGAGCAATGCCAGTCAGTATCACACAATGTCAGTAGAAAATGACTAGGTTGTTTGCTGCTGTATCCTTTTAATCCTCAGCAGTGATTTCAGAATGAGATTGAAGCTCTTACTTTGCCTTGTCATTGAGAGGAGTGCCGTCCACCCAGAGCCAGACTCCTTCAGTAACAGCGTCAGTCAGGCCGATCCAGTAGCGATTCCCTGGATGGGCTTTAGCTTCATTCAATAAGAATCTCTAAACAGAAAATACTCCTATCAATTGTAGTGGAGATCTACCAGTCAGCTGCCCCCTAGTGGAAATATAAGAGCACTCTCCCTTGAAGAAAGAGCAAACCTTCCTTTAAATGACAGCAAGGGGGGTGAGTAGCTTTCAGCTGATTATACGAGAGCCTGTCGATGGCAGTGGGGGTTTCATAAAGCTCACATTGTCTTGTGTTCATGATGTCAGTGTGTGAACTCAGTGTTCTCTGCAGGATTGAAGGAGGGCAGGGGTTTGGGTGGGAGGAACTATTGTGTGCCGGAGGGGCAACACCTGGGGTTATTTATTACACTCAAAACACAAACAACTGTATGAACAGGGATTTCTTTTATACACATCAAAATGTTCTGCAGTAAATTGCTGTCAAACGGTTTCCTGCAGGTCAGGTGTGATCTGATTCAGTTGAAATGTTTGGTGATAGACCAGTGACAATCACAGACTCTAAATGCACACCCTGGGATTGAAGGGGCAGGCGCCAGTGCTTCTCAAACTGGGGTACAGGGACCCTGGGAGGTCCCAGAGAGTGACCCAGGGGGCTCCCAGAAAATTCTTTTCACTGTTGAGGTGACAGACAGGCCTTGTGACACTGAGAGAGAATCTCTAGTCTAGAGGCTATAGAAGCTGAATGGCCAGCAGGACCCTAGAAGCCCAGGGGGTAGAAGACTTAAACCCAGGAAACACAAGGCAACTTCCAGCCACTTTTCCAGAAACTACTTGGAGGAGTGGAGACATTTTCAAGTAATTTGATTTGAGCAGCTTGGTTTGAAATTGTTTGAAAATATCACAGTCAGCTAGTGGCTTCAACAGCTGCCAGAAAAGCAGTTTCCTGGAAGCTGCCTGGTGTTTCAAGAGCTTTACAAACAGAGCTCTGTAAAGATGATGGTCAAACTGTACCTGCTCTGCCTTGCTCTCTATAATCACCAGGTCTGCTCCCATTGACACACAGCTAGCCCGGCTGGAGTGCCAGTCCATTTATCAGGTGAGAAGTTGTAGCACTTTCCATTGAACGGTACCCACTTCTCTGGACAACAACCTCGCTCTGCACAATGAGAGAAAGAAGCAGTGCGGGTTAAACAGAAACGCCCGGAGATCTGAAGAAGGGGGCTGCACCTACAACACAGGGCTAGATTCTCAGCATTACCATTAGCATGATTTTCTCAGAAGGATACTGCATCTCCCCTCCCCTCCAACTAGTACTGGGACAGATCAGTAAATGGGGAGGGCTGCTTTATTTTCCCCCCTGTTTAATCTCATCACTCAGAGCCCTTGCTTGCTTCCTTACATATTTTCCATGTTCGATGAATGCAGAACTAGGGGTGGGGCAGTGGTGACTTGACTGACAGCCAAGACTGATACCCCATTGAGTACCCCATCCCCAGTCGATGCTGTGCTCTTCAAACCAGTCAAGCCTGACCCGTCTGGATCCATGGAGAGAGAGACAGACAGACAGACAGACACAGTAGATAGGTAACATTCACCTATCTCCCTCTATCTCTTCTTTCCCTTATAGTCCAGTCTGTTAATGATAATAATAATGATGGGATTGTATAGAATTCACAACTCACCCTTTGAAGAGCCTTCTTTGAGAGGACAGTATTTATCCAAGATTGATGATTTGACAGAAAGCTCAGTATTGCTCTTTTTCAATTCAGAATGATTCTTGTTGAGGTTACTGTAGTCACTGCTCAAGTCCTGGAGCTGATTCAGTAATGTAGTGTATTTCTCAGGGTTTTCTTTAGTTTTGAAATCTGAAAAAAGCAAATAGACAAGCGTGAATTACAGTTTTGTTCAGTCGAATGCACTCAACCAGCTTGTTCTATACATGTTTAAAGCTGATTAATCAGTTCAGTAAATCTGACTCTGAAATGCAGTGATATTCGCTGTCCATGCTTCACATACTGGTCATGGGAAACTGGTATCTGAATGCTCTTTTCACAAGTCCATTTATGTGAAAACAAGTTTGAAAGCAATTTGAAATCCTGCTAACAAACAGCAGTGTGTGAATACTCATGATAGACAGCGAGGGAGATGATGGCAGCCAGTAAGAGACAGCACAGGATGAGGAGGACCAGTGCAGGTCGTCTGTATGAAGAGGCTTTGCCAGCAGCACTCACAGGCGGGGTGGGGTCTGAGGAGAGAGAACACAGCTCAGGATACAGTACACAGTATACTAAAGAAACTTTCATTAGTTATTACTTCAACTTTAATCTGACCATTTTACTAGCGGAGCATCAGACAGTAGGCTCTTTTTAACAGTGCTTTAAAACCCTTAAAATAAATTAAATTAATAATAAGTTGTGTTGTAACAACTTTGTCTCGGCCCCATTACCCAAACAGTCCATAATCCCTGGTAATGCCCGCTGTGGAGGGTCTTATTGCTGACATAGAATATTGTAACAGAGTGGTGGCGGGACAGAGCTGAGCGGAGACAGAGCTGCAGCAAGCAGCAGGGGGCGTGGCTCCTGTGTGTGTGTGTGTGCGTGCGTGTGTCTGTGGTTATTCGGTGGTTTCTGTCTGTGTTCCTCTTGGTTTCATTTCAATGCACAGTGGTTATATAGTCTTCCTGTAAACTTAACAACTCAACATTTTTTAGAGGTTATTTCTGTAAAGAGGAAGCTACAAAAAACAAATTCAGCCCTTCTTTTTTACAAGAAGATTTTTTTTTTAGGGTCTGGGATTTAGTTTTATAAGCTGTACCCCTCCCTGATTCTGTAGCTTTGAGCCTGTATAATGAGTTTCAATTCACCTACTTTCTTTGTTTGAAGAGAGCTGTTTAATGGAAAACCCTCAGTAACAGGGTCAAGAATGCCTGTTCACATTTATTTTAAACTTGTCTGTTATTATTTTTTATAATTTTATTAATTTGATTAGTGCACGCTTTATGTTGTCTGACACTTTATCATTGATTTGTATCACGTTATGTTGGCTTCTCCACCCATTTCCCTTTATCTGCCTTATTGGGCAATGACTAATTGAATTATTGATCAATTTACGCACCTGAATATAAATAGCACATGTTTTTACAAACTGGATGGCCATCCTGGGGTTTGTGTTTGTCTGTGCAGGGGTGGGAATGCAGCGTTTGGAGTTTGGAATGGCGAGTAAGAGAGAGTGAAACGGACCAGCAAATGGAGCATCCCGACAGTACTGGTCTGATATGCCGGTGATGAATAATGAACGGGAGCGACTGGAGTGTTTTTAGCCTGGCCATAGCCGACAGGAATTTAGGAAGTGAAACAGAATAGGCTATACTGTGATGCTGGTTTCTCTGTCTCTATCTCTGTGTTCCCTCCCCTGCACTGACATTGTGTGTGTGTGGACTTTTTATAGACCACGATATTCATTTTTTTTGTATTATGACAGTTTTACTATGTCCTTAAAAATGCATATTCCCTCTATTCGCTGGGTAGCAGCGTTGTTACACTTTAATACATGACCTCATTAATATGAGCCTTGTTTAACTCTTTGAAATCTTATGACCTACATGTGGATAGAATGATTGTCTCTTAAACAAGTACCTTGTAAACAATGTAAGGCTACTTTAGGATTTTACAATAAACAAATGTCTTTTAAAATGGATTTGAGTGATTTTCTTGGCACCCATGTTCCTGCTGTTTTATCTGTTTCTGAATAAAAGACCCTAAAGGTATCCTCTAATTTGTTTTGTGCTCCTCGCTCTGAACTGGCGTAGTCGCTCTGCAGGTGTGTGCTGTTTCTGTACGCGAGACCGGGGAGGTGTTACATTTTCCTGTGCATTGTAGTGTAGCGGGTGGGACCAAAGATGCCATGCACCTGTATGGAATCAAGTAGTAACTGCACCTAATTAACTGGTGATTGTTGACCTAATAAAAGCCGATTCCCTGCAGTTGTGTGGGATAAGTTTTTCTTTCTGGGTCGGTGTGTTTTTCGTTGGATGAAGCTGTGACCGGACGTGTGTGTTTCCCCCATTATCAGTGCTACTACCAGGAGCGCAGGACGGGCGTGGAGTGTGGTGGCCATAAACAGCCGCGTCCTCACTGCAGGTTTAGTGTGAACCACTGTTTCTATAATACGTTTTGTTTGCATGGTTTTGTGATGTTCTTTTGTATCTCTTTTTGTTTAGGGTTTTCTTTATCATTTGTATTTTTGTTGTTGTAGATTGGGCATTGTTTCCCGTTGGCAAACCCATTATCGGGTTCTGGTTTAAAACTAAATACTAATGGTAGTATTTGCTAGTGTTTTTGACTTAAAGTTGTGGTAATAATAGACTTCGGCCACTATAGTGGAGTGGCGTGTATGGAAAGCATCCGGGAAGCAGTGTCCTTTCATTTCTTTTTGTATGGTTGTCTATCTTTGTATCGAACTAGTAATTATTAGAATCTTGATTCTTTTTGCTGTGCAGTGCTTAGAAGACCGCAGCGATTATCTAGACCTTGCACCATTAATACTAGTTCTATTCCGTTTTTTTTTACCCGGCGGTCTGTGACGGTAACTTGTGTTCCAGGGATCACTAGAGTGGTTTTATTTTATTAATTTTTAGGTGCACGATTAGTATTGATGAGTTGTTTGTGCTTTTATGATTTGATGCACTGTGTATTTGATTTGTTTCTTGTGCTGCGCTGTGTTTTTTTTTTTTTTTTAGTTTTCTTTGTGTTTCTGTTTTTGTGTATTTTTATATTTAGAATTCCTGGGCGCTGCTGCTGCTACAGACGCCGGGACTATTGGATGTATAATGTAATATCTATTTATTATTATTATTATTATTATTATTATTATTATTTATTTCTTAGCAGACGCCCTTATCCAGAGCGACTTACAATCGTAAGCAAATACATTTAAGTCTCTACTAGGGTGCAACAACACTTTTTCATCTAGTGGATGCTAGCGGTACTGCCATTGTCTGGTTATATGCAAACTATTATGCGTTTTGTTTTTATTTTGTGAGCAATAAAACCAATCTTTGTATTTTTTTTATACCAAATACCTGCCTCCTTGTTCATTTATTTGAATAGACTTGAGTGGGGAACCTAATTCTATACTTTTCTGGGAGCTAGTTCAAAGATTCTGACATTGTTATCGGGGCTCCTCTTGCTCCTGGCAAATCAAAGAGGTGGCGTAGTCAAGTTTTATTGTTTAATTGTGTAAACCCGCCCGTGCGCCTGTCACAGTAGTGTGATGTCTTTCCAAATGACCCCTTTTACTTGTTGGTATATTTGCATGGCATATAAGACATACACACGCATCTTTCACTGTAGTGAACACAAATTCACTTTCCCATTCTGAATGTAAATAATGTGTCTTTTTTGTTTCTTTTTAGATGGCCCAGCTGCATCGCTCATTTTTAATGATGTCTATGAACAAAAATCAGTCAAAGCTACTCGCATGACACTTTCCAACAGAAATCAAACACAACTGTTCAAGCCTGGAATCTTACTGCAGAAACTAAAGACTAAACACTGGTGTCCCTCTCACGCATGACCAATAAAGACAAGAGGACGCAGTGATAGAACTGCAGAGTTATTTAGTGCAATTGGAAATGAAGCCAGATGCACAAAGTATTTCATGCATCTCAAAATAAAAATATAAACATTATTCTTTAAACTGCGGTGAATACAAAACAATCAGTAAACCTGTGAGATTGACTTTCAAAGGCTCAGAGATCGACTGGGTGGAGACCCCTGTTCTAAACAGAAACAATAGAGAATGATGGAGAACACACATAATAGGATATTTAGAGTAATGAAACCATTACAATCCAAAACACAGTGACTGTGCAGCCCAGCACTGGAGAATGCAGAACCCAGGCATGTCTGCCACTTCTCACAGGGTGGACCACTTTATTTAGTTATTTATTTTGCCTGATGTGCTGTTAAAGTTACGTGCAGCATATTTTGTTTTAAGGATTACTGTTACGTAACAATTGCCATGGGATTTTACTTGATGCAGGATGTGGTCAAAGCAGCAGGGCTTGTATAATATCCAATCAAAATATAAAACTTGAAAAAGTAGCAGCCCTTTGAACAAGCCTAAAAAGGGACAAATTAAAGAATACAGCCATATCAAATGGTTTAGTTAAACATGAGACAACTGAGGCTTATCTTTCCCTGCCACCATTCTTAAGCACAGAGTGTTGTAGTAATTGATAGAAAATCTACTATTTTTTCCAGGGTTGTTCCTTAGTAGAATGTTAAATGAGATGGTATGGGTGTGTCACGGAGAGCTTCATGGTGACGTCAGACCCGGAAGAGAATGGACACAGACACTCAGTGCTAGAGTTGAGATCAGAATTAGATCCTCTGCTATTCCTAATCTACATTAATGACTTAGATTCTGGTATAGGAAGCAAACACCGTAGCAAACTAAATTTGCAGACGACACAAAAATAGGAGGAGTGGTAAACACTGTTGCCGAAAGGTCATTCAAAATGATCTAGACAGCATTCAAAACTGGGCAGACACATGGCAAATTACATTTAATAGAGGAAAGTGTAAGGTACTGCAAGCAGGCAATAAAAATGTGCATTATAAATATCATATGGGAGATACTGAAATTGAAGAAAGAATCTATGAAAAAGACCTAGGAGTTTATGTTGACTCAGAAATGTCTTCATCTAGACAAGGCCGGGAAGCTATAAAAAAGGCCAACAAAATGCTCGGATATATTGTGAGAAGTATTGAATTAAAATCAAGGGAAGTAATGTTAAAACTTTACAATGCATTAGTAAGACCTCATCTAGAATTTTGTGTTCAGCTCTGGTCACCTCACTACAAAAAAAGATATTGCTGCTCTAGAAAGAGTGCAAAGAAGAGCAACCAGAATTATCCCGGATTTAAAAGGCATGTTATATGCTGACAGGCTAAAATAATTGACTCTGTTCAGTCTTGAACAAAGTAGAATGACTATGCGGTGACCTGATTCAAGCTTTCAAAATTCTAAAAGGTATAGACAATGTCGACCCAGGGGACTTTTTCGACCTGAAAAAAGAAACAAGGACCAGCAGTCACAAATGAAGATTAGATAAAGGGGCATTCAGAACATAAAATAGGAGGCACTTTTTTACACAGAGAATTGTGGGGGTCTGGAACCAACTCCCCAGTAATGTTGTTGAAGCTGACACCCTGGGATCCTTCAAGAAGCTGCTTGATGAGATTCTGGGATCAATAAACTACTAACACTAAGCTACTAACAAGCAGGGGGCAGTAGTGGTTAGGGCTCTGGACTCTTGACCGGCGGGTCGTGGGTTCAGTCCCAGGTGGGCGACACTGCTGCTGTACCCTTGAGCAATGTACTTTACCTAGATTGCTCCAGTAAAAACCCAACTGTATAAATGGGTAATTGTATGTAAACAATAATGTGTAAAAAATAATGTAATTGTATGTAAAAAATCATGTGATATCTTGTAACAATTGTAAGTCACCCTGGATAAGGGTGTCTGCTAAGAAATAAATAAATAAATAAATAAATAGTAATAATAATAATAACAACCAAATGAGCAAGATGGGCCGAATGGCCTCCTCTCGTTTGTAAACTTCCTTATCTACTTATCTGTCTATCTATAAATACATTCATTTAGCTTTATATGGCATACTAATCATGTTGCATGATTAGTATTATTGCATTATTTTTTCATGCATGTTCCTATTTTTCTTTTATTTAAAAACATATTAAGAATACATGTACATCAATATATGGATATGTGATGCATATATGTAACATATAAAACAATTACATTGCATATATGTAGTATATATTGAAAATATGTGTTCTTTCCATATGGGTTTGCTATGCATTTACCATAGTTTACCCTGGTTTGCCATGTTTTGAACAGATAAGAAATACAACATTATAAAAATGTATATGATATAAACTTGAAAAAAGGAATGGAACAAAAGCACATGTGAAGCAATATGTTTTTCATTAGCTTCTAATACTTGTACAAACTTGCAGTGAATAGCTAAACTTTTAGCAGTAGTAAAGTGAAGCAGGACATGTTTAAATGTGACCCCTAGGTACTTACAATCCTGTTCTGCTCCTGCTCTCTTGACCTGGGTTGTGTTTACTGTGGAGTAGACGTCCTCCGAGGGATTCTGCAGCCCAGTATAAATGCTGTCCATCTCCATTGCTAGTGCTGTAGAGAAGTGAGCTAGAGAGTTAGTTCTGACTCCTATATTAACAGTGCAGACTCTGCAGGGCTGGGCAGGGGCTAGAGGAAGTGGGGTTTCACACTTCAGTCTGTGGTACAGTGTAAATGCTGCCCATCTCTGTAGATAGTGTTGCAGAGACGTGAGCTAGGGAGGAAGTTGTGACTCTGTGACAGAGAGAGAAAGAATTCAAACTGTAAATCTCCCTCCCGACCAAAAAAGGCGCTGGGTAAGGTTGATCGTATGCTTCCTCCTCGATGGACTGCCTTGACGGTAGGCGGAAACCGGAAGGTGACCATAGGGGGCCAGCGTGGTTGCATGTACCTGGAAGGATTCCATTGCAATCAGCTGCGGGGCTGGCCCCTATTGGAGAAACCATGGCAACGGGTTGCTTGCAAGGAGGAGGTTCTGGGTACAAAGGGGAAGCAACTATGTCAGTACGGCCCCTTGCGCTGATGACAATATCCAGCGGAGCCTGTGTGTTTGTTATTGTTTTGTTTTGTCGTTATCAGAGGAGGAGTGAAAGTGGGGAGCTGCAGCCACGGAGCCAGCACTAGACCGAACACGTCCCTCACAGCACAGCACCAGCACCAGCACTCACCACGACCCCGGAGAAAGAGCACAGTTTCGTGCACGGAGGATTGTGGTTTAGAGTGTTATTTATTTTGTTGTTCAGGACTGTAAAACCTGTCGTGTTCCTCCGATACCATCGCTGGTAAAGGGTGGTTTATTGTTATTATTTTTGGCTTTTGTTGGAATAAAAACACAGACCTTTTGGGAGAACTCTTGTCTGGACATTGCCTTATATTTGCACCACTCACATCCTGTTCACAAGTGGTGTCAGAAACGGGATTTCACAATGGACCCTGCGGAATTAAATACTATGATGGAGGCTCAAGCACGGAGGCATGAAGAGACCTTGGCAGCGGTGATGGAAAGGATGAATGCCATGTTCCTCGTGGCCAACCAGAGGAGGGAACCGGTGGCTGAACCAGCAGTGGCGCCTCCGAAACCTAAAGTGGTGAAGATGTCGCTGGAGGATGGATGATCCCGAGGCCTATTTAACATCCTTTGAAAGACAGGCGACAGCAGCCCTATGGCCTCGGGAGTGGTGGGCTACCCAGCTGGGACCCAATCTGATCGGGGAAGCCCAGGCAGCCTACCACGCTTTAACCCATGAACAATCCATGGATTATGATCTGGTAAAAAAAGCCATCCTTCAGCGACTGGGCATCACGAGGAGACGCACCGCTGCCGGTTCGGGAGTACCAACGCCCCGAAGGAGTCCGACCCCGAGTAATGGCCCGCGGTTGGTGGACCAGGTGACCCGGTGGCTCTGCCCTGGTGAGCGCACAGCAGAGGAGGTGACTGAGAGTGTCACCATTGAACAATTTGTGCAATTGCTGGGGCCAGAGGCCAATAATTGGGTCAGCCGGCACCGGCCCACCACGCTGGATGCAGCGGTCAAGTTGGCCGAGGGGTACGAGGACTCTATGCCCACATAGTTGCCCACCCGATACATCCAACGCCGACGCCTTCCTTCATCATACGCAGGATGGCGGGCCCAAGGCCGGGGCCCCTTCACTCACGCACACCCTTCACGTCTGGACCAGCACCCTCTCGTTCCCCAATGGGTGGCCTCGCTCCACAACACTGGAGGCCAAGGTCAACCCCCAGCTGGGGTAGAACAGGGGCCCCCTTCCCGCTGCCTGGTCGGCAGCGGGACAATCAACTCCGTGGCGCCTTTTCCTCTGGAATATTACCGGTGCCATGGGGTCGGCCACCTTGCCCGAAATTGCCCGTCAGCAATGGAGTGTGGTGGTTGACCGCATTATTTGGTACCGGCGACAGGTAAGTCCAGGGGTAATGATTGGGAGGGACCTTGTATTGTTGATAATGCGGGTTGGTAATGTGAGCACCCGCATTAGTGGACTCAGGGTGTGGGCAGACCTTGATTTGGAAACTCTCTTAGAAGGGGTACCTTGGTGGTCCGTGGGTTAGTGGTCATCTCCTGTATCCATGGAGATAACAAGGACTACCCCCTCACTAAATTAGATGTGACAATTGATAGTCACACCCGCCGTGTAATTGTGACAGTGGCAAAAAGGTTGCCATACCCGGTTATTTTAGGTCGAGACTGGCCATGTTTGAAACAATTATAAACCAAAAGGTAGAGCCAGTCTCGGTAAGACCATAGGAGCAGCAGGAGAAACTATTGGGGATATTTTTCCGCTGCCTGCTGATCTGTTCCCTCTCGGTTCCGCCCAAAAAAACTAAGCGAGAGAAGGGTGGAAAAATGGGAGGGCACATCAATGAAACAAGGTTGGGGTTTGGTGGGAGACTCCTCCACGTCTGATAAGCGCCAGGAAGGGGATTGGGATCAGTGTGACCGACCAGGCGGGTTACTGAGACCCCTAGTGCTGAGGCTACCATATCCCATTCGATGTACCGAAGGTCTGGGACCAAGATGTTGATCTAGCGTGCGAGCAAAAAAATGATCCTCGCTGGCTAACCTCTGGGGGCAGGTTCGGTCTATCGAGGGGAAGGAAGTAGATGGTGTCGGGTCGCTCACATACCCTCACCACATTGTGCTTGGGCATTTGCTGTATAGAGTATCCCAAGCCCCGAGCACAGGGCAGACTGTAACACAGTTACTCGTTCCTCAGTCTTTTCGACATGAGATCATGCGGTTGGCTCCTGATGTCCCTTGTTCAGGCCACTTAGGTAGTAAAAGACTCAGGAACGAATGTTGGCTTGATTTTACTGGGCGGGAGTGTACAGTGAGGGTGAAGCGGTATGTGGCGACCTGTAGAGAGTGCCAACAAGTAGCGCCGGGGGCGGGTTCGCCCGGCCCCATTGGTTCCACTGCCCCTGATCAATATCCCCTTTGAACGCATTGCAATGGATATAGTGGGCCCATTGAGCCAGTCTGACTGTGGATTTATGCATATTTTAGTAGTGGTGGACTCACGCGACCAGATATCCAGAGGCAGTACCATTGAGGTCCACTAGTGCAATGGCGATTGCAAAAAAGAGTTAGTGCAGATCATAGCGAGAGTAGGGATCCCCAAAGAAATTCTGACTGATCATGGAACTAATTTTATGTCACAGTGTTTAAAGGAACTGTATAAATTATTACAAATTCGATCCATTCGGACCTTCGTTTATCACCCGCAATTGGATGGTTTGGTGGACCGTTTTAATCAGACATTGAAGCAGATGCTGAGGCGGTTTGTCAACCAGGAGCAAAAACATTGAGCTAAAATCCTTCCCTACCTGATGTTTGCAGTGTGAGAGGTGCCAGGTTTTCTCCCTTTGAGCTGTTGTATGAGAGACAACCACAAGGTGTCCTTGATCTTGTAAAGGAAGGATGGGAAGAGCAAAATAAAGATGCTAAAAACATAGTGAAATATGTAATTATGTTGAGAGATCACCTGCAATTGGTTGGTCATCTGGCGTACAAGAACTTAAAACAGGCTCAGCATCGGCAAGAGCAGCAGTACAATAAACAAGCATGGATTCAGACTTTTCAGCCAGGAGATAAGGTACTGCTGCTACTTCCCACTTCGGAGTCTAAACTGTACGCTAAGTGGCAGGGACCATATGAGGTGATGCGGGCAATTGGTAATGTTAACCTAGAAATCAGACAACCCGATTGCCATAATAAAACTGAAATTTATTGTATTAATTTATTAAAACCCTAAAATGAAAGGGAGGCCCTGTTTATAGCCAATGACAGAATAGAAGAGGATTTTGATCCTCTGTCAGTACACCAGCTACAGTTAACATTCCGATGGGGGAACAATTACTTCCTGATCAGAAGTGTGAAGTGGGTTAGTGAAACAATTTGGTGATGTTTTTTCTGACTTGCCTGGGAACTAATATAATTGAACATGTGAGGTGTCAGGGGTCGAGAGATTGAACCTGCCGTCGGCCGGTGGAGGTGGGGGGATATGATGTCGAGCTTGGAGTCATTGAACCTTCCCGGAGATGGTGCCTAAGAGGACGGCTCCATTCGGTTCTCGTGGATTTCAGTGGTTTGCCATCTCAAGTTTGATGCCTTTAATGCCTCGGGTAGATGATCTCCAAGTTTGCAGGGCTGGGCAGGGGCTAGAGGAAGTGGGGTTTCACCAGTCTGTGTGATGCATTCACTTTCAGCTATTGTGCTGTATGAGGAGTGAGCTACAGAGGACTCAGATAGGGGTTTAAAAGAAGTCAAGTGGACTCTTATTCCTGGGATTCTATCCTGTGAAACAGGACACATTACAGTTTGGATAAACAAACATCACAAGGGGTCCCATTGATATAACATTGTGGTCTTGCTGCTTATACAGTGATTGAACCCGGTATTGATGGTAGACTCTTTTTAGAGACGTCTTGGTTGCACACTCATCATATAACTTATATTTATAAGAACATGACCACTACAAATTACTTATTAAAACTTATTGCATTTTATTGTTAAAAACAAAAACAGCATATTAACAGAGAGCTGTACAAGACTACGTGTTTCGACACTCTCGTGTCTTCGTCAGGTGGATAGTGTTTGCTATTTAAGAACAACCCCTATTTATATATATATAATCTCTCTTAATTAAGTAGTTAAATTAGTAGATTCAATTACACCTATTTGTAAGATATTCATAAAGAAAAAAAAGTGTGTGTGTGTGTGTATATAGACAACGACGGATCGTGTTAGTAGTCTAAATAACAAACAAACAGTTTTTACTAGTCAAACAAAACAAACACAACACTCACGTTTCTCGTATCACAGGGTCTCCTTCTAGGTTGTTCTAACCATTTACAAAGGAACAGATTACTTTCACTACAACCCCTATTTATACCCTCCCTCATGACCCCTTGGTTAACGAGCGCATCCGCTTCTCCAATCCACGGATGCCACGCTGTTTCCCATCCGGGTCATTGAGTTCGGGTACCATAGCTCCGCCCCTTTTCTAGATGGCCGACTTCAACCTAACCCTGGGAATAAATTGTCATGCCATTTAGTCCAGGGTACTCTGTTCTTTTACACAGTGCCCTCACAGATCGGTAGGGAGATCTAACACCAAGAATCATTCGATCTCTGTCACAGTCCCACATAATCGATTAATTCTCAAACTGAAAGCAGTAGGGATTCAAGGAAATGCATGCACATGAATTATGGAGTGGTTAACATGTAGAAAACAGAATGTACTGATTATAGGAGAAACCTCAAAATGGAGCGAGGTAACCAGTGGTGTACCACAGGGATCAGTATTAGGTCCTCTGCTATTCATAATCTACATTAATGATTTAGATTCTGGTATATTAAGCAAACTTTCAAATTTGCAGACGACAAAAAAATAGGAGATAGGTGGCAAAAAAACAGCAAAGGTCATTCAAAATGATCTAGACAGCATTCAGAACTGGGCAGACATGGCAAATGACATTTAATAGAGAAAAGTGTAAAAGTATTGCATGCAGGCAATAAAAAATGTGCATTATAAATATCATCTGGGGATACTGAAATTGAAGAAGGGAACTATGAAAAAAGACCTAGGAGTTTATGTTGACTCAGAAATGTCTTCATCTAGACAATGTGGGGAAGCTATAAAAAAAGGCCAACAAGATGCTTGGATATATTGTGAGAAGTGTTGAATTTAAATCAGGGGAAGTAGTGCTAAAACTTTACAATGCATTAGTAAGACCTCACCTTGAATATTGTTTTCAATTCTGGTCACTTTGTTACAAAAAGGATATTGCTGCTCTAGAAAGAGTGCAAAGAAGAGCAACCAGAATTATCCCGGGTTTAAAAGGCATGTCATAAGCAGACAGGCTAAAATAATTGAATCTATTCAGTCTTGAACAAAGAAGACTACGCGGCGATCTGATTCAAACATTCAAAATCCTAAAAGGTGTAGACAATGTCGACCCAGGGGACTTTTTTGACCTGAAACAAGAAACAAGGACCAGGGGTCACAAATGGAGATTAGATAAAGGGGCATTCAGAACAGAAAATAGTAGGCACTTTTTTACACAGAGAATTGTGATGGTCTGGAACCAACTCCCCAGTAATTGTTGAAGCAGTTGTTGAAGCTGACACCCTGGGATCCTTCAAGAAGCTGCTTGATGAGATTCTGGGATCAATACACTACTAACAACCAAACAAGCAAGATGGGCTGAATGGCCTCCTCTTGTTTGTAAACTTTCTTATGTTCTTAATACTTTCTAGCTTCTTACATTGAACTACACCCTGAGAGTACTGGATTCCTTCCTTGATACACATACAAACTCCACCCCATGTTCTTCTTCCCTATCCTTCTTAATCATAACATAGCCAGGAATTCTGAAGTCTAAATGCTTTAACCATGTTTTTTGCACACAAATTACACCTGGAAAGAATGAATATATGTTTTACACTCTTGACCATGTACAATTAAGCTATGCACATTCCATTGTAAAACAAGTAATACCATTATTAAAGGACTACTCATTTTATTTATTTAATTTAACACTTCATGTTTATGCTCTGGACTAATTTCACAATATTTCAAATGTCTTTCAGCGGCTTTCACTTATTTGAATTCGCTCTGTCCTCTTACTTGTATGAGAGGCACAATTAACCACTTCCACCATAAATGCTAGAAAATCTGTCCTATCCAAAATAAAACATTTTCCAGTTTGAGTTCCTCTTTCACCTGTCTAGTTCTCACTTTAACTTCTTCTGTAACCCCACATCCTTTTCTCTTTCCTGAGTTCCCCAGTGTTTTCAGAATCACACCGCTTAGGCACCATTTGAACTTTTACTCTAACTTTTGCCCATCCTTAGCATAACTGAACAGCCACCATAAGCTGCACTGTGTTCAAACAAAACAATCCTTTATCCATGTTTCTCAAGTTAGGGCATCTCATCTGGCTTTTAAACACATGTCCAAATCTTTGAATTTGAAAATCAGGTGTTGGCATATACGGTTTTACTGTAAATGGAAACCCCATAAACAAAAGATTTTCTTAAAACAGAACAGACAATAACCATCAAAGATTTTTTAAAACTTGACAAAATAATTTCTTCCAGAAATATCTGAAACTCCATAAATTACTCCTTTGCCTTCAAACATGTTTTTTGGATTGCAAAATCTAACATTTTTAGTTCTAGAAACCTTTTCATCTGTATTTCTAAAGAAAAAATAAGTCATCTCCTTGCATTTTATTTGCTTTCTCAATATTCCCAACAGCATCTTTTTTATCCATTTTGCAATTTTAAGTGGGATTATATCCCCAATTGGTTTATCTTTCTCTAAAGAGTTCAAAAATTCCACTCAGACTTCTACTTTTAGGGCTGGTCAGACTCACTTTGTAAACTGACTTTTGAACTCTTTTCCCCTGCAGTTTCCATCCCCCATCATTCTCTTCCTCCTCCTCCACATTACTATCAAACTTCCTGTTTGTTTGTGTTCACTGCAGATTTTAACCCCTTTCTAAAACACCCATGTAATGGATCTGGTCGGGTGATTTTTACAACAGATCCTCCTGCCTTGTTCTGCTTTATAACCATCAAGCCCCTCCCTTCAGAACCAATTAGCCAAACAAAAGTATTAACCTTTATGCAAAACTACATTTCCCAGCACCCTTGCCAGAATCCATAATCCTCCCAGCCTGGATGCCGTTTCATGTAAGACCAAGTTTGAAATAATAAAAGCGTGCTCATGCAATCATAATAGAAAAATAAACAATGTGCAATTCGTCCTAAACAAACAAAACTGAAACTTCAAGTGCCAAACCAAATAAAACAATTTATAAAACATGCTCAAATAAATCACTCCACTAACTTGTGCAAGTCTTACACCTCTGTGGCTGGGGCATGATTTTCAACGTTTGAGCACGCCGTGATGGTCTGCCTTTTATCACGAACATATTAGCAGTTTTTATTTACTAGTATGCAATAATATGTTGGTATATATTACAAACATTATACTTTTAGTCATTGTTATTTAATAATGTAATGAAATTTTATATAAAGCTGGTACAGTGATGTGCTTTAAGAACCTTGTGACAGGATGGCGCAAGGCAGCACGACGCATAGAGACAGACTGCAGTTCAAACAAAAATACTTTTATTAAATAGAAAAATAGAAAATAAACAGGCACAAGGGACAAACAAAAGATTTCTAAAACACAGACAATAAACACAAAGTAAAACTTACAAAAAAATAAGGCTTCCAGGCTGAGCTTTGCCTTCACTGGACTGCAAAATGAACAAAAAACCAGCACACAACTAAAAACACCCCTGCTTCCTCAACTACCTCTCTACTGATAGGCCTCCTTTTTATGTCAATGATTGATTGCTAATTATTCCCACCCGACACAATAAACCTGGGCAGGGAGGAGAATTTAACCCCATTTACCAATATTTACAAGAGCAGAGCCCTGCTGCCACAACCTGTATGTATGGAAGGCATTAAACAAACTATAACTAGAGCAGGTCATAATCGTGCAAATAATAATAATCAGTGAAAATCAATTTAAATTAACACAGGTAAAACAAATACTAGTGTCAATAATAATAATAATAATAATAATAATAATAATAATAATAATAATAATAATAACGGATTACAAATAACAACACTCAACTAGTCACAGGGTCAATTTAATGAATTGAAAGCAGCGTACTAACTGGGGATGATCCTGTGGGTATTACGGTGGTGTACTAAACTAGTAAGCAAGTTAAATACCAATACCACCTGGAAGTTAAAATTAGAAATAATAAATTATAAAACTAAAGTAAGGTTAACCTCAACCACCGAACCACCTGGAAGTTGGTTACTTATTCCCGGTTCCTTATTCGTGGTATAGTTCACAAAGCAGCGTGTCCTTTTTCTGTGTGTTTTAACTCACTTACACAATAAATATATTGCTATCATTTAAAAGATAATTGCTCCCTCTTTAAAGAAAAATAAAAATATTAATAAAAAATCTGCATCAGCAGCATAGCAGTGCCCCATATATTACCTGCTTGTTTTGCTTGTTTTTGACCTCCTTAGACGTTTTGCTCACTAAATATCGAGGTATCCCTAGATAGGTTATCACCCCTCTCTCCACAAACACTACATATTTTTTAATGAGGAAGCCGTACCCGTGAGCAGCAGCACCCCAAAGCATAGCCCAATATAACCAATACAGAACGCATGGGGACATGTCTTTTGATGCCCCTTTTATCCCCCTTAGACGCCTTGCTCACTACCCCACGAGCAGCAGCACCCCAAAGTGTCACCATAAAAATGCATAGGAATCTCTTTGCTCTTGTTGATAAACGGGGTCCAAAATATGATGCTGAAGTCGGCTTCTCATTCTCATTCCAGCTTCTTATGCGCATTCCAGCTTCTCATTCTCATTCCAGCTTCTTATTCGCATTCCAGCTTCTTAAGCGCATCCTGCAAATGTAATGCAAATTGCATAAGTAACTGGGGTATTTCAGGGGTTAAATCCTTCTGGGACACTGTGACAAGCAGGCTGTAGTGGGTGACCTCAGACCAGAAAGGAATACACAGAGACAGTAGTGGAGTGAGTTGAAACTGAGTCGCGGCAGCGCTCAGTGTTTTAATTGAACAAAATAAAAGGTTTAAACAAAACAGAAGACAGGACACAGCACTTACGCCAAAATAAATAGACACACAAAACGGACTAACACTCAAACAAACGATGGACTAAGAGACAAACAAACACGGTGAGTACAAATACTTATTTTTTTCTATTTTCCTTTCTCCTCTCCACACCCGTTCTCCACTCACGAACACACAACCCACGAGTGAAACGTGCATCTATATATACTGTTGTGCGAATTCAATTACTAATTAATTATTCACTTGAATCCCAGCACATTGAATTAATTATGTGCAACCTCATGCTCACATATTAAATACTTTAAATGCTGCGTGAAGTGCAATCCTGTGCCTAAATACATTTATACATTTTAAATACTCATTAAGTGCTCATTACTCACATTATATCCCATGTACCAACTACAATACACCAATATTAACACACACGTAACATACAACATATAACACACAAATGCACACAGGGGCGGGCACATTGCCACATACCCCCCCCTTTTTTGTGCAGCACACATGGCCTCAACCACCACCTCCCCTTAAAATCCCCAAAGTCGCTCAAAGTCCTGGGCCAAGAACAGGGACTTCAAAGGGTTCATGGGCGGCAATGTTGCCAGTAGCCAGGCTGCTACTGGCCATGCTGTCAGCAGACGTGCTGACAGCTCCCAGACTGACTCCTTCAGCCAGGGCAGTCCTGGCAGCGGAAAGGCTGCTTGGGGGGTGGTCTCCTGACCTCCCCTTCTTCGTAACCCGACAGCTCTCCTTTTTTGTGGGGCTCCAGCCACAGTACTTCCTGCAGCGCACGTGCTGCAGTGGAAGTAGGTCTCCTGACCTCCCCCACGATCTCCTGCAGCGAAACTGCTGCTGGGGTTGGTGGTCTCCAGACATCCTCCCCCTTCTTCATGGCCGGCAGCTTCCCTTGGTGGGGTTCTGGCCACAGTACTTCCTGCTGCGATGCAGAGCAACAGGCAGCCCCAGGCGATGCGGAGCAACAGGCCGCCCAGGCGATGCAGAGCAACAGGCAGCCTCAGGTGATGCGGAGCAACAGGCAACCCCAGGCGATGCAGAGCAACAGGCAGCCCCAGGCGATGCGAGGCTGGCATCCTTGGGCGGTGCGAGGCAGGCATCCTTGGGCGGTGCGAGGCAGGCATCCTTGGGGTGCGTGGCAGGCATCCTTGGGCGGTCGAAACTCAGCTGCAGCTCCTGTGGTGGTGGAAGTGGGGCGGCAAGCAATCTTTCCACAGCGGTGAAGGTGGAACCAGCAGGTTTCACCCTCTGCTGGTGGAGGTGGGAGGGGCAAGCAGTCCTCCCACAACAGTGAAGGCGGAACCAGCAGGTATTCACCCTCTGCTGGTGGGGGAGGCAGAGGCAGCTCCTGCTGCTCTGCTCCCTGCCGGTGAAGGTGGTGGAAGCAGAGGCAGTTCCTGCTGCTCTGTTCCTGCTGGTGGAGGTAGAGGCAGCTCTGCTGCTCTCCTCCTGGTGGAAGCGGTTGAGGTGTGGGTGGAGGCAGGCAGCTCCTGCTGCTCTGCTCCAGGCGGTGGTGAGGTAGAGGCAGCTCCAGTTCTGTTCCTGGAGGTGGTGGAGGCGGGAGGCAGCTCCCAGCTGTTGCTTCCTGGTGGAAGCGGTTGAGGGTGGTGGAGGCAGAGGCAGGTCCTGCTGCTCTGCTCCTGCCGGTGGAGGTAGAGGAGGCAGAGGCAGCTCCTGCTGCTCTGCTCCTGCTGGTGGAGGTGGCGGAGGCAGAGGCAGCTCCTGCTGCTCTGCTCCTTGTGGTGGAGGTGGGAGCAGCGTGTAGTCTCCTGGCGACAGAGGTGGGAGCAGCGTGTAGTCTCCTGGCGACAGAGGTGTGAGCAGCGTGTAGTCTCCTGCTCTTGCAGGGGACTGGTGCGACTCTCCCTCTCTTGCAAGGGACTGGTGTGGCTCTACCTCACTTGCAGGGGACTGGTGCGGCTCTCCCTCTCTTGCAGGGGACTGGTGTGGCTCTACCTCACTTGCAGGGGACTGGTGCAGCTCTACATCACTTGCAGGGGACTGGTGCGGTTCTCCCTCTGTCTCGGAAGGGGAAACCAGCAGGCATTCTTCCCCTGCTGGTTGTGATGGAGAAACCAGCAGGCAGTCTTCCTCTGCTGGTTATGATGGGGAAACCAGCAGGCATTCTTCCCCTGCTGGTTGTGATGGGGAAACCAGCAGGCATTCTTCCTCTGCTGGTTGTGATGGGGACAGCAGGCATACTCCCTCTGCTGGTGGTGATGGTGGAGGCAGAGGCAGCTCCGCTCCTCTCCTCGTGATGGTGACGGTGGGTGGGGCATTCAGTGGTGGTGGACCAGCAGGCATTCACCCTCTGCTGGTGGAAGTGGAGACAGCAGGCATTTCCCCTCTGCTGATGGAGATGGGGACAGCAGGCATTTTACTCTGCTGGTGGAGATGGGGAACAGCTGCCTCTGCCGGCGCTGGACTGGGCAGTCCATGATCCCCCGGCGCTGGATGCTCACGGTCCCCCGTCGGCTGGATGCTCACGGTCCCCGTCCGGCGCTGGACGCTCGCTGCCCCCCCAGGCGGGCGCTGGAAGTTCGCGTCCCCGTCCGCGCTGGAAGCTTCGCGGTCCCCCGTCCGAGTGCTGGACGCCGCGGTCCCCGTCGCGCTGGGCGGCGCCGCGGTCCCCCGTCCGGTGCTGGACGCCGGGGCCCTCGTCCGGGCGCTGGACGCCTGGTCCCCCCGTCGGGACGCTGGGACTTCGTGGTCCCCCGTCCAGGCGCTTGGGACGCCGCGGCCCCCCATCTGGGCGCTGGATGCACGGGCTCTTCCCACAGGTGCTAGTTCCTCCTCATAACTGTGGAAGGACAGACGGCAAAGTAATGCTTACCCTCGCAGAGGCACAATAATGGCAATGACAACTGGTCGGGTCCTGGCTTCCTAGCCTTCTGGCGGAACCACTCTTCAGTGTCTTCCCCATCCCATCTTTTCGGGACAGTGCCTGAAGAGCCACATGGGCGGAGCAGTGCATGGTGGTGTGACCACAGCCCTGCTTCCTCCTTTTCCCCTTTGCTGTTGCCGGCTGCTTTGTCCCATTTTTTTTTTTTGTACAGTACCCTTGGCCTGAGTCTTGGGGGCACTGTAAATGTAACGCACATTGCATAAGTAACTGGGGTATTTGGGGGGTTAAATCCTTCTGACACCACGTTGACAAGCAGGCTGTAGTGGTAACCTCAGACCAGAAAAGATAATACAGAGACAGTAGTGGAGTGTGTTGAAACTGAGTCGCGGCAGCTTATCAGTGTTTTAATTGAACAAAATAAAAGGTTTTAAACAAAACAGAAGACAGGACACAGCACTTACGCCAAAATAAATAGACACACAAAACGGACTAACACTCAAACAAACGGTGGACTAAGAGACAAACAAACACGGTGAGTACAAATGCTTATTTTCTATTTTCCTTTCTCCTCCACAATTGTTCTCCACTCACCGAACACACAACCCCGAGTGTTGAAATGTGCATCTATATATACTGCTGTGCCGGGATTCAATTACTTCTCATTCACTTGAATGCCAACACGTGAATTAATTATGTGCAACCTCGTGCTCACATATTAAATACTTTAAATGCAACGAAAGCGCAATCCTGTGCCTAAATACAATTATACATTTTAAATACTACGTGCTCATTACTCACATTATATCCCGTGTACCAACTACAATACAACAATATTAACACACGTAACATACAACATATAACACACAAATGCACACAGGGCGGGGCACATTGCCACAGACACTTCTTTCAAGTTAATTCTCACACAGGAAACCCTCTATACCACCCATATGTATTTATCCTGGCCCAAAACGGATTTTTGATAAAACAGCAAAAATCATACAATAATCCGGTACATCATCACACGCCATCATAAATACATTGGTGCGGCGAGGAGTCCCCCCTGTGTGAATCAGCTTGAAATAAGTGGCTGTGACAGAGCAAATGAATCCTAGTCAACAATCTCCTTCCCGACCTGTGAGGGCACGGTATAACAGGAACAGTGTGCTCCGGACTGGATGGTTTGAGTGTTCATTCCAGGGTCAGTCGAAGTCGGCCATCCAGAAAGGGTGCGGAGTCACAATACCAGAAGTCATTGCCTTAATGCGAGAGGCGATGTGTCAGTCATGGATTGGAGGATACGTGATTGCACCCGCTACTGAAGGGGGCGTGACTGAGGGTATATCAGGGAATGTGGCGTACAATCTGTTCCTTTGTTATGGTTGCAGGAAAGACCTGTAAAGGACCTACGAAAGTGAAAAGTACTGTGGAGTGTTTAGTGTTTTCTTGTCTGTCTGTTTAACTGTTGTTATTTGTTATTCTAGACAGCTAAATTATTTGTTTATTTAAGACGCCTTTATCAAGGCGACTTACAGAGACTAGGGGTGTGAACTATGCATCAGCTGCAGAGTCACTTACAATTACGCCTCACCCGAAAGGGAGACACAAGGAGGTTAAGGACTTGCTCAGGATCACACAGTGAGTCAGTGGCAGAGGTGGGATTTGAACCGGGGGACCTCCTGGTTACAAGCCTTTTCTTTAACCACTGGACCACACAGCCTCTCTAAATATCCAGGGAGCTGTTGCGCTAGGCCAGCATCAGACTCGGACTACACTGCACTACTGTATACTGTCAGATTATTGTATTAACTCACCACTTGCACTAGCAGCACTCACTATTGGACTTGTGATCGTGTGTGTATAAAGTGTGTGTCATTATTAGTATTATTATTTGGGACTGAACCCGTGGTTTATCTGCGTGTGGCAAAGTGGTTTGCCGTGCGCAGATGTAGAGGTGATGCAGTGCTCAAGACAATGACAAACAACACAGTACTGGTGAAATGGAGGTATTTATAATCCAAAGTCTGATGACAACAGTAAAAGAATGAAGGGCTGGCAATACACAGCGATGTGTATTGCACAGTTCAATAAACAACAGGCTGCAGTCCCGAAATAATAGACACAGTTAAACACACACACAAAACACAGACACAGTCACAAGATCTCAGTCCTGGTCCTGGGACCCCCCTGTGTCTGCTGTTACTTTTTTCCCAACTCAATTTCTTTATTGAACACTCAATTAAACTAACAATTGGCCTAATCAAAGCTGTTGAATGATTTTAAAGAGATGGAGATTTCAAGTTCTGTATGAAATTGAATAGAACTTGAAATCTCCAACGTCTTATAAGCTGAAGAATAGTTTAAAAAATGTGATTCACCAAATTGTTAGTTCAATTGAGTGTTCATTTAAGTAACTGAGAGCTCAGTTGGAAGAAAGCCCAGCAGACACTGGGGTCCCTATGAGCAGGGCTGTGAACCACTGCTTTAGAAGTTAAGAAAGATCACTGCTGTTTGTGATTAAAACCATTGACATGTGAATTGAAAAGATAATCAGAACAATTGAATATGAACACATGTGAAGTGACACAGTGTATTTTTCTGTACTTTTCTTTTTCAAGTATACAAACATTTCTAACAGTAAACATTGTTTTAAACCCTTTGAGCTATTATTTATTTATTTTGTTGACAAAAAGCCATACTTGTGTTTAATATGCTGGAAAAGAAACGTGATGCATGTGTGGTATAGTAATGAGATCATTGAAAGCACGTAACATAGTGTCAGTCATGGGGTTTGTTTTGTTGATTTTTAGCTGAAGAGATTCATGTTTACAGCAGTTTTTTTTTTTGTTGGTTTAGCAGAAATGACACGCCTTGAACATGTATGTAGGTTGCCACAGAATGGTCATCTCTGTATTGAAGTTACACGTAGATGTGTAATGGTGCTCATAATGAACAGTACACAATTTCACTGGAATAATTACAAAAATGAAGAGATTAAAACACATGTCACAGTCAACAGTCACTACAGTTGTTTTGATTTTAATCACATGGACAGTGACTCTTCAAAACTTCTAATATCTACTGTATTGAGCTGTTTCAGAGAACTTTTGAATCCTCAGCACCCCATTGACCTGCCCAGTGGTGTCTGAAGCGACCCCATCTCCTGTACCAGTTAAGCAGTGTGTGCTGGAAAGCCTTGTCAGAACATGGTTGAAGTAAGAGCGCGGTGGCGGTCTTATCTGACAATTTCCCGTGTTTTTCAGCTTTGTCAGCTCTTACTGTCACTTAAAACGTAGTTTTTTGTTTTTAGTTTCCATTGTTATTTTCCTGGAATGCTGAGTTAAAATATTCAGATACATATGCAATGGAAAGTACATCATTTTTTCCATTGTAGGTTTTCTCTGTGTAGTTTTAGGTTTGCAAACCATCTTAGTATTTGCAACATACTCTATTATTAAAGCAAACATTTCCAAGTATGATCACATTTTAAATATATTTTACACTTATACATAGACTTCTCATTAATAGACAGTGTGTTTGAATTTTCTGTTTACTTATGTGGAGTCTGTGCAACGATGTGGAGTAATAATAATAAAACAAAAAGTTGAAGGGAACAATACTTTACAAATGCATCAAAGAACTGCTGTAAAAACTGATTTGCAATATTAGTATAAAAACATATAATGGATTAGACTATTCCGTTGGTCATGTTAAGCTTTGTATGTAAGATGAACTAAAGCACACATACCAGGAAATAAAGTTAACATGCAAAGCAGAGCACAGTGTAAATAATGATAGAAGACAAGCTACCATGAACGTTTTCTTTTCACATTTAATAATGCACTTACTTTACAGCGTGTACTCAACAGGCTTTTTGCATACTACTGTATAATTGCAATAAGTTGCATTCGCATGTGCCTCCGCGCTGTCAGTTTAAGTCTCAACAGTTGTACTGCTATGTGGCACTACATTATTTGCATCGCCAGCATTTGACTACAAGTTTGATTAAAGTTTTTTTTTAATTTGCTCATGATCGCTGTTTAACTGTAAACAGCAGCTAATGCGTTTATGACCTTAATGTGACCAGCGCAGTGCCATATGGGATATGGAGTTTTCTTGAACTATAAAAATGGGGCAATTTAGGTAAAGTACCTTGCTCAAGGGTACAGCAGCAGTGTCCCCCACCTGGGATTGAACCCACAATCCTCCGGTCAGGAGTCCAGAGCCCTAACCGCTACTCCACACTGCTGCCCTATTAGTAGTTATCATAGATATAGAACCTTTTTATAGCTATGGTAGTTATACTTCATTACAAATTATTGATATTCATGCCTATAAAAAAAAAAAGCGTTGAGATAATCGATTGTATTTATGTATGTATGTAACGAGGTATTTATTTATTTTATTTATTAATATGACAAAATCAAAAGCCTGCAGGAAAGAAAGTCAGTCTCCTAAGCTGTTCATTAGCTGTGTGACCTTCTCTATCGTGAATATATAAAGAAGAAAGTTTGTCTGTCTGTGTCTCTTCCTTTCTGCATCTGACCCCCAGGAGCCAGTGCAACCAGACATTGCACGGCCTCCTCTTTCATCCAGGGAAGGTCCAGGCTATGTTTGGATCCAAAATGTTGACTTTATTTAGTAACCCCATTGCTGGATCACTACAGTAGCTATGTAGATTGGTAACTTATAGAAACCATAACGCTACCGTTCTCCATTTGTCATGCATGAAATATTGAAATATTGAATTTCCTGGGCAATGCCGGTACTTCAGCTAGTATATATATATACACACCTCCTTCATTCTGTCTCCTAGCTGTTCATTAGCTGTCTGACCTTCTCTATTACCACCCTTCATTCTGTCTCTCTTTATTTTTCATCTGACCTTCATTTTTTTTTGTATCAGGGGGTGTTTTATCGGGTTTTATCGGTTAAAACCGAAAATCAGAAGCCCTATTTATAATGCACATTTTGAATGACCTTTGCTGTTGCAACAGTGTTTGCTACCCTCCTCCTATTTTGTGTCATCTGCAAATTTAACAAGTTTGCTTACTATACCAGAATCTAAATCATTAATGTAGATTAGAAAAGCAGAGGACCTAATACTGATCCCTGTGGTACACCACTGGTTACCTCACCCATTTTGAGGTTTCTCCTCTAATCAGTACTTTCTGTTAACCACCCCTAATCCATGTGCATGCATTTCTCGAATCCTCACTGTGTTCAGTTTGAGGATTAATCTTTTATGCGCGGACTTTGTAAAAAGCTTTCTGGAAATCTAAATAAACCATGTCGTATGCTTTTGCAGTTATCCATTGTCAATGTTGCATCCTCAAAAAAAATCAAGCAGGTTAGTTAGACACGATCTCCCTTTCCTAAAACCATGGTAACTGGATAACTGAATATTGTTACCATATAGGTAATTTTCCATTTTGGATCTTATTATACTTTCCATAAGTTTACATATAATAGAAGTCAGGCTTATTGGTCTGTAGTTACCTGGTTTGATTTTGTCTCCCTTTCTGTGGATTGGTATTACGTTTGCAATTCTTCAGTCTGTCGGTACAACCCCTGTGTCAAGAGATTGTTGCATGATCTTGGTTAGCGTTTTTTAAATAACTTCTTCAATTTCTTTGAGTACTATTGGGAGGATCTCATCCGACCCAGGGGATTTGTTTATTTTAATAGCTCCTAGTCCCGTTAACACTTCTGCCTCTGTTATGCTAAAGTTATTTAAATTTGATAGGAACAGGTCGACATGGGGCATGTTGTCCATATGAGTTACCATGAAGGCAAAACACCGTCCGCAGACCACAGTGCTTTATCGTAGGAGTGGAGATGCAACCTTTGCATTACAGTGTTTTTATTTGATTTAGGCGATAGTAATATTATTATGTAGACACCCAGACTGACTGGTGAATGCAACAGAAATAAAGAGTTTATAGAGAGATACTCTGCCTGGGAGCATGAAAGTGGCTCAAATCTTTCTTGTATGGTTTTCAATTGTATACTATTGCTGCAAACATTTGAAGCCTGTTTAGTATAATTTTCTTTTCCTATTATGTATAGCCTATATTTATATCATATAGATCTTAAAATACTTCATTTAGACCACTTCCACAATAATTCTAACTAACTACATTTGGCATTATACAAATATGTAATACATGCTTCACTTTGCACATATTCATTTTTCATACATAAACTCAAGGTTAACAGCTATTTACAGCAATATGATCCTATAAGGACGAAAAAAAAAAGTTTACATTTGCGTGAAATTTAAAGAATTTAGCATGTATCGATAATTTTTCACGAATATAATTTTGAGGCTCCAATGATATTTTCATTTTTCAGATCTGGCAACACTGACCCTAACTCTGCATTCCCATCCCATCCCCTCCATGCAAAGTGCTCCCTAACAGTGTTGCCAGACCTAAAAAATGAAAATATCATATTGGAGCCTCAAAATTATACTATGTCATTAAAAATGATCGTGCATCCCCAAATTTTGTTATTATTTTTATTATTATTATTTATTTCTTAGCAGACGCCCTTATCCAGGGCGACTTACAATTGTTACAAGATATCACATTATTTTTACATACAATTACATTATTTTTTACACATTATTTTTACATACAATTACCCATTTATACAGTTGGGTTTTTACTGGAGCAATCTAGGTAAAGTACCTTGCTCAAGGGTACAGCAGCAGTGTCCCCCATCTGGGATTGAACCCACAACCCTCCAGTCAAGAGTCCAGAGCCCTAACCACTACTCCACACTGCTGCCCATGTTCTCTATATCTGTTTTTATAAATGATTGCAAACGTCAGGGGAAATTTTAGATATATACTGCTCTGGAAAAAATTAAGAGACCACTGCAAAATTATCATTTTCTCTGGTTTTACTATTTATAGGTATGTGTTTGGGTAAAATGAACATTTTTGTTTTATTCTATAAACTACTGACAACATTTCTCCCAAATTCCAAATAAAAATATTGTCATTTAGAGCATTTATTTGCAGAAAATGACAACTGGTCAAAAATAACAAAAGATGCAGTGTTGTCAGACCCTCGAATAATGCAAAAGAAAATAAGTTCATATTCATTTTTAAACAACACAATACTAATGTTTTAACTTAGGAAGAGTTCAGAATCAATATTTGGTGGAATAACCCTGATTTTCAATCACAGCTTTCATGCGTCTTGGCATACTCTCACCAGTCTTTCACATTGATATTGGGTAACTTTATGCCACCCTGGCAAAAATTCAAGCAGCTCGGCTTTTGTTTGATGGCTTGCTGACCATCCAGCTTCCTCTTGCTCACATTCCAGAGGTTTTCAATGGGGTTCAGGTCTGAGATTGGGCTGGCCATGACAGAGTCTTGATCTGGTGGTCCTCCATCCACACCTTGATTGACCTGGCTGTGTGGCATGGAGCATTGTCCTGCTGGAAAAACCAATCCTCAGAGTTGGGGAACATTGTCAGAGCAGAAGGAAGCAAGTTTTCTTCAGGACAACCTTTGTACTTGGCTTTGATTCATGCGTCCTTCACAAAGACAAATCTGCCCGATTCCCAGCCTTGCTGAAGCACCCCCAGATCATCACCGATCCTCCACCACATTTCACAGTGGGTGCAAGACACTGTGGCTTGTAGGCCTCTCAGGTCTCCGTCTAACCATTAGGCGACCAGGTGTTGGGCAAAGCTGAAAATTGGACTCATCAGAAGATGACCTTACTCCAGTCCTCTACGGTCCAATCCTTATGGTCTTTTTTGCAAACCTCAGCCTGGCTCTTCTTTGCTTCTCATTGATGAAGGGCTTTTTTCTAGCTTTGCACGACTTCAGCCCTGCCCCTAGGAGCCTGTTTCGAACCGTCCTCACCGTGCACTTCACCCCAGCTGCCGTTTGCCATTCTTTTGTAGGTCACTTGATGTCATCCTACGGTTGCTGAGTGACATTCGAATGAGTTGGCGGTCATCCCGGTCAGTGGAGAGTCGTTTTCGCCCTCTGCCGGTCTGTAGCTTTGTTGTCCCCAATGTGTGCTGCTTGACCTTGTTCTTATGAACCTCACCGTCTTTGAAATTTTAAGGATGGAAGCAACCCGACGCTCACTGTATTCCTCTGCCAGTAAAGCCAGAATTGAACCCTTCTTTTCCTCACTCAAAACTTTCCTTTTCAACTCTTTGGGCATGGTCAATAGTTATTTTTTGATTCCAATTACTTTTGAGGTACTACTAGCACTGTTTTGCCATCCAGCTGGTCCTATTGCAAGAGGATAGTGATGACCACAGGAGTGGTTTTTATACTTTTCCTCGTTAAATAAGATTTGGTTCAGGTGATCTCCTAATCAGTACCTCATTCAGTAGAATGAGGTGTGCCTGTGTTGGAATTCAACAGACACTGGAATGGAATGGCTGCCATACATGTAGAGATGCTGATTAAAGAAAAATTTGCAGTGGTCTCTTAATTTTTTCCAGAGCTGTATATATATATATATATATATATTGTAACACAGCAGGGAGGGGGTTAATATCCTCCCTGCAGAAAACATGTGCGTATGCACTGTTTTGTTAATTGTTTTATTATTTAATTATCACCCGCACCTGGTTACGATTGTAAATTGGAACCAGGTGCAGGGGTATTAAGAGACAGCTAAACTACTCGTGGCTGCTGAGTAGAAGGAAACAGAAGGCTGTGTGTGCTGTTTCCGGAGCAGTCTCCTTTGTAAGATACCGTGGTGTGTTTATGTCTGTCGGTAAACAGCTTAGCTGTCGGTTTGGTAGTTAGGGTGAACCTACCTGTGTAGTTAGCACTCCAAAGCGGAGCTAGGTGTTTATTTTGTTTGTGTTTATTTTGTGTATTAAAATTTAGCGTGGCGCTGAAAATCCATTTCTTGTGTCCTGGGTCCTGCTTTTAAAGGGGCAACGAACCAGAGTGAGTGCCGCTCTGTTACATATGGTGGCAGCGAGTGTAGGCGCCCCTACACCCAGAGAAAAAATGGAAAGCATTGAAGAGTTGATCGCAAGGATCAACTGAACACCGCTGCTCAGTTAGAGCAGATTGAGAGATGGGAGAGAGCTGGGGTTGGCCCGTTGGAAGCAAGGGGAGGGAGCCAACAGAGCTGGAGCTGCTGCTCCAAAATGGGAGCAGGCAAGGGAGGCACCGCTGTCTGCAGTCCCCGGCAAGAGAAGCCCTTGGTCTCCTGCACCAGAGGACATGGTGCTGTGTCCTGAGCGGGAGGAGTCCGTCCCGGAGACAGAGGAAGGACAGCCGAGGGAGCAAGAGGTACCGCCGCCGGCTACAGACAAGGGGGAGGAGGTGAGGAGCTCACCTCCACCACAACCCCGACCACCACCCCTGCGATCCGGTCGGCTGCTGCAGGTGATCCGTGCCCTTGCTCCTGGACACCCTGCCGGTCTGCCTGGACCTCCCTGCGCTATACCTGGAGCCCAGGAGTGTGCACCACCGGCCACAGCTCTACCCCTGGTTCCCTACTCCGCTCTCCCCGAGCACCCAGATGTCACTGGGCTGCTGCCAGACGTCGCTGGTGCTCCCCCTGTTCGCTGCTAAGCTCCCCCTGGGTGATCGGACATCGCTGCGCCGGTCCCCAGGTGAAGGCCTCTGCCCGCTGCTGCAGCCTCCTGTTCCCCGGCCGTCACTTCGGTCGCCCCTGTCATCCCGGTTGGGTCCCGTGTCGCCGGTTCATGGTCCCTTCTTGGAAGCGCCGGAGGAACCGACCCACCCTCAAGCCTGCCCGTGTAAGAGGGCGAAAATTGACATTTGTGGACTCGAGGGTGGGTGGTTGTGTTTTAGGGAGGGTGGCCTTGGAATGGCCGATCAGTGTTGCACACTTGAGGGGGAGGATGTGTAACACAGCAGGGAGGGGGTTAATATCCTCCCTGCAGAAAACATGTGCGTATGCACTGTTTTGTTAATTGTTTTATTATTTAATTATCACCCGCACCTGGTTACGATTGTAAATTGGAACCAGGTGCAGGGTATTTAAGAGAGACAGCTAAACTACTCGTGGCTGCTGAGTAGAAGGAAACAGAAGGCTGTGTGTGCTGTTTCCGAGCAGTCTCCTTTGTAAGTACCGTGGTGTGTTTATGTCTGTCGGTAAACAGCTTAGCTGTCCGGTTTGGTAGTTAAGGTGAACCTACCTGTGTAGTTAGCACTCCAAACGGAGCTAGGTGTTTATTTTGTTTGTGTTTATTTTGTGTATTAAAAATTAGCGCGTAAGCGCTTGAAAATCCATTTCTTGTGTCCTGGGTCCTGCTTTTAAAGGGGCAACGAACCAGAGTGAGTGCCACTCTGTTACAATATATATATATATATATATACATACAGTATATATATATATATATATATATATATATATATATATATATATATATATATATATCAAAATGACATTTGAATCAACAAATTCTTTATAAAAGCTATGGATTGATTTTTTATGTGTATTTTTTATATATTTTATACAAATACTTGGATACCATAGTTTATAAAGTGAAATGTAAGTAACTTGTGGCATTCATTTTGTAGCCTGTTTGCTTTCTAAATAGAGAGAAAAAGTGAAACAGACCCACATTGGTTTTATATATGGATTATCACTGCCATGGATTCACAAATCCTTCTCATTTTTAGCTGTGTGCACGATTAATCAGACCAGGCTTTGAGGGTATCTGACATGAAAATAAGGTCTGCACAATCCTCCCCGGACGAGTCCAAACCTTCCTTATTATCATCAGGCTCCTTACCGTACCAGTACCTGAAAGAGATGAGGAGCAATGCCAGTCAGTATCACACAATGTCAGTAGAAAATGACCAGGTTGTTGGCTGCTGTATCCTTTTAATCCTCAGCAGTGATTTCAGAATGAGATTGAAGCTCTTACTTTGCCTTGTCATTGAGAGGAGTGCCGTCCACCCAGAGCCAGGCTCCTTCAGTAACAGCATCAGTCAGGCCGATCCAGTAGCGATTCCCTGGATGGGCTTTAGCTTCATTCAATAAGAATCTCTAAACAGAAAATACTCCTATCAATTGTAGTGGAGATCTACCAGTCAGCTGCCCCCTAGTGGAAATATAAGAGCACTCACCCTTTTTGAAGAAAGAGCAAACCTTCCTTTAAATGACAGCAAGAGGGGTGAGTAGCTTTCAGCTGATTATACGAGAGCCTGTCTGTGGCAGTGGGGGTTTCATAAAGTTCACATTGTCTTGTGTTCATGATGTCAGTGTGTGAACTCAGTGTTCTCTGCAGGATTGAAGGAGGGCAGGGTTTGGGTGGGAGGGCACTATTGTGTACCAGAGGGGCAACACCCCGGGGTTATTTATTACACTCAAAACACAAACAACTGTATGAACAGGGATTTCTTTTATACACATCAAAATGTTCTGCAGTAAATTGCTGTCAAATGGTTTCCTGCAAGTCAAGTGTGATCTGATTCAGTTGAAATGTTTGCTGATAGACCAGTGACAATCACAGACTCTAAATGCACACCCCGGGATTGAAGGGGCATGGCGCCAGTGCTTTTCAAACTGGGGTACAGGGACCCCGGGAGGTCCGCAGAGGTGACCCAGGGGCTCCCCAGAAAATTCACTTTCACTGTTGAGGTGACAGACAGGCCTTGTCACACTGAGATACAGAACAATATCGTGTAACAGGGTTATTTTGTTTTCTATTGTTTTCTATTCTTCTATGAAATGATCTCCGGGAGATTTAAAAACTGCAGAATAGGGTTAGAGAACAGGCTGCTGTGACCTGCGTTTCGTCTCTCCCTGTGTATTTCAAGATCAAGCCTCTATGATCCCCTGAAGTGAGCAGAACACTTGAGCTGTCTGGGGTTGTGGAGATGAAAGGCTGAGGTGCTGTGTCTGGACAAATTGTAGAGGGCAAACTGAGATTATTTCTGCCTACAGTGCTGCTTCAGGGGGTGGATCAGGTTAGGGCGAGGGTGGCTTAAAGAAAGTAGTGTTGGTTGAAATTAAATAGCTATTAATTTAATAGCAGGGAGTTTGCACAGGTTAATGATATATGTTTTAATTATTTTTTTTAATCATCATGTTTGGCGCTTATTTTAATAGTTTTAATATATTTATAGTTGGCCTGTTAATTGTGTTAATGTATTTATGGAGTGTTATTAATTAGCCATAACTTTGTAAGTTAGATACCTTGGGGTCGTGCTGGTGCTGACACTAATTGGGGGGGGTCAGGTTGCTGGTCTGTCTTTGTAGCCATAGTCAGGTAAAATTGGTTAATTCAGTACAGACCAGGTAAAAGCATAGTGATCTTAAGGGGCCCCGACTTACAAGTAAGTGGGAGTTAGTGGTGCTGCAGCGGCTCACTAGGATTCGTTGTATTATTAGTCCCAGATTTCCCCCTGAACTACATAATGTGTAAATCACAAATCATTGTATTAATAAATGGCCATTGGACAAACATTATCTGACTTGTCTTGATGTATTTGTAAGTGTTGCTGGAGATTGCTGTACTGCCAATTAAAAAGTACTTGTGTGCAGGAACCTCTAATATTTCTATTATTATTTTTCTGGGAATAAGGAAAAAAAATGAATTCTATTTTCAAGTTGTGCCACTATGCGCTGCCTTGTTACAATCCATTCAGTATTTACTATACTGCTGTGCAGTTTGAGAATCTCTAGTCTAGAGGCTATGGAGGCTGAATGGCCAGCAGGACCCTAGAAGCCCAGGGGGTAGAAGACTTAAACCCAGGAAACAAAAGGCAACTTCCAGCCAATTTTCCAGAAACTACTTGGAGGAGTGGAGACATTTTCAAGTAATTTGATTTGAGCAGCTTGGTTTGAAATTGTTTGAAAATGTCACAGTCAACTAGAGGCTTCAACAGCTGCCAGAAAATCAGTTTCCTGAAAGCTGCCTGGTGTTTCAAGAGCTTTACAAACAGAGCTCTGTATAGTTGATGGTCAAACTGTACCTGCTCTGCCTCATCCTCTATAATCACCAGGTCTGCTCCCATTGACACACAGCTAGCCTGGCTGGAGTGCCAGTTCATTGTATCAGGTGAGAAGTTGTAGCACTTTCCATTGAACTGCACCCACTTCTCTGGACAACAAACTCGCTCTGCACAATGAGAGAAAGAAGCAGTGCATGTTAAACAGAAACGCCTGGAGATCTGAAGAAGGGGGCTGCACCTACAACACAGGGCTAGATTCTCAACATTAGCATTAGCATGATTTTATCAGAAGGATACTGCATCTCCCCTCCCCTCCAACTAGTACTGGGACAGATCAGTAAATGAGGAGGGCTGCTTTATTTTCCCCCTGTTTAACCTCATCACTCAGAGCCCTTGCTTGCTTCCTTGCATATTCTCCATGTTCCATGAATGCAGAACTAGGGGTGGGGCAGTGGTGACTTGACTGACAGCCAAGACTGATACCCCATTGAGTACCCCATCCCCAGTCGATGCTGTGCTCTTCAAACCAGTCAAACCTGACCCATCTGGATCCATGGAGAGAGAGAGAGAGACAGACAGACAGACAGACACAGTAGATAGGTGAATGTTGCCTATCTCCCTCTATCTCTTCTTTCCCTTATAGTCCAGTCTGTTAATGATAATAATAATGATGGGATTGTATAGAATTCACAACTCACCCTTTGAAGAGCCTTCTTTGAGAGGACAGTATTTATCCAAGATTGATGATTTGACAGAAAGCTCAGTATTGCTCTTTTTCAATTCAGAATGATTCTTGTTGAGGTTACTGTAGTCACTGCTCAAGTCCTGGAGCTGATTCAGTAATGTAGTGTATTTCTCAGGGTCTTCTTTAGTTTTGAAATCTGAAAAAAGCAAATAGACAAGCGTGAATTACAGTTTTGTTCAGTCGAATGCACTCAACCAGCTTGTTCTATACATGTTTAAAGCTGATTAATCAGTTCAGTAAATCTGACTCTGAAATGCAGTGATATTCGCAACCCATGCTTCACATACTGGTCATGGGAAACTGGTATCTGAATGCTCTTTTCACAAGTCCATTTATGAGAATACAAGTTTGAAAGCGATTTGAAACCCTGCTAACAAACAGCAGTGTGTGAATACTCAGGATAGACAGCGAGGGAGATGATGGTAGCCAGTAAGAGACAGCACAGGATGAGGAGGACCAGTGCAGGCCGTCTGTATGAAGAGGCTTTGCCAGCAGCACTCACAGGCGGGGTGGGGTCTGAGGAGAGAGAACACAGCTCAGGATACAGTACACAGTATACTAAAGAAACTTTCTGGAGTTATAACTTCAACTTTCATCTGACCATTTTACTAGCGGAGCATCAGATAGTAGGCTCTTTTTAACAGTGCTTTAAAACCCTTAAAATAAATAAAATTAATAATTAGTTGTGCTGTAACAACTTCGTCTCGGCCCCATTACCCAAACAGTCCATAGTCCCTGGTAATGCACTGCTGTGGAGAGTCTTATTGTGGATATAGAATATTGTAACAGAGTGGCTGCGGGACAGAGCTGAGCAGAGACAGAGCTGCAGCAAGCAGCAGGGGGCGTGGCTCCTGGACTGTGTGTGTGTGTGTGTGTGTGTGTGTGTGTGTGTGTGTGCGTGCATATGATGCGTGTGCATGTGTTGTGAGTGCGTGTTGTATGTGGTTATTCGGTGGTTTATGTCTGTGTTCCTCTTGGTTTCATTTCAATGCACAGTGGCTATATAGTCTTCCTGCAAACTTAACAACTCAACATTTTTTAGAGATTATTTCTGTAAAGAGGAAGCTACAAAAAACAAATTCAGCCCTTCTTTTTTACAAGAAGATTTTTTATTTTTTAGGGTCTGGGATTCAGTTTTATAAGCTGTACCCCTCCGTGATTCTGTAGCTTTTGAAGCATCCCTGTAAGGGGAGCCTGTATAATGAGTTTCAATTCACCTACTTTCTTTGTTTGAAGACAACTGTTTAATGGAAAACCCTCAGTAACAGGGTCAAGAATGCCTGTTCACATTTATTTTACACTTGTCTTATTATTTTTTATAATTTTATTAATTTGATTAGTGCACGCTTTATGTTGTCTGACACTATCATTGATTTGTATCACGTTATGTTGGCTTCTCCACCCATTTCCCATTATCTGCCTTATTGGGCATTGACTAATTGAATTATTGATCAATTTACGCACCTGAAAATAAATAGCACATGTTTTTACAGCCTGGATGGCCATATTGGGGTCTGTGTGGAACGGCGAGTAAGAGAGAGTGAAACAGACCAGTAAATGGAGCATCCCGACAGTACTGGGCTGATATGCCGGTGATGAATAATGAACGGGAGCGACTGGAGTGTTTTTAGCTTGGCGGTAGCCGAGAGGAATTTAGGAAGTGAAACAGAATAGGCTATACTGTGATGCTGGTTTCTCTGTCTCTATCTCTGTGTTCCCTCCCCTGCACTGACGTGTGTGTGTGTGGACTTTTTATAGACCACGATATTCATTTTTTTTGTATTATGACAGTTTTACTATGTCCTTAAAAATGCATATTCCCTCTTCGCTGGGTAGCAGCATTGTTACACTTTAATACATGACCTCATTAATGTGAACCTTGTTTAACCCTTCGAAATCTCATGACCTACATGTGGATAGAATGATTGTCTCAAACAAGTACCTTGTAAACAATGTGTGGCTACTTTAGGATTTTACAATAAACAAATGTCTTTTAAAATGGATTTGAGTGATTTTCTTGGCACCCATGTTCCTGCTGTTTTATCTGTTTCTGAATAAAAGACCCTAAAGGTATCCTCTAATTTGTTTTGTTCTTCTCGCTCTGAACTGGCGTAGTCGCTCTGCAGGTGTGTGCTGTTTCTGTACGCGAGACCGGGGAGGTGTTACATTTTCCTGTGCATTGTAGTGTAGGGGGTGGGACTGAAGATGCCATATGGAATCAAGTAGTAACTGCACCTAATTAACTGGTGATTGTTGACCTAATAAAAGCCGATTCCCTGCAGTTGTGTGGGATAAGCGTTTCTTTCTGGGTCGGTGTGTTTTTCGTTGGATGAGGCTGTGACCGGACATGTGTGTTTCCCCCCCATTATCAGTGCTACCAGGAGCGCAGGACGGGCGTGGAGTGTGGTGGCCATAAACAGCCGCGTCCTCATTGCAGGTTTAGTGTCAACCACCGTTTCTATAATACGTTTTGTTTGCATGGTTTTGTGATGTTCTTTTGTTTATCTTTTTTGATCTCTTTTTGTTTAGGGTTTTCTTTATCATTTGTATTTTCGTTATTGTAGATTGGGCATTGTTTCCCGTTGGCAAACCCATTATCGGGTTCTGGTTTAAAACTAAATACTAATGGTAGTATTTGCTAGTGTTTTTGACTTAAAGTTGTGGTAATAATAGACTTCGGCCACTATAGTGGAGTGGCGTGTATGGAAAGCATCCGGGAAGCAGTGTCCTTTCATTTCTTTTTGTATGGTTGTCTATCTTTGTATCGAACTAGTAATTATTAGAATCTTGATTCTTTTTGCTGTGCAGTGCTTAGAAGACCGCAGCGATTATCTAGACCTTGCACCATTAATACTAGTTCTATTCCGTTTTTTTTACCCGGCGGTCTGTGACGGTAACTTGTGTTCCAGGGATCAGGGATTTTAGGTGTACGATTAGTATTGATGAGTTGTTTGTGCTTTTATGATTTGTTGCACTGTGTATTTGATTTGTTTCTTGTGCTGCGCTGTTTTTTTTTTTTTAGTTTTCTTTGTGTTTCTGTTTTTGTGTATTTTTATATTTAGAATTCCTGGGCGCTGCTGCTGCTACAGACGCCGGGACTATTGGATGTATAATGTAATATCTATTATTATTATTATTATTATTATTATTATTATTTATTTCTTAGCAGACGCCCTTATCCAGGGCGACTTACAATCGTAAGCAAATACATTTCAGTCTCTACTAGGGTGCAACAACACTTTTTCATCTAGTGGATGCTAGCGGTACTGCTATTGTCTGGTTATATGTAAACTATTATGCGTTTTATTTTGTAAGCAATAAAACCAATCTTTGTATTTTTTTTTTTTTTTTTATACTAAATACCTGCCTCCTTGTTCATTTATTTGAATAGACTTGAGTGGGGAACCTAATTCTATACTTTTCTGGGAGCTAGTCCTCTCTAATAAAGATTCTGACATTATCGGGGCTCCTCTTGCTCCTGGCAAATCAAAGAGGTGGCGTGGTTAAGTTTTATTGTTTAATTGTGTAAACCCGCCCGTGCGCCTGTCACAGTAGTGTGATGTCTTTCCAAATGACCCCTTTTACTTGTTGATATATTTGCATGGCATATAAGACATACACACGCATCTTTCACTGTAGTGAACACAAATTCACTTTCCCATTCTGAATGTAAATAATGTGTCTTTTTTGTTTCTTTTTAGATGGCCCAGCTCCATCACTCATTTTTAATGATGTCTATGAACAAAAATCAGTCAAAGCTACTCGCATGACACTTTCCAACAGAAATCAAACACAACTCTTCAAGCCTGGAATCTTACTGCAGAAACTAAAGACTAAACACTGGTGTCCCTCTCACGCATGACCAATAAAGACAAGAGGACGCAGTGATAGAACGGCAGAGTTATTTAGTGCAATTGAAAACGAAGCCAGATGCACAAAGTATTTCATGCATCTTGAAATAAAAATATAAACATGATTCTTTAAACTGCGGTGAATACAAAACAATCAGTAAACCTGTGAGATTGACTTTCAAAGGCTCAGAGATCGACTGGGTGGAGACCCCTGTTCTAAACAGAAACAATAGACAATGATGGAGAACACACATAATAGGATATTTAGAGTAATGAAACAATTACAATCCAAAATACAGTAACTGTTCAGCCCAGCACTGGAGAATGCAGAACCCAGGCATGTCTGCCACTTCTCACAGGGTGGACCACTTTATTTAGTTATTTTTTTTGCCTGATGTGCTGTTAAAGTTACGTGCAGCATATTTTGTTTTAAGGATTACTGTTACGTAACAATTGCCATGGGATTTTACTTGATGCAGGATGTGGTCAAAGCAGCAGGGCTTGTATAATATCCAATCAAAATATAAAACTTGAAAAAGTAGCAGCCCTTTGAACAAGCCTAAAAAGGGACAAATTAAAGAATACAGCCGTATCAAATGGTTTAGTTAAACATGAGACAACTGAGGCTTATCTTTCCCTGCCACCATTCTTAAGCACAGAGTGTTGTAGTAATTGATAGAAAATCTACTATTTTTTCCAGGGTTGTTCCTTAGTAGAATGTTAAATGAGATGGTATGGGTGTGTCACGGAGAGCTTCATGGTGACGTCAGACCCGGAAGAGAATGGACACAGACACCCAGTACTAGAGTTGAGATCAGTATTATATCCTCTGCTATTCCAAATCTACATTAATGACTTAGATTCTGGTATAGGAAGCAAACACTGTAGCAAACTAAATTTGCAGATGACACAAAAATAGGAGGAGTGGTAAACAACGTTGCAGCAGCAAAGGTCATTCAAAATGATCTAGACAGCATTCAAAACTGGGCAGACACATGGCAAATTAATTTAATAGAGGAAAGTGTAAGGTACTGCAAGCAGGCAATAAAAATGTGCATTATAAATATCATATGGGAGACACTGAAATTGAAGAAAGAATCTATGAAAAAGACCTAGGAGTTTATGTTGACTCAGAAATGTCTTCATCTAGACAATGCCGGGAAGCTATAAAAAAGGCCAACAAGATGCTCGGATATATTGTGAGAAGTGTTGAATTAAAATCAAGGGAAGTAATGTTAAAACTTTACAATGCATTAGTAAGACCTCATCTAGAATTTTGTGTTCAGTTCTGGTCACCTCGCTACAAAAAGGATATTGCTACTCTAGAAAGAGTGCAAAGAAGAGCAACCAGAATTATCCCGGATTTAAAAGGCATGTCATATGCTGACAGGCTAAAATAATTGAATCTGTTCAGTCTTGAACAAAGAAGAAAGACTATGTGGTGACCTGATTCAAGCTTTCAAAATCCTAAAAGGTATAGACAATAATCGACCCAGGGACTTTTTTCGACCTGAAAAAGAAACAAGGACCAGCAGTCACAAATGAAGATTAGATAAAGGGGCATTCAGAACATAAAATAGGAGGCACTTTTTTACACAGAAAATTGTGGGGGTCTGGAACCAACTCCCCAGTAATGTTGTTGAAGCTGACACCCTGGGATCCTTCAAGAAGCTGCTTGATGAGATTCTGGGATCAATAAACTACTAACAAGCAGGGGGCAGTAGTGGTTAGGGCTCTTGACTCTTGACCGGCGGGTTGTGGGTTCAGTCCCAGGTGGGCGACACTGCTGCTGTACCCTTGAGCAAGGTACTTTACCTAGATTGCTCCAGTAAAAACCCAACTGTATAAATGGGTAATTGTATGTAAAAATAATGTGATATCTTGTAACAATTGTAAGTCACCCTGGATAAGGGCGTCTGCTAAGAAATAAAAAATAAATAAATAAATAAATAAATAAATAAATAAATAAATAATAATAATAATAATAATAATAATAATAATAATAATAACAACAACCAAAGCAAGATGGGCCGAATGGCCTCCTCTCGTTGTAAACTTCTTATCTACTTATCTGTCTGTCTATAAATACATTCATTTAGCTTTATGTGGCATACTAATCATGTTGCATGATTAGTATTATTGCATTATTTTTTTCATGCATGTTCCTATTTTGGTTTTATTTAAAAACATATTAAGAATACATGTACATCAATATATGGATATGTGATGCATATATGTAACATATAAAACAATTACATTGCATATATGTATTATATATTGAAAATATGTGTTCTTTCCATATGGGTTTACTATGCATTTACCATAGTTTACCCTGGTTTGCCATGTTTTGAACAGATAAGAAATACAACATTTTTAAAAATGTATATGATATAAAGTTGAAAAAAGTAATGGAACAAAAGCACATGTGAAGCAATATGTTTTTCATTAGCTTCTAATACTTGTACAAAGTTGCAGTGAATAGCTAAACTTTTAGCAGTAGTAAAGTGAAGCAGGACATGTGTAAATGTGACCCCTAGGTACTTACAATCCTGTTCTGCTCCTGCTCTCTTGCCCTGGGGTGTGTTTACTGTGGAGTAGACATCCTCCGAGGGATTCTGCAGCCCAGTATAAATGCTGTCCATTTCCATTGCTAGTGCTGTAGAGAAGTGAGCTAGAGAGGAAGTTCTGACTCCTTTATTAACAGTGCAGACTCTGCAGGGCTGGGCAGGGGCTAGAGAAAGTGGGGTTTCACACTTCAGTCTGTGGTACAGTGTAAATGCTGCCCATCTCTGTAGATAGTGTTGCAGAGAAGTGAGCTAGAGAGGAAGTTGTGACTTTTTGTGACACAGAGAGAAAGAATTTGAATTGTAAATCTCCCTCCCGACCAAAAAAGGCGCTGGGTAAGGTTGATCGTATTCTTTCTCCTAGATGGACTGCCTTGACGGTAGGCAGAAACCGGAAGGTGACCATATTAGGGGGAGCGCGTAGTTGCATGTAGTTGCTTGCAAGGAGGAGGTTCTGGGTACAAAGGGGAAGCAACTATGTCAGTACGGCCCCTTGAGCTGATGTCGGTATCCAGCCGGAGCCTGTGTGTTTGTTAGTTTGTGTTTTTGTCGTTATCAGAGGAGGAGTGAGAGTCGGGAGCTGCAGCCGCGGAGCCAGCACTAGACCCGGAGCACGTCCCTCACAGCACAACACAGCACTCACCACGACCCCGGAGAAAGAGCACAGTTTCGTGCACGGAGGATTGTGGTTTAGGAGTGTTATTTATTTTGTTGTTCAGGACTGTAAAACCTGTCGTGTTCCTCCCGATACCATTGCTAGTAAAGGGGTGGTTTATTGTTATTATTTTTGGCTTTTGTTGGAATAAAAACACAGACCTTTTGGTTACTTATTCCCTGTTCCTTATTCGTGGTATAGTTCACAAGGCAGCGTGTCCTTTTTTCTGTGTGTTTTAACTCACTTACACATCTTTCTCAATAAATATATTGCTATCATTTAAAAGATAATTGCTCCCTCTTTAAAGAAAAATGAAAATATTAATAAAAAATCTGCATCAGCAGCATAGCAGTGCCCCATATTTTACCTGCTTGTTTTGCTTGTTTTTGACCCCCTTAGACGTTTTGCTCACTAAATATCATAAGAACATAAGAAGAACATAAGAAAGTTTACAAACGAGAGGAGGCCATTCAGCCCATCTTGCTCGTTTGGTTGTTAGTAGCTTATTGATCCCAGAATCTCATCAAGCAGCTTCTTGAAGGATCCCAGGGTGTCAGCTTCAACAACATTACTGGGGAGTTGGTTCCAGACCCTCACAATTCTCTGTGTAAAAAAGTGCCTCCTATTTTCTGTTCTGAATGCCCCTTTATCTAATCTCCATTTATGACCCCTGGTCCTTTTTTCTTTTTTCAAGTCAAAGAAGTCCCCGGGTTGACATTGTCTATACCTTTTAGGATTTTGAATGTTTGAATCAGATCGCCAGCGTAGTCTTCTTTGTTCAAGACTGAATAGATTCAATTCTTTTAGCCTGTCTGCATACGACATGCCTTTTAAACCCGGGATAATTCTGGTCGCTCTTCTTTGCACTCTTTCTAGAGCAGCAATATCCTTTTTGTAACGAGGTGACCAGAACTGAACACAATATTCTAGGTGAGGTCTTACTAATGCATTGTAGAGTTTTAACATTACTTCCCTTGATTTAAATTCAACACTTCTCACAATATATCCAAGCATCTTGTTGGCCTTTTTATAGCTTCCCACATTGTCTAGATGAAGACATTTCTGAGTCAACATAAACTCCTAGGTCTTTTTCATAGTTCCCTTCTTCAATTTCACTGTCTCCCATATGATATTTATAATGCACATTTTATTGCCGCATGCAATACTTTACACTTTTCTCTATTAAATTTCATTTGCCATGTGTCTGCCCAATTTTGAATGCTGTCTAGATCATTTTGAATGACCTTTGCTGCTTCAACAGTGTCTGCCACTCCTCCTATTTTGTGTCGTCTGCAAATTTGCTTGAGTTTGCTTACTATATCAGAGTCTAAATCATTAATGTAGATTAGGAATAGCAGAGGACCTAATACTGATCCCTGTGGTACACCACTGGTTACCTCACTCCATTTCGAGGTTTCTCCTCTAATCAGTACTTTCTGTTTTTACCTGTTAACCACTCCCTAATCCATGTGCATGCATTTCCTTGAATCCCTACTGCGTTCAGTTTGAGAATTAATCTTTTATGCGGGACTTTGTCAAAAGCTTTCTGGAAATCTAAATAAACCATGTCGTATGCTTTGCAGTTATCCATTTCAATGTTGCATCCTCAAAAAAAGTCAAGTAGGTTAGTTAGACATGATCTCCCTTTCCTAAAACCATGCTGGCTGTCTCCCAGGATATTGTTACCATATAGGTAATTTTCCATTTTGGATCTTATTATAGTTTCCATAAGTTTACATATAATAGAAGTCAGGCTTATTGGTCTGTAGTTACCTGGTTCGGTTTTGTCTCCTTTTTGTGGATTGGTATTACGTTTGCTATTTTCCAGTCTGTTGGTACAACCCCTGTGTCAGAGACTGTTGCATGATCTTGGTTAGCGGTTTGTAAATAACTTCTTTCATTTCTTTGAGTACTATTGGGAGGATCTCATCTGGCCCAGGGGATTTGTTTATTTTAAGAGCTTCTAGTCCCTTTAACACTTCTGCCTCTGTTATGCTAAAGTTATTTAAAATTGGATAGGAACAGGTCGACATGTGGGGCATGTTGTCCGTGTCCTCCTTTGTAAAAACCTGTGAAAAGTAATCATTTAATATATTTGCTATTTTTTTTTCTTCATCTATGATTTTGCCATTTGTGTCTCTTAGACATTTAACCTCCTCTTTGAATGTTCTCTTGCTGTTATAATATTGGAAAAACATTTTGGAATTGGTTTTAGCCCCCTTAGCAATATTGATTTCTATCTCTCTCTTGGCCTTTCTAACTTCCTTTTTGACTTGTGTTTGTAGTTCAAGTACTCTTTCTGTGTGCTTTGTTTTGGTCCCTTTTAAGCGCTCTGTAAAGTGCCTTTTTCGCTGAATATTTTTTTTTAATTTGTCTATTAAACCATTTTGGCCATTTTGTTTTAGATTTAGATTTGTCTACTTTTGGGATGTAATTGTTTTGTGCCTCTAGTACTACATTTTTAAAAAACAGCCATCCTTTTTCTGTGGATGTTTTCTCTATTTTACTCAATCTACTTCTATTAGTCTCTGTTTCATACCTTCGTAGTTTGCTTTTCTAAAATTGTAAACCTTAGCTTTAGTCATTACTTTTTGGGGTTTTAAAAAAATATTTCAAATGAGACCATGTTGTGGTCTGAGTTTGCCAATGGCTCTCTGACCTCTGTTTTAGTTATTCTGTCTTCATTATTTGAAAAGACTAAATCAAGGCATGCCTCCCCTCTAGTCGGTGCCTTGACAAATTGCGTTGGGAAGCAGTCATTTGTCATTTCCACCATTTCAATTTCGTCCGTCGTGCCCCCCATTGGTTTTCCCATTTTATATGGGGAAGTTGAAATCCCCATTAGTATGGTTTCTCCTTTTCTACGCATTTGAATGTCATTGTACAACAGATTATTTTGCTCAGCGTCTGAATTTGGCGGTCTATGGCATGCTCCTATTATTATGCCCTTTAATTTGTGTCCATTATTCTGACCCATATTGATTCTGCATTGTTTTCTTTGTCCTGATTTAACACCTGGGCTTCAAGGCTATTTCTTATGTATAGCGCTACCCCTCCGCCTCTTCTGTCCTGCCTGTCTTTCCTATACAGTGTGTACCCACTAATATTATATTCGTCTCCATCACTCTCAGACAACCAAGTTTCTGTAACACCTATCACATCGTAGTTACTTGTTAGTGCAGTAGCTTCAAGTTCTAACATTTTGTTTCTGAGACTTCTAGCATTAAGATAAATACATTTAATAGTGGTCTTACCTGAGTTGTTGCCCTTGTTTTTGATGTAGTCGCCCTTCTGTTTTTGTTTTCTCCCCTTCCTTTCTAGTTTAAATGCTTCTGTACCGCCTGAAGGATCCTTTCTCGAGTAGATTGGTTCCCTTTCTGTTTAAGTGCAGTCCGTCCCACCTGTATAGATAGTCGTTGTTGTAGAAAGTGCTCCAATGTTCAAGAAAGGTGAAGCCTTCCTGTGTGCACCACGATTTCAGCCATGCATTTTGATTTTGTATTTCCAGCTGTCCATATGGTCCTTTGCAAGGCGCCGGCAGTATCCCAGAAAATACCACAGTTTTGGTCTTGTCTTTTAATTTCCTTCCTAGCTCTCTGAATTTGTTTTGCAGGGATCTTGGCCTGTCTCTTCAATGTTGTTTGTACCAATGTGACGACTACTACTAGGGTCATCTCCTGTTCGTTCTAGGAGCCTGTCCACATTCTCAGTGATGTGCTTGACTGAGGCTCCTGGAAGGCAGCACACTGTTGTAGTAAGGGGGTCCAAACTGCGAACTGAACTTGATGTGTTTCTCAGTATGGAGTCCCCCAACAATCATGACCTCCCTTCTTTTTGCTGCCTGGTCAGCACTGTTTATAGGGTCCTGGGTGTTGTTTCTTTCATTCTCTTGATGTTGTTTTGGTCATCTAAATGTTGAAGTGGCTCAAATGTGTTGGCTGTCTGGATTTCTGGTGGTTGTGTTTGTGAAGTTTCTTTTTTCCCTGCTTCTGCCTATCTGAACCCAGCTGTTTCGACTCTCTTCCATCTCCCTGGTGGCTTTCAGTCTGCTAGGGGTGCAGACTTCCATGAATTGTGGGTGTGTCAGCTCCTCAAGCTCCTGTTGCTGTCTCATTTCCTCCAGCTCCTTTTCTAGCAGGCTTAATCGCTGAAGCAAGTCCTGGATGGTGCGGCACTTTACACAAACTTGGTTGAGCTCTGTTGGGTTTTCTCGGATTTCCCACATCATGCAGTTATCGAGGTATCCCTGGATAGGTTATCACCCCTCTCTCCACAAACACTACATATTTTAATGAGGAAGCCGTACCCCGTGAGCAGCAGCACCCCAAAGCATAGCCCATTATAACCAATACAGAACGCATGGGGACATGTCTTTTGATGCCCCATTTATCCCCCTTAGGCGCAATCTTGCTCACTACCCTGAGCAGCAGCACCCCAAAGTGTCAACATAAAAATGCATAGGAATCCTTTGCTCTTGTTGATAAACGGGTCCAAAGTATGATGCTGAAGTCGAACCACAGATTTTCATTCTCATTCCAGCTTCTTATTCGCATTCCAGCTTCTTAAGCGCATCCTGCAAATGTAATGCAAATTGCATAAGTAACTGGGGTATTTCAGGGGTTAAATCCTTCTGGGACACTGTGACAAGCAGGCTGTAGTGGGTGACCTCAGACCAGAAAGGAATACACAGAGACAGTAGTGGAGTGTGTTGAAACTGATGGATCGCTTTCTTCTTGCCACTCTTCCATAAAAGCGCTCAGTGTCCTTTTAATTGAACAAAATAAAAGGTTTAAACAAAACAGAAGACAGGACACAGCACTTCCATTTCAAAATAAATAGACACACAAAGCGGACTAACACTCAAACAAGCGGTGGACTAAAACACAAACAAACACGATGACTTGATTACAAATGGATTTATTATTTTAGTCTATTTTTCCTTTATCCTCTCCACACAATAGCAATTGATATTTAAACTTTTATTTCTCCTTCTCTCTCAGCCTGAAATGTTGTCGCAAAGTTCCCGTTTTCCACTCTCGTTTTAATTGAACACCCAACCCGTCTATTTTCCTTTATCCTCTCCACACCCGCTCTCCACTCAGTAACACACAACCCAGTGTGAGTCAAGCGTGCATCTATATATACTGTTGTGCGGGATTCAATTACTAATTAATTATTCACTTGAATCCCAGCATGTGAATTAATTATGTGCAACCTACTTCCAAAATTGCTCACATATTAAATACTTTAAATGCATGTGAAGTGCAATCCCCGTGCCTAAATACAATACATTTTAAATACTCGTGCTCATTACCCACATTATATACCGTGTACCAACTACAATACACCAATATTAACACACGTAACATACAACATATAAAACACAAATGCATACAGGGGCGGGGCACATTGCCACAGACACTTCTTTCAAAGCTGATTCTCACACAGGGGGAACCCCTCTATGCCACCCATATGTATTTATCCTGGCCCAAAACGGATTTTGATACAAAAACAGCAAAAATCATACAATAATCCGGAACGTCATCACACATCATCATAAATACATTGGGTGGCGTGGGGTTCACCCCTGTGTGAATCAGCTTGAAATAAGTGGCTGTGACGAAAGCGATTTAATCCTAGTCAACAATCTCCCTCCTGACCTGTGAGGGCGCGGTATAACAGGAACAGTGTGCTCCGGACTGGATGGGTTGGCAAATCATTCAGGGTGTCGGAAGTTGGCAATCAGGAAGGGGGCGAAGTCTCAATACCAGAAGTCATTGCCTTAATGCGGTGGCGATGTGTCAGTCATGGATTGGAGGATCGTGATTGCACTCGCTAATGAAGGGGCGTGACTGAGGGTATATCAGGGAATGTGAGAAGCAATCTGTTCCTTTGTTATGGTTAAGGAAAGACCTGTAAGGGCGACAGTGAAAAAGTACTGTGTGTTTAGTGTTTTCTTGTCTGTCTGTTTAACTGTTGTTATTTGTTATTCTAGGCGGCTAAATTATTTGTTTATTTAGCAGGCGCCTTTATCCAAGGTGACTTACAGACTAGGGTGTGTGAACTATGCATCAGCTGCAGAGTCATTTACAGTTACGTCTCACCCAAACGACGGAGCACAAGGAGGTTAAGTGATTTGCTCAGGGTCACACAGTGAGTCAGTGGCTGAGGTGGGATTTGAACCGGGGACCTCTTGGTTACAAGCCCTTTTCTTTAACCACTGGACCACACAGCCTCCTCTCTAAATATCCAGGAGCTGTCGTGCTAGGCCAGCATCAAACTCTGACTAAACTGCACTACTGTCACCGATTCTTGTATTAACTCACCACTTGCATTAGCAGCACTCACTATTGGACTTGTGATCGTGTGTGTATAAAGTGTGTGTCATTATTAGTATTATAATTTTGGGACTGAACCCCGTGGTTTAACTGTGTGTGGCAAAGTGGTTTGCAGTGCGCAGGTGTAGAGGTGATGCAGTGCTCAAGACAATGACAAACAACACAGTACTGGTGAAATGGAGGTGTATTTATAATCCAAAGTCTGATGACAACAGTAAAGAAATGGAGGGCTGGCAATACACAGCGATGTGTATTGCACAGTTCAATAAACAACAGGCTGCAGTCCCGAAATAATAGACACAGTTAAACACACACACAAAACACAGACACAGTCACAAGATCTCAGTCCTGGTCCTGGGACCCCCCTGTGTCTGCTGTTACTTTTTTCCCAACTCAATTTCTTTATTGAACACTCAATTAAAACTAACAATTGGCCTAATCAAAGCTGTTGAATGATTTGAAAGAGATGGAGATTTCAAGTTCTGTATGAAATTGAATAGAACTTGAAATCTCCAACGTCTTATAAGCTGAAGAATAGTTTAAAAATGTGATTCACCAAATTGTTAGTTCAATTGAGTGTTCATTTAAGTAACTGAGAGCTCAGTTGGAAGAAAGCCCAGCAGACACAAGGGGTCCCCATGAGCAGGGTTGTGAACCACTGCTTTAGAAGTTAAGAAAGATCACTGCTGTTTGACTAAAACCATTGACCTGTGAATTGGAAAAGATAATCAGAACAATTCAAATATGAACACATGTGAAGTGACACAATGTACTTCTTCTGTACTTTTCTTTTTCAAGCATACAAACATTAACCTTTGTTTTAAACCCTTTGAGCTATTATTTATTTATTTTGTTGACAAAAGCCATACTCGTGTTTAATATGCTGGAAAATAAACGTGATGCATGTGTGGCATAGTAATGAGATCACTGAAAGCACGTAACATAGTGTCAGTCATGGGGTTTGTTTTGTTGATTTTTAACTGAAGAGATTCATGTTTACAGCAGTTTTTTTTGTTGGTTTAGCAGAAATGGACACGCCTTGAACATGTATGTAGGTTGCCACAGGTTTTATCTGACAATTTCCCGTGTTTTTCAGCTTTGTCAGCTCTTACTGTCGCTTAAAACATAGTTTTTTGTTTTTAGTTTCCATTGTTATTTTCCTGGAATGCTGAGTTAAAATATCTGTATACATATGCAATGGAAAGTACATCATTTTTTCCATTGTCGGTTTCTTTGTGTAAGTTTTAGGTTTGCAAACCATCTTAGTATTTGCAACATGCTCTATTATTAAAGCAAACATTTCCAAGTATGATCACATTTTAAATATATTTTACACTTATACATAGACTTCTCATTAATAGACAGTGTGTTTGAATTTTCTGTTTACTTATGTGGAGTCTGTGCAACGATGTGGAGTAATAATAATAAAACAAAAAGTTGAAGGGAACAATACTTTACAAATGCATCAAAGAACTGCTGTAAAAACTGATTTGCAATATTAGTATAAAAACATATAATTGACTGGACTATTCCAATGGTCATGTTAAGCTTTGTATGTAAACCACACATACCAGGAAATAAAGTTAACATGCAAAGCAGAGCACAGTGTAAATAATGGTAGAAGACAAGCTTACCATGAACGTTTTCTTTTCACATTTAATAATGCACTTACTTTACAGCCGTGTGTACTCAACAGGCTTTTTGCATACTACTGTATAATTGCAATAAGTTGCATTCGCATGTGGCTCCGTGCTGTCAGTTTAAGTCTCAACAGTTGTACTGCTACCTGGCACTACATTATTTGCATCGCCCGCATTTGACTACATCAAGTTTGATTACACTTTTTAAATTTTTAAAAATTTGCTCATGATCGCTGTTTAACTGTAAACAGCAGCTAATGGGTTTGTGACCTTAATGTGACCAGCGCAGTGCCATATGGGATATGGAGTTTTCTTGAACTATAAAAATGGGGCAATCTAGGTAGAGTACCTTGCTCAAAGGGTACAGCAGCAGTGTCCCTAGGATTGTACATCTGTCAAGAGTCCAGAAACCACTACTCCACACTGCTGCCCTATTTTTTTTAGATTTTTTTTTTTAGTTATACTTCATTACAAATTATTGATATTCATGCCTATAAAACTGGGTTGAGATACACACACATTTATTATGTATGTAACGTACCTGGTATTTATTTTATTTATTAGTATGACAAAATTTAAAAAAAGCCTGCAGGGATCAAAGAAAGTCAGTCCCCTAAGCTGTTCATTAGCTGTGTGACCTTCTCTATCGTAAATATAAAGAAGAAAGTTTGTCTGTCTGTCTGTTCCTTTCTGCATCCGGACTAAGGAGCCAGTGTTTTTGTTGGCCTCCCTTTCATCAGGGGAAGGTCCAGGGCTATGTTTGGATCAAAATTTTGACTTTATTTAGTAACCCCATTGCTGGATCACTACAGTAGCCATGTAGATTGGTAACTTATAGGAAACCATAAGGCTACCGTTCCTCCATTTGTCATGCATTTATTGATTTATTTTGAATTTCCCTGGGCAATGCCGGGTACTTCAGCTAGTATATATATACACACCACCCTTCATTCTGTATCCTAGCTGTTCATTAGCTGTCTGACCTTCTCTATTACCACCTTTCATTCTGTCTCTCTTTATTTTTCATCTGACCGTCATTTTGTTTTGTATCGGGAGTGTTTTATTGGGTTTTATTGGTTAAAACCGAAAATCAAGCCCTATTTATAATGCACATTTTGAATGACCTTTGCTGCTGCAACAGTGTACTCCTCCTATTTTTTGTGTCACTGCAAATTTAACAAGTTTGCTAACTATACCAGAATCTAAATCATTAAGGTAGATTAGGAATAGCAGAGGACCTAATACTGATCCCTGTGGTACCACTGGTTACCTAACTCCATTTTGAGGTTTTCCTCTAATCAGTACTATGTTAACCACTCCCCTAATCCATGTGCATGCATTTATAGAACCTTTTCATAGCGTTCAGTTTGAGGATTAATCTTTTTATGCTGGACTTTGTCAAAATTTTCTGGAAATCTAAATAAACCATGTTGAGATGCTTTGCAGTTATCCATTGTCAATGTTGCATCCTCAAAAAAAAAAATTTATTTTATTTATTAATCTCCCTTTCCTAAAACCATGCAGACTGAAGGATACTGTTACCATATAGGTAATTTTCCATTTTGGATCTTATTATACTTTCCATAAGTTTACATATAAAGAAGTCAGGCTTATTGGTCTCTGTTACCTTTTGCATTTTGTCTCCCTTTCTGTGGAGCCAGTATTACGTTTGCAATTCTTCAGTCTGTCGGTACAACCCCTGTGTCAAGGGATTGTTGCATGAGCTTGGTTAGGTTTTTAAATAACTTCTTCAATTTATTTGAACCCTATTGGCTGGATCACGGCCTGGGGGTATTTGTTTATTTTAATAGCTCCTAGTCCCTTTAACACTACCATTCCCTCTGTTATGCTAAAGTTATTTAAATTTGGATATGAACATTTCGACAATGGGGCATGTTGTCCGTATAGTATATATACACAGGCAAAACATTCCGCAGACCACTGTGCTATGTCTGACCTTCTCTATTACAACCTTTCATTACAGTCTTTTATTTTTCATCTGATAGTAATATTTTTTTGTAGACACCCAGTTTGACTGGTGAATGCGGTTAAAAGAAATAAAAGTTTATAGAGATACTCATTTGGGAGCATGACCTTGGCTCAAATCTTTGTTTTATGGTTTCCTCCTATTTTTATACTATTGCTGCAAACATGTTGAAGTTTTTTAGTATAATTTTCTTTAAATTATTGTATAGATTTGTAAAGGGCGAGGTGACCTAATATTGTTTTGTTTATTTATTTTTTACCACGGGGTCTTCCCTCCCTGTGCAGTGTATTTTGTATTTTTTTTGTATTATGATTTATTTATGTTAACCACCCCCTAATCCATGTGCATGTTATTTTGTTTATTTTTAAAACGTGTTCAGTTTGAGATTGGTGCTCGTTGTTATGACTGTGATCTTTTGTGAAATTAATTAAACCACTACTTTTTTGCTTGTAAGTTACCCAGTTGTTAGAGGTTCGATAGTGTAAAAAAAAATGTAGTGTGTTTGACACGATATGTTCTGAAGTAAAAACATGGTTCCAGAAGTCAGAGTGTATGCCTCTTTATAAGAATAATTTGTTATTTTGGATAAGATATACAGTTCCTCACACTCGTCCTCTGCCATATAATGGAAAAACTCATGCAGAAGGTGGCCATCTGAATTAGTTACCTGATTGGGTTTTGTTGCTTTGTGGAGATGGTCACCTGAATATAAAAATTTTCCAGTCTGTTCCAGCTTGAGGTGGGTGTTGTAGGAGCGGAGTTGCATGATGGAGGTTAACGGTTTGAGAAATAAAAATTTAAACATAGGAACAGTGGGAAGGCAATCTGCCCAGCCTGACCTGTTTTTTTATATTTTTAAGAGATTTGTTTCTGTTTCCCTTTTTTATTTTGCTCTGTGAGCAAAGTTTTTTGGATTCAAACTTTTGATTTATTGGGGTATTTGTTAATAAAAACGGCAGCCAGCCGATTCCGCCTTTAACTGCAAAACACGGAGCAGATCCAGAGTGAGAGAACTGAAACAACAGAGAAACTTAAAAATTAAACATAGGAACAGTGAAGGCAATTTGCCCAGCCTGACCTGTGTTTTATATATTTTGTGTTCGAGATTTGTTTCTGTTTTACACCTTTATTTTCGCTCTGTGAGCAAAGTGTTTTTGTTCAAACTTTTGATTTATTTTTGTATTTGTTAATAAAAACGGCAGCAAGCCGATTCTTTTTGTATGGCAGTACTTGCCTGGTGTCAGTTTTCGTTCCTGCTTCTGCCTGACTTCAGACCACCAGTCACCCTGTCACAAGCCTATATTTATATCATATAGATCTTAAAATACTACATTTAGACCACTCCACAATAATTCTAGCTAACTACATTTGGCATTATACAAATATGTGTAATATATGCTTCACTTTGCACATATTCATTTTTCATACATAATCTCAAGGTTAACAGCTATTTACAGCAATATGATCCAATTAAGGAAGAAAAAAAAAAACGTTTACATTTGCGTGTTCTTAAATTTTGGGCATGTACGATAATTTTTCACAAAATAATATAATTTTGAGGCTCCAATATGATATTTTCATTTTTCAGATCCTGCAACACTGACCCGAACTCTGCATTCCCCCCCCGCGAAGTGCTCCCTAGCAGTGTTGCCAGACCTAAAAAATGAAAATATCATATTGGAGCCTCAAAATTATTGTATTTCATTAAAATGATCGTACATTCAAAATTCTGTTCTCTATATCTGTTTTTATAAATGATTGCAAACTCAGAGGAGATTATATATCAAAATGGCATTTGAATCAACAAACTCTTTCTAAAAGCTATGGTTTATTTTTTTTTATGTGTATTTTTATATATTTCATACAAATATTTGGATACCATAGTTTATAAACTGAAATGTACTTTGTGGGATTCAGATTTTTAGCCTGTTTGCTATCTAAATAGAGAAACAAAGTGAAACAGACCCACTTTGGTTTTATATATTGATTATCACTGCCATGGTTTCACAAATCCTTCTCATTTTTAGCTGTGTGCACGATTGATCAAACCAGACTTTGAGGGTATCTGACATGTACATAAGGTCTGCACAATCCTGCCGGAGTCCACATCTTCCTTCCAGTCTTCAGGCTGATTACCCTTCCAGTATCAGGCAATGCCAGGTATCTAAACTGGACATGCTCACTGTTTCCTGCAACACTTAATCACACTTAGTGAAAGAGATGAGGAGCAATGCCAGTCAGTATCACACAATGTCAGTAGAAAATGACTAGGTTGTTTGCTGCTGTATCCTTTTAATCCTCAGCAGTGATTTCAGAATGAGATTGAAGCTCTTACTTTGCCTTGTCATTGAGAGGAGTGCCGTCCACCCAGAGCCAGGCTCCTTCAGTAACAGCATCAGTCAGGCCGATCCAGTAGCGATTCCCTGCAGTGTGGGCTTTAGCTTCATTCAATAAGAATCTCTAAACAGAAAATACTCCTATCAATTGTAGTGGAGATCTACCAGTCAGCTGCCCCCTAGTGGAAATATAAGAGCACTCCCCCTTTTTAAAGAAAGAGCAAACCTTCCTTTAAATGACAGCAAGAGGGGTGAGTAGCTTTCAGCTGATTATATGAGAGCCTGTCTGTGGCAGTGGGGGTTTCATAAAGCACTCATTGTCTTGTGTTCATGATGTCAGTGTGTGAACTCAGTGTTCTCTGCAGGATTGAAGGAGGGCAGGGTTTGGGTGGGAGGGCACTATTGTGTACCGGAGGGGCAACACCCCGGGGTTATTTATTACACTCAAAACACAAACAACTGTATGAACAGGGATTTCTTTTATACACATCAAAATGTTCTGCAGTAAATTGCTGTCAAATGGTTTCCTGCAGGTCAGGTGTGATCTGATTCAGTTGAAATGTTTGGTGATAGACCAGTGACAATCACAGACTCTAAATGCACACCCCGGGATTGAAGGGGCAGGGCGCCAGTGCTTCTCAAACTGGGGTACAGGGACCCCAGGAGGTTCGCAGAGGTGTCCAGGGTCTCCCAGAAAATTCAATTTCACTGTTGAGGTGACAGACAGGCCTTGTGACACTGAGATACAGAACAATATCATGTAACAGGGTTATTTTGTTTTCTATTTTTTTTTCACTAAATAGTTTGTTTTTCTGATTAGGCCACATATCACGGTTTATTTCTATTTTATTAGATGTTTGTGTTTCACTTTGTTTGTTTTGTAATATTTTATAATTGAGCCCTGTTTTGTTTCTTTATTGTACACGTGTGGAGTGAATATGAATGCCTAAGACATTAGTGAGAAACAGTCCGATTGGGAGAGGATTGCCAAGTGAGAGCAATCAGGAAATTCCCAATCAAAATGCCCCCTCGAAACTGAAATGATCTCCGGGAGATTTAAAAACTGCAGAATAGGGTTAGAGAACAGGCTGCTGTGACCTGCGCTTCGTCTCTCCCTGTGTATTTCAAGATCAAGCCTCTGTGATCCCCTGAAGTGAGCAGAACACTTGAGCTGTCTGGGGTTGTGGAGATGAAAGGCTGAGGTGCTGTGTCTGGACAGATTGTAGAGGGCAAACTGAGATTATTTCTGCCTACAGTGCTGCTTCAGGGGGTGGATCAGGTTAGGGCGAGGCTGGCTTAAAGAAAGTAGTTTTGGTTGTTATTAAAAAGCTACTAATTTAATAATGAGGAGTTTGCACAGGTTAATGATATAGGTTTTAATTATTTTTTTAATCATCATGTTTGGCTATTATTTTAATAGTTTTAATATATTTATAGTTGGCCTGTTAATAGCGTTAATGTATTTATGGAGTGTTATTAATTAGCCATAACTTTGTAAGTTAGATACCTTGGGGTCGTGCTGGTGCTGACACTAAATGGGGGGGGGTCAGGTTGCTGGCCTGTCTTTGTAGCCATAGTCAGGTAAAATTGGTTAATTCAATACAGACCAGGTAAAAGCATAGTGATCTTAAGGGGCCCCGACTTACAAGTAAGTGGGAGTTAGTGGTGCTGCAGCGGCTCACTAGGATTCGTTGTATTATTAGTCCCAGATTTCCCCCTGAACTACCTCATGTGTAAATCACAAATCATTGTATTAATAAACGGCCATTGGACAAACATTATCTGACTTGTCTTGATGTATTTGTAAGCGTTGCTGGAGATTGCTGTACTGCCAATTAAAATGCATTTGTGTGCAGGAACCTCTACTATTTCTATTATTATTTTCTGGGAATAAGGAAACAAAAATGAATTCTATTTTCAAGTTGTGCCACTATGCGCTGCCTTGTTACAATCCATTCAGTATTTACTATACTGCTGTGCAGTTTGAGAATCTCTAGTCTAGAGGCTATGGAGGCTGAATGGCCTGAAGAACCCTAGAAGCACAAGGGGAAAAACCCAGGAAACACGAGGCAACTTCCAGCCACTTTTCCAGAAACTACTTGGAGGAGTGGAGACATTTTCATTTTTGATTTGAGCAGCTTGGTTTGAAATTGTTTGAAAATGTCACAGTCAACTAGTGGCTTCAACAGCTGAACAGAAAAGCAGTTTCCTGAAAGCTGCCTGGTGTTTCATGAGCTTTAGAAACAGAGCTCTGTAAAGATGATGGTCAAACTGTACCTGCTCTGCCTCGCTCTCTATAATCACCAGGTGCCCCCATTGATGTGCAGTTATCGGCTGGGTGCCAGTCCATTTTATCAGTTGAGAAGTAGTAGCACTTTCCATTGAACTGAAGCCACTTCTCTGAAGAACAACCCTGCTCTGCACAATGAGAGAAAGAAGCAGTGCATGTTAAACAGAAACGCCTGGAGATCTGAAGAAGGGGGCTGAACCTACAAAACAGGGCTAGATTCTCAGCATTAGCATTAGCATGATTTTATCAGAAGGATACTGCATCCCCCCTCCCCTCCAACTAGTACTGGGACAGATCAGTAAATGGGGAGGGTTGCTTTATTTGTCCCCCTGTTTAATCTCATCACTCAGAGCCCTTGCTTGCTTCCTTCAATATTCTTCATGTTCCATGAATGCAGAACTAGGGGTGGGGCAGAGGTGACTGGACTGATAGCCAAGACTGATACCCCATTGAGTACCCCAGCCCCAGTCGATGCTGTGCTCTTCAAACCAGTCAAACCTGACCCATCTGGATCCATGGAGAGATATGCAGTAGACAGACAGACTCTCCCAGACAGACAGACTGAATGATAATAATGATGGGGTGAATAGAATTCACAACTCACCCTTTGAAGAGCCTTCTTTGAGAGGACAGTATTTATCCAAGTCTGATGATTTCATAAGAAAGCTGGGATTGTTCTTTTCAATTCTGAATTTTCTTTTGAAGTGTGTTTTCTCATCTAGTAGAGGCTCTGATTTTTATCCTGCTAGTTACTCTGCATTGAATGAGTTTTTGACAGCTATAGTTACTCTGCTCTTTATGAGATTCAGAATGATTCTTACTCTTGCTCAGAATGAGTTTCAGTCAGCCCTCAAGTCCTGGAGCTGATTCAGTAATGATGAATCATTTGTGGAGAGGCTGGTGCATTTCTCAGGGTCTTCTTTAGTTCTGAAATCTGAGAAAAGCAAACAGATAAGCGTGAATTATAGTTTTGTTCAGTCGAATGCACTCAACCAGCTTGTTCTGTACATGTTTAAAGCTGATTAATCAGTTCAGTAAATCTGACTCTGGAATGCAGTGATATTCGCTGTCCATGCTTCACATACTGGTCATGGGAAACTGGTATCTGAATGCTCTTTTCACAAGTCCATTTATGTGAATACAAGTTTCAAAGCAATTTGAAACCCTGCTAACAAACAGCAGTGTGTGAATACTCACGATAGACAGCGAGGGAGATGATGGCAGCCAGTAAGAGACAGCACAGGATGAGGAGGACCAGTGCAGGCTGTCTGTATGAAGAGGCTTTGCCAGCAGCACTCACAGGCGGGGTGGGGTCTGAGGAGAGAGAACACAGCTCAGGATACAGTACACAGTATTCTAAAGAAACTTTCATTAGTTATTACTTCAACTTTAATCTGACCATTTTACCAGTGGAGCATCAGATAGTAGTCTCTTTTTAACAGTGCTTTAAAAGCCTTTAAAATAAATAAAATTAATATTTAGTTGTGTTGTAACAACTTTGTCTCTGCCCCATTACCCAAACAGTCCATAATCCCTGGTAATGCCCGCTGTGGAGGGTCTTATTGCTGACATAGAATATTGCAACAGTATGGCTGCGGGACAGAGCTGAGCAGAGACAGAGCTGCAGCAAGCAGCAGGGGGTGTGGCTCCTGGACTGTGTGTGTGTGTGTGTGTGTGTGTGTGTGTGTGTGTGTGTGTGTGTGTGCATATGATGTGTGTGCATGTGTTGTGCGTGCGTGTTGTATGTGGTTATCTGGTGGTTTCTGTCTGTGTTCCTCTTGGTTTCATTTCAATGCACAGTGGCTATATAGTCTTCCTGTAAACTTAACAACTCAACATTTTTTAGAGGTTATTTCTGTAAAGAGGAAGCTACAAAAAACAAATTCAGTACTTCTTTTTTACAAAAAGATTTATTTATTTATTTTTTTCAGTGTCTGGGATTCAATTTTATAAGCTGCACCCCTCTGTGATTCTGTAGCTTTTGAAGCATCCCTGTAAGGGGAGCCTGTATAATGAGTTTCAATTCACCTACTTTCTTTGTTTGAAGAGAGTTGTTTAATGGAAAACCCTCAGTAACAGGGTCAAGAATGCCTGTTCACATTTATTTTACACTTGTCTGTTAGTATTTTTTAGATTTTATTGATTTGATTAGTGCACGCTTTATGTTGTCTGACACGTTATCATTGATTTGTATCACGTTATGTTGGCTTCTCCACCCATTTCCCTTTATCTGTCTTATTGGGCACTGACTAATTGAATTATTGATCAATTTACAGTTTTTACAGTCTGGATGGCCATCCTGGGGTTTGTGTTTGTCTGTGCAGGAGTGGGAATGCAGCGTTTGGAGTTTGGAACGGCGAGTAAGAGAGAGTGAAACGGACCAGTAAATGGAGCATCCCGACAGTACTGGGCTGATATGCCGGTGATGAATAATGAACGGGAGCGACTGGAGTGTTTTTAGCCTGGCGGTAGCCGAGAGGAATTTAGGAAGTGAAACAGAATAGGCTATACTGTGATGCTGGTTCTTCTGTCTCTATCTCTGTGTTCCCTCCCCTGCACTGATATTGTGTGTGTGTGGACTTTTTATAGACCACGATATTTATTTTTTTTGTATTATGACAGTTTTACTATGTCCTTAAAAATGCATATTCCCTCTATTTGCTGGGTAGCAGCGTTGTTACACTTTAATACATGACCTCATTAACATGAACCTTGTTTAACCCTTTGAAATCTCATGACCTACATGTGGATAGAATGATTGTCTCTTAAACAAGTACCTTGTAAACAATGTGTGGCTACTTTAGGATTTTACAATAAACAAATGTCTTTTAAAATGTGCATTATAAATATCATATGGGAGATACTGAAATTGAAGAAGGAATTTATGAAAAAAGACCTAGAGTTTATGTTGACTAAGAAATGTCTTCATCTAGACAATGTGGGAAGATATAAAAAAAGGCCAACAAGATGCTCGGATATATTGTGAAAAGTGCTGAATTTAAATCAAGGAAGTAATGTTAAAACTTTACAATGCATTAGTATGACTTCACCTAGAATATTGTGTTCAGTTTGGTCACCTCACTCACAAAAAAATTGATATTGCTGCTCTAGCAAAGAATTAGTGCAGGTTTAAAGAAGAGACAAAAAGAATTGAATTCAGTATTGAAGAAGAAAGGCATGTGATTGAAGCTTTCAAAATCCTAAAATGCTGACAGGCTAAAAATGGAGAATCTGTTCAGTAAATAAGAGAAGAAAGAATTGTGGGGTGATCTGGAACCAACTCCCCAAAATCCTAAAGCTGACACCCTGGGATCCTTCAAGAAGCTGCAAATGGATTTGGGATCAATAAGGGGCATTCTACTAACACATAAAATAGTGGAGGGCTCTGGACTTTAACACAGGGGTCGTGGGTTCAGGGTCTGGAACCAATTCCCCAGTAATGTTGAGCAAGGTGACACCCTGGGATCCAGTAAAAACCCAACTGTATAAATGAGTAATTCTGGGATCAATGTGATATCTTGTAACAAGGCATCACCCTGGATAGTGGTTGGGCTAAGAAATAAATAATAAAATAATAATAATAATTCAATAATAATAATAATAATAATGCTAATGTACCCTTGAGCAAGGTACTTTACCTAGAATGCTCCAGTAAAAACCCAACTGTATAAATGGGTAATTGTATGTAAAAAATAACGTGTAAAAAAGAATGTAATTGTATGTAAAAATCATGTGATATCTTGTAACAATTGTAAGTCACCCTGGATAAGGGTGTCTGCTAAGAAATAAATAATAATAATAATAATAATAACAACCAAATGAGCAAGATGGGCCGAATGGCCTCCTCTCGTTTGTAAACTTCCTTATCTACTTATCTGTCTATCTATAAATACATTCATTTAGCTTTATATGGCATACTAATCATGTTGCATGATTAGTATTATTGCATTATTTTTTTCATGCATGTTCCAATTTTGCTTTTATTTAAAAACATATTAAGAATATATGTACATCAATATATGGATATGTGATGCATATATGTATCATATAAAACAATTACATTGCATATATGTATTATATATTGAAAATATGTGTTCTTTCCATATGGGTTTACTATGCATTTACCATAGTTTACCCTGGTTTGCCATGTTTTAGATAATACAACATTACACAAATGTATAAGATATAAACTTGAAAAAAGGAATGGAACAAAAGCACATGTGAAGCAATATGTTTTTCATTAGCTTCTAATACTTGTACAAACTTTCAGTGAATAGCTAAACTTTTAGCAGTAGTAAAGTGAAGTGGGACACGTTTAAATGTGACCCTTGGTACTTACCATCCTGTTGTGCACCTGCTCTCTTGCCCTGGGGTGTGTTTACTGTGGAGTAGACATCCTCCGAGGGATTCTGCAGTCCAGTATAAATGCTGTCCATCTCCATTGCTAGTGCTGTAGAGAAGTGAGCTAGAGAGGAAGTTGTGACTCTTATATTAACAGTACAGACTCTGCAGGGCTGGGCAGGGGCTAGAGGAAGTGGGGATTCACACTTCAGTCTGTGTGATGCAGTATTACTGCTGCCCATCTCTGTATCTATTGTGCTGTATAAGGAGTGAGCTACAGAGGACTCAGATAGGGGTTTAAAAGGTTGTGCAAGTGGAATCTCTCTGCCATTCACTTTCAATAGGGGATCCAAATCCTCTTATCCTGTGATTTTAACAGGACACATTACAGTTTGGATAAACAAACATCACAAGGTGTCCCATTGATATAACATTGTGATCTTGCTGCTTGTACAGTGCTTGAACCCGGTATTGATGGTAGACTCTTTTTAGAGACGTCTTGGTTGCACACTCATCATGTAACTTATATTTATAAGAACATGACCACTACAAATTACTTATTCAAACTTATTGCATTTTATTGATAAAAACAAAAGCAGCATATAAACAGATAGCTGTACAAGACTACGTGTTTCGACACTCTCGTGTCTTCGTCAGGTGGATAGTGTTTGCTATTTAAGAACAACCCCTATTTATATACATCATCTCTCTTAATTAAGTAATTAAATTAGTAGATTAAATTACACCTATTTGTAAGATATTCATAAAGAAAAAAAGATATGTGTGTGTATATATATAGACAACGACACGGATCGTACAGTTCGGATAGTGTAAATAACTAAAAACAAACAGTTTTTACTAGTCAAACAAAACAAACACAACACTCACGTTTCTCGTATCACAGGGTCTCCTTCTAGGTTGTTCTAACCATTTACAAAGGAACAGATTACTTTCACTACAACCCCTATTTATACCCTCCCTCATGACCCCTTGGTTAACGAGCGCATCCGCTTCTCCAATCCACGGATGCCACGCTGTTTCCCGTCCTGGTCATTGAGTTTGGGTACCGTAGCTCCGCCCCTTTCTAGATGGCCGATTTCAACCTAACCCTGGGAATAAATTGTCATGCCATTTATTCCAGGGTACTCTGTTCTTTTACACAGTGCCCTCACAGGTCGGGAGGGAGATCTAACAACAAGAATCATTCGATCTCTGTCACAGTCCCACATAATCGATTAATTCTCAAACTGAAAGCAGTAGGGATTCAAGGAAATGCATGCACATGAATTAGGGAGTGGTTAACATGTAGAAAACAGAATGTACTGATTATAGGAGAAACCTCAAAATGGAGCGAGGTAACCAGTGGTGTACCACAGGGATCAGTATTAGGTCCTCTGCTATTCCTAATCTACATTAATGACTTAGATTCTAGGTATATTAAGCAAACTTGTTAAATTTGCAGACAACACAAAAATAGTGTGAGATAGAGTGGCAAACACCGTTGCAGCAGCAAGCAAAGGTCATTCAAAATGATCTAGACAGCATTCAGAACTGGGCAGTCACATGGCAAATTACATTTAATAGAGAAAAGTGTAAGGTACTGCACGCAGGCACTAAAAATGTGCATTATAAATACCATATGCTATGAAAAATATGTAAAGCTAAGTAGCATACTAGCTTTCTGCGCACGGCAGTGATGAATATACTGTAGGAACGAAAAACAGTTAGTGTTTTTTTTACCTGCAAAATTCACCAACATCAGAATCCTAATCATGCACTGAGTTAATACGCATTAACTGAGCGATACACATTGGTGTGTAGAGCCAGTTATTATTGAAGAGTTGCTAGTTGCCAGACCAATTAATAAAATAGCTGTTTTTCACTGTGAACTGTCTTGTGTCTGTTATTCCTGAGCACTGCATCACCTCTACACCTGCACACTGCAAACCACTTTGCCACATACTCCCATTTCTATCCCTTTTTCCACTACCCCACAGCTCATTATGTAGTAGGGTCTTATTATTATCATTATTATTATTATTATTATTATTATTATTATTATTATTTTTTATAATTTACGTGTGGATTGTGTTTCTCATATTATTATTTGATAAATGTGTCTTGTGTGTGTTGATTTATTTATATAAATGTGTGTTTTGTTGTACAACCCTTTATTATTATTTTTAATCACGAGTGTGGTTTGATGTATTTGCTTCACTGGACTCACCATAAACTACGTTCTCTCTTTCCTCTATGGAACTATACGAGCGAAACTACGTTTGGCTGAAGGTCTGTCAACCCAATGCACGCCCCCTGTTGCTTAGCAACCGCGTCTCCCGTTCCACTGCTCTGCTTGCCAGCGGCTTGCTGCTTGATCTCCCCGCCCTGCCAATCATCTACTGCTTTTATAAATGCGGAAGAATATTGTAAGAGAGAGACCCTGATTTGTAAAGGAGATTCCTTGCTGCAGGCTGGAGCTGGAACGTGGAGAGACTTTATAACTTCGTGTAGCACACCAGGAAGGCTGTGTTTGACCGTGAGGGTATCATTTCCAACACGAGGTGTAGCGTGTTGGGGTTCCCCGGTCAGTGAGCCTGTTAGTTTATTGTTAACGTTGTGTGGTTTATTTGATAGTTGTCCCGCTCCTGCAGCAAGGAATCCTCTGTTTTATTTGTTATATTTTATTTTATTCTTGCGTGCACGCAGCTGTTTTATATATTCATTTTAAATAGATTGGGAGGAAATTGGTACTGTGTACTTTACAAATGTAATTTAGTTTGTAACGAGACCATTCAATTGCTGACGTTGTTGTCTACTTCGTATAATTGTTTTAAAAATCTCAAGCACATTAATAATAATGTAAACCATATGACAATGCCACCTTAAGTTACAATTGTCAGTCTACAATTGTCAAAAAGGTGAAAGACAACGTAAACCAATATAAATAAAGAAAATTATAAAATATTTGGGATCAAAATATATATATATATATATATATATATATATATGTTGAATAGGAAAACAAACAAGAAAAACAAACTCTAAATTTATCAGTTTACCTTTTACTAAAGTTAATTAACCAGTTCAGTTCAATTGTGTCAATTTAATGACCTGTCAATTGTTTTTTTGGTTACCATTTAAAATGTCTGTTTGGTGAATGTTTGAACAGGTGGAAAGTGGGAGAGTAAAAACAAGGAGAACAAGGAAAAAAGTATTCGTATTGTGACAACAGGGTATTTTGGATTAAATTTGGGTTTTATAACAGGCTTACCCTGCCCGTCATTAGTTAGGAACGATTTGTTTATTTAGGACCGGGACTGGGTTGGGTTTTGTTTTCTTTATTTGAAGTCGATTTGTTTAGTGTATATATATATATATATATTAGCATTCCAGCTTCTTATTCTCATTCCAGTTTCTTATATATAAATATATATAATTCCAAACAAACCTAAATCTATCAGTTTCTTATTCACATTCCAAAGTAGAACAGGGTCCAAAGTATTCTGAATTCGGCTTCTTATTTGCATTCCAGCTTCTTTCACATTCCAGCATCCTGCAAATGCAACTTAAATTGAATAAGTAACTGGGGTATTTCAAGGGTAAAATCGCTTTGGGCCACTTATTTCAAAGTTGATTCTCACAGAGGGTGAACCCCTCTACATCACACACATGTATTTATCCCCACCCAAAACGTATTTTGATATGAAAACAGCATGCAAACATGGCACAGATAGCAAGTTGATATGTTATCCAATAATGCAAATTGAATAAGTAACTGGGGTATTTCAGGGGTTAAATCCTTCTGGGACACTTCTTTCAAAGCTGATTCTCACACAGGGGAACCCCTCTATGCCACCTATATGTATTTATCCTGGCCCAAACCGATTTTGATACAAAAACAGCAATAATCATGCAATAATCCGGAACATCATCACACGTCATCATAAATACATTGGGTGACGTAGAGGGTTCCCCCTGTGTGTGAATCAGCTTTGAAATAAGTGGCTGTGACGGAGAGCAAATTAATCCTAGTCAACAATCTCCCTCCCGACCTGTGAGGGCATGGTATAACAGGAACAGTGTGCTCCGGACTGGATGGTTTGACTGTTCATTCCAGGGTCAGTCGGAAATCGGCCATCCAGAAAAGGGGGCGGAGTCACAATACCAGAAGTCATTGCCTTAATGCGGTAGGCGATTGTGTCAGTCGTGGATTGGATGATACGTGATTGCACTCGCTACTGAAGGGGGGCGTGACTGAGGGTATATCAGGGGATGTGGCGAAGCAATCTGTTCCTTTGTTATGGTTACGGAAAGACCTGTATAGGACGTACGAGTGAAAAAGTACTGTGAGTGTTTAGTGTTTTCTTGTCTGTCTGTTTAACTGTTGTTATTTGTTATTCTAGACAGCTAAATATCCAGGAGCTGTCGCGCTAAGCCAGCATCAAACCCGGACTGCACTACTGTCACCGATTCTTGTATTAAATCACCACTTGCACTAGGAGCACTCACTATTGGACTTGTGATCGTGTGTGTATAAAGTGTGTGTCATTATTAGTATTATTATTTCGGGACTGAACCCCGTGGTTTAACTGTGTGTGGCAAAGTGGTTTGCCGTGCGCAGCTGTAGAGGTGATGCAGTGCTCAAGACAATGACAAACAACACAGTACTGGTGAAATGGAGGTGTATTTATAATCCAAAGTCTGATGACAACAGTAAAGAAATGGAGGGCTGGCAATACACAGCGATGTGTATTGCACAGTTCAATAAACAACAGGCTGCAGTCCCGAAATAATAGACACAGTTAAGATCTCAGTCCTGGTCCTGGGACCCCCTGTGTCTGCTGTTACTTTTTTTCCAACTCAATTTCTTTATTGAACACTCAATTAAACTAACAATTGGCCTAATCAAAGCTGTTGAATGATTTGAAAGAGATGGAGATTTCAAGTTCTGTATGAAATTGAATAGAACTTGAAATCTCCAACGTCTTATAAGCTGAAGAATAGTTTAAAAATGTGATTCACCAAATTGTTAGTTCAATTGAGTGTTCATTTAAGTAACTGAGAGCTCAGTTGGAAGAAAGCCCAGCAGACACAAGAGGTCCCCATGAGCAGGGCTGTGAACCACTGCTTTAGAAGTTAAGAAAGATCACTGTTTGTGACTAAAACCATTGACAAAAGATAATCAGAACAATTCGAATATGAACACATGTGAAGTGACACAATGTATTTCTTCTGTGCTTTTCTTTTTCAAGCATACAAACATTTCTAACAGTAAACTTTGTTTGAAACCCTTTGAGCTATTATTTATTTATTTTGTTGACAAAAGCCATACTTGTGTTTAATATGCTGGAAAATAAACGTGAAGCATGTGTGGCATAGTAATGAGATCATTGAAAGCACGTAACATAGTGTCAGTCATGGGGTTTGTTTTGTTGATTTTTAACTGAAGAGGTTCATGTTTACAGCAGTTTTTTTTTGTTGGTTTAGCAGAAATGGACACACCTTGAAGGTGTATGTAGGTTGCCACAGAATTGTCATCTTTGTATTGGAAGTTACACATAGATGTGTGTGTGTCTATATATATATATATATATATATATATATATATATATATAATATGGAAAGTACATATTTTTTCCATTGTAGGTTTCTCTGTGTAAGTATGATCACATTTTAAATATATTATACACTTATACATAGACTTCTCATTAATAGCCAGTGTGTTTGAATTTTCTGTTTACTTATGTGGAGTCTGTGCAACGATGTGGAGTAATAATAATAATAAAACAAAGTTGAAGGGAACAATACTTTACAAAATTTGTTGGTACCCTTACAGCTCATTGAAATAATGCTTCATTCCTCCTGAAAAGTGATCAAATTAAAAGCTATTTTATCATGTATACTTGCATGCCTTTTGGTATGTCATAGAAAAAAGCAAAGAAGCTGTGAAAAGAGATGAATTATTGCTTATTCTACAAAAGATATTCTAAAATGGCCTGGACACATTTGTTGGGTACCCTGTGAAAAGATAATAAATAATTGGATTATAGTGATATTTCAAACTAATTAGTTTCTTTAATTAGTATCACACATGTCTCCAATCTTGTAATCAGTCATTCAGCCTATTTAAATGGAGAAAAGTAGTCACTGTGCTGTTTGGTATCATTGTGTGCACCACACTGAACATGGACCAGAGAAAGCAAAGGAGAGTTGTCTGAGGAGATCAGAAAGAAAATAATAGACAAGCATGGTAAAGGTAAAAGGCTACAAGACCATCTACAAGCAGCTTGATGTTCCTGTGACAACAGTTGCAAATATTATTAGAAGTTTAGGTCCATGGAACTGTAGCCACTAAAAGAAAGCGTGCCGCAAGAGGAAAATCGACCCCAGATTGAACAGAAGGATAGTGTCGAATGGTAGAAAAAAAGAACCAAGGATAACTGCCAAAAGATACAAGCTGAACTCCAAGGTGAAGGTACGTCTGTTTCTGGATCGCACCATCCATCCGCTTTTTGAAAGTGGGCTCCATGGAAGAAGACCCAGGAGGACTCCACTTTTGAAAGAAAAACATAAAAAAAGCCAGACTGGAATTTGCTAAATGCATATTGACAAGCCACAATCCTTCTGGGAGAATGTCCTTTGGACAGATGAGTCAAAACTGGAGCTTTTGGCAAGTCACATCAGCTCTATGTTCAGACGAAAAAATGAAGCTTTCAAAGAAAAGAACACCATACCTACAGTGAAACATTTTATGTTTTGGGGCTGCTTTCTGCGCCTGGCACAGGGTGCCTTGAATCTGTGCAGGGCACAATGAAATCTCAAGACTATCAAGGTATTCTGGAGCAAAAAATGCCTGCCCAGTGTCAGAAAGCTCTGTCTCAGTCGCAGGTCATGGGTCTTCCAACAGGATAATGACCCAAAACACACAACTAAAAGCATCCAAGAATGGATAAGAACAAAACATTGGACTATTCTGAAGTGGCCTGCTATGTCTGATCTGAATATCGAACATCTATGGAAAGAGCTGAAACTTGCAGTCTGGAGAAGGCACCCATCAAAACCTGAGACAGCTGGAGCAATTTGCTCTGGGCCAAACTACCTGTTAACAGGTGCAGAAGTCTCATTGAGAGCTACAGAAAACGTTTGATTGCAGTGATTGCCTCTAAAGGTTGTGCAACAAAATATTAGGTTGTCCCATCATTTTGTCCCCATTTTCATTTGTTTTATTATTTACAATATTATGTTGAATAAAAAAAGCAAAAGTCTGATTTCTATTAAATATGGAATAAGCAATGGTGGATGCCAATTACTTTTGTCAGTTTCAAGTTATTTCAGAGAAAATTGTGCATTCTTCGTTTTTTGTGGAGGGGTACCAACAAATTTGAGCACATCTGTATAACCTTTTTATAGCTATGGTAGTTATACTTCATTACAAATTATTGATATTCATGCCTATAAAAAAAGCGTTGAGATAATCAGGTGCATTTATGTATGTATGTAATGTAGGTATTTATTTATTTTATTTATTAATATGACAAAATCAAAAAGCCTGCAGGGAAAGAAAGTCAGTCTCCTAAGCTGTTCATTAGCTGTGTGACCTTCTCTATCGTAATATATAAAGAAGAAAGTTTGTCTGTCTGTCTGTTCCTTTCTGCATCCGGACCCCGCAGGAGCCAGTGCAACCACACTTTGCACGGCCTCCTCTTTCATCCAAGGGAAGGTCCAGGGCTATGTTTGGATCCAAAATTTTGACTTTATTTAGTAACCCCATTGCTGGATCACTACAGTAGCCATGTAGATTGGTAACTTATAGGAAACCATAAGGCTACCGTTACCCAATTTGTCATGCATGAAATATTGAAATATTGAATTTCCCCGGGCAATGCTAGGGTACTTCAGCTAGTATATATATATACACACCTCCCTTCATTCTGTCTCCTAGCTGTTCATTAGCTGTCTGACCTTCTCTATTACCACCCTTCATTCTGTCTCTCTTTATTTTTCATCTGACCTTCATTTTTTTTGTATCGGGGGGTGTTTTATCGGGTTTTATCGGTTAAAACCGAAAATCAGAAGCCCTATTTATAATGCACATTTTGAAAGACCTTTGCTGCTGCAACAGTGTTTGCCACTCCTCCTATTTTTGTGTCGTCTGCAAATTTAACAAGTTTGCTTACTATACCAGAATCTAAATCATTAATGTAGATTAGGAAAAGCAGAGGACCTAATACTGATCTCTGTGGTACACCACTGGTTACCTCGCTCCATTTTGAGGTTTCTCCTCTAATCAGTACTTTCTGTTAACCACTCCCTAATCCATGTGCATGCATTTCCTCGAATCCCTACTGTGTTCAGTTTGAGGATTAATCTTTTATGCGGGACTTTGTCAAAGCTTTTTGGAAATCTAAATAAACCATGTTGTATGCTTTGCAGTTATCCATTGTCAATGTTGCATCCTCAAAAAAATCAAGCAGGTTAGTTAGACACGATCTCCCTTTCCTAAAACCATGCTGACTGTCTCCCAGGATACTGTTACCATATAGGTAATTTTCCATTTTGGATCTTATTATACTTTCCATAAGTTTACATATAATAGAAGTCAGGCTTATTGGTCTGTAGTTACCTGGTTCGGTTTTGTCTCCCTTTCTGTGGATTGGTATTACGTTTGCAATTCTTCAGTCTGTCGGTACAACCCCTGTGTCAAGAGATTGTTGCATGATCTTGGTTAGCGTTTTTTAAATAACTTCTTCAATTTCTTTGAGTACTATTGGGAGGGTCTCATCCGGCCCAGGGGATTTGTTTATTTTAAGAGCTCCTAGTCCCTTTAACACTTCTGCCTCTGTTATGCTAAAGTTATTTAAATTTGGATAGGAACAGGTCGACATGTGGGGCATGTTGTCCGTATGAGTTGACCACGAAGGCAAAACACCGTCCGCAGACCACAGTGCTATCGTAAGGAGTGGGAGATGCAACCTTTGCATTACATTGTTTTATTTGATTTAGGCGATAGTAATATTATTATGTAGACACCCAGACTGACTGGTGAATGCAACAGAAATAAAGAGTTTACAGAGAGATACTCTGCCTGGGAGCATGAAAGTGGCTCAAATCTTTCTTGTATGGTTTCCTAATTGTATACTATTGCTGCAAACATGTTGAAGCCCATTTAGTATAATTTTCTTTCCTATTATGTATAGCCTATATTTATATCATATAGATCTTAAAATACTTAAATAAAATACTACTCCACAATAATTCTAGCTAAATACATTTGGCATTATACAAATATGTGTAATACATGCTTCACTTTGCACATATTCATTTTTCATACATAATCTCAAGGTTAACAGCTATTTACAGCAATATGATCCTATTAAGGAAAGAAAAAAAAAACGTTTACATTTGCGTGTTCTTAAATTTTATGGTGTCGATAATTTTTCACAAAATAATATAATTTTGAGGCTCAATATGATATTTTCATTTTCAGATCCTGCAACACTGACCCGAACTCTGCATTTCCCCCGGCAAGTGCTCTAGCAGTGTTGCCAGACCTAAAAAAAAAAAATATCATATTGAGCCAAAATTATTGTATTTCATTAAAAATTATCGTACATTCTAAATTCTGTTCTATATATCTGTTTTTATAAATGATTGCAAACTCAGAGGAGATTATATATCAAAATGGCATTTGAATCAACAAACTCTTTCTAAAAGCTATGGTTTAATTTTTTTATGTGTATTTTTTATATATTTCATACAAATATTTGGATACCATAGTTTATAAACTGGAATGTACTTTGTGGGATTCAGATTTTTAGCCTGTTTGCTATCTAAATAGAGAGACAAAGTGAAACAGACCCACATTGGTTTTATATATTGATTATCACTGCCATGGTTTCACAAATCCTTCTCATTTTTAGCTGTGTCCACGATTGATCATACCAGACTTTGAGGGGATCTGACATGTACATAAGTTCTGCACAATCCTGCCCGGACGAGTCCACATCTCCCTTCCAGTCATCAGGCTGATCACCGTACCAGTATCTGAAAGAGATGAGGAGCAATGCCTGTCAGTATCACAGCACTAAAGTGGACATGCTCACTGTTTCACTGCAACACTTAATCAGCACTTAGTGAAAGAGACGAGGAGCAATGCCAGTCAGTATCACACAATGTCAGTAGAAAATGACTAGGTTGTTTGCTGCTGTATCCTTTTAATCCTCAGCAGTGATTTCAGAATGAGATCGAAGCTCTTACTTTGCCTTGTCATTGAGAGGAGTGTCGTCCACCCAGAGCCAGACTCCTTCAGTAACAGCATCAGTCAGGCCAATCCAGTAGCGATTCCCTGGATGGGCTTTAGCTTCATTCAATAAGAATCTCTAAACAGAAAATACTCCTATCAGTTCTAGTGGAGATCTACCAGTCAGCTGCCCCCTAGTGGAAATATAAGAGCACTCTCCCTTTGAAGAAAGAGCAAACCTTCCTTTAAATGACAGCAAGGGGGTGAGTAGCTTTCAGCTGATTACGAGAGCCTGTCTGTGGCAGTGGGGGTTTCATAAAGCACTCATTGTCTTGTGTTCATGATGTCAGTGTGTGAACTCAGTGTTCTCTGCAGGATTGAAGGAGGGCAGGGTTTGGGTGGGGCACTATTGTGTACCGGAGGGGCAACACCCTGGGGTTATTTATTACACTCAAAACACAAACAACTGTATAAACAGGGATTTATTTTATACACATCAAAATGCTCTGCAGTAAATTGCTGTCAAACGGTTTTCTGCAGGTCAGTTGTGATCTGATTCAGTTGAAATGTTTGGTGATAGACCAGTGACAATCACAGACTCTAAATGCACACCCCGGGATTGAAGGGGCAGGGCACCAGTGCTTCTCAAACTGGGGTACAGGGACCCTGGGAGGTTCACAGAGGTGTCCCAGGGTCTCCCCAGAAAATTCACTTTCACTGTTGAGGTGACAGACAGGCCTTGTGACACTGAGATACAGAACAATATCGTGTAACAGGGTTATTTTGTTTTCTATTCTTTTTTTCACTAAATAGTTTGTTTTTTTGATTAAGCCACATATCACGGTTTACTTCTATTTTATTAGATGTTTGTGTTTCACTTTGTTTGATTTGTAATATTTTATAATTGAGCACCGTTTTGTTTCTTTATTGTACACGTGTGGAGTGAATATGAATGCCTAAGACATTAGTGACAAACAGTCCGATTGGGAGAGGATTGCCAAGTGAGAGCAATCAGGAAACTCCCAATCAAAATGCCCCCTCGAAACTGAAATGATCTCCGGGAGATTTAAAACTGCAGAATAGGGTTAGAGAGCAGGCTGCTCTGACCTGCGCTTAAATCTCTCCCTGTGTATTTCAAGATCAAGCCTCTGTAATCCCCTGAAGTGAGCAGAACACTTGAGCTGTCTGGGGTTGTGGAGATGAAAGGCTGAGGTGCTGTGTCTGGACAGACTGTAGAGGGCAAACTGAGATTATTTCTGCCTACAGTGCTGCTTCAGGGGGTGGATCAGGTTAGGGCGAGGCTGGCTTAAAGAAAGTAGTGTTGGTTGTTATTAAATAGCTACTAATTTAATAACAGGGAGTTTGCACAAGTTAATGATATAGGTTTAATTATTTTTTTAATCATCATGTTTGGCTATTTTAATAGTTTTAATATATTTATAGTTGGCCTGTTAATTGTGTTAATGTATTTATAGAGTTTTATTAATTAGCCATAACTTTGTAAGTTAGATACCTTGGGGTCGTGCTGGTGCTGACACTAATGGGGGGGGGGGGGGGGGGGTCAGGTTGCTGACCTGTCTTGTACCCATAGTCAGGTCAAATTGGTTAATTCAGTACAGACCAGGTAAAAGCATAGTGATCTTAAGGGGCCCCGACTTACAAGTAAGTGGGAGTTAATGGTGCTGCAGCGGCTCACTAGGATTCGTTGTATTATTAGTCCCAGATTTCCCCCTGAACTACCTGATGTGTAAATCACAAATCATTGTATTAATAAACGGCCATTGGACAAACATTATCTGACTTGTCTTGATGTATTTGTAAGTGTTGCTGGAGATTGCTGTACTGCCAATTAAAAAGCATTTGTGTGCAGGAACCTCTACTATTTCTATTATTATTTTTCTGGGAATAAGGAAACAAAAATGAATTCTATTTTCAAGTTGTGCCACTATGCGCTGCCTTGTTACAATCCATTCAGTATTTACTATACTGCTGTGCAGTTTGAGACTCTCTAGTCTAGAGGCTATGGAGGCTGAATGGCCAGCAGAACCCTAGAAGCCCAGGGAGTAGACGTCTTAAAGTCAGGAAACACGAGGCAACTTCCATCCACTTTTCCAGGAGCTACTTGGAGGAGTGGAGACATTTTCAAGTAATTTGATTTGAGCAGCTTGGTTTGAAATTGTTTGAAAATGTCACAGTCAACTAGAGGCTTCAACAGCTGCCAGAAAAGCAGTTTCCTGGAAGCTGCCTGGTGTTTCATGAGCTTTAGAAACAGAGCTCTGTAAAGGTGATGGTCAAACTGTACCTGCTCTGCCTCACTCTCTATAATCACCAGGTCTGCTCCCATTGACACACAGCTAGCCCGGCTGGAGTTCCAGTTCATTCTATCAGTTGAGAAGTAGTAGCACTTTCCATTGAACTGCACCCACTTCTCTGGACAACAACCCCGCTCTGCACAATGAGAGAAAGAAGCAGTGCATGTTAAACAGAAACGCCTGCAGATCTGAAGAAGGGGGCTGAACCTACAACACAGGGCTAGATTCTCAGCATTAGCATTAGCATGATTTTCTCAGAAGGATACTGCATCTCCCCTCCCCTCCAACTAGTACTGGGACAGATCAGTAAATGGGAGGGTTGATTTATTTGTCCCCCTGTTTAATCTCATCACTCAGAGACCTTGCTTGCTTCCTTGCATATTCTTCATGTTCCATGAATGCAGAACTAGGGGTGGGGCAGTGGTGACTAGACTGACAGCCAAGACTGATACCCCATTGAGTACCCCAGCCCCAGTCGATGCTGTGCTCTTCAAACCAGTCAAACCTGACCCATCTGGATCCATGGAGAGAGAGAGAGAGAGACAGACAGACAGGCAGACGCAGTAGATAGGTGAATGTTGCCTCTCCCTCTCTCTCTCTCTCGCTCTCTCTCTCTTCTTTCCCTTCTAGTCCAGTCTGTTAATGATAATAATAATAATGGGATTGTATAGAATTCACAACTCACCCTTTGAAGAGCCTTCTTTGAGAGGACAGTATTTATCCAAGATTGATGATTTGACAGAAAGCTCAGTATTGCTCTTTTTCAATTCAGAATTGTCTTTTTGGAGTCTGTTTTCATTTTGTAAGAGCCTGCTATAGTTACTCTGCAGCTCAGAATGATTCTTGTTGAGGTTGCTGTAGTCACTGCTCAAGTCCTGGAGCTGATTCAGTATTGATGAATAATTTGTGGACAGGCTGGTGTATTTCTCAGGGTCTTCTTTAGTTCTGAAATCTTAGAAAAGCAAACAGATAAGCGTGAATTACAGTTTTGTTCAGTCGAATGCACTCAACCAGCTTGTTCTGTACATGTTTAAAGCTGATTAATCAGTTCAGTAAATCTGACTCTGAAATGCAGTGATATTCGCTGTCCATGCTTCACATACTGGGCATGAGAAACTGGTATCTGAATGCTCTTTTCACAAGTCCATTTCCGTGAATACAAGTTTGATAGCGATTTGAAACCCTGCTAACAAACAGCAATGTGTGAATACTCACGATAGACAGCGAGGGAGATGATGGCAGCCAGTAAGAGACAGCACAGGATGAGGAGGACCAGTGCAGGCTGTCTGTATGAAGAGGCTTTGCCAGCACTCACAGGCGGGGTGGGGTCTGAGGGAGAGAGAACACAGCTCAGGATACAGTACACAGCATACTAAAGAAACTTTGATCTGACAAGTTTACTAGCGGAGCATCAGATCAGATAGTAAGCTCTTTTTAACAGTGCATTAAAAGCCTTTAAAATAAATAAAAATTACAATTTGTTGTGTTGTAACAACTTCATCTCAGCCCCATTACCCAAACAGTCCATAATCCCTGGTAATGCCCGCTGTGGAGGGTCTTATTGCTGACATAGAATATTGTAACAGAGTGGCGGCGGGACAGTGCTGAGCAGAGACAGAGCTGCAGCAAGCAGCAGGGGGCGTAGCTCCTGAACTCTGTGTGTGTTTGTGTTTGTGCGTTTGTGTGCATATGATGTGTGTGCGTGTGTTGTGCGTGCGCGTGTGTGTGCATATGATGTGTGTGTGTGTGTGTGCATATGATGTGTGTGTGTGTGTGTGTGTGTGTGTGTGTGTGCATATGATGTGTGTGCATGTGTTGTGCGTGCGTGTTGTATGTGGTTATTCGGTGGTTTCTGTCTGTGTTCCTCTTGGTTTCATTTCAATGCACAGTGGCTATATAGTCTTCCTGTAAACTTAACAACTCAACATTTTTTTGAGGTTATTTCTGTAAAGAGGAAGCTACAAAAAACAAAATAAATTGCAAATTCAGCACTTCTTTTTTACAAGAACATTTTTTTATTTATTTTTTTCAGTGTCTGGGATTCAGTTTTATCAGTGTTACCCCTCTGTGATTCTGTAGCTTTTGAAGCATCCCTGTAAGGGGAGCCTGTATAATGAGTTTCAATTCACCTACTCTCTTTGTTTGAAGAGAGCTGTTTAATGGAAAACCCTCAGTAACAGGGTCAAGAATGCCTGTTCACATTTATTTTACACTTGTCTGTTATTATTTTTTATGATTTTATTAATTTGATTGGTGCATGCTTTATGTTGTCTGACACTTTATCATTGATTTGTATCACGTTATGTTGGCTTCTCCACCCATTTCCCTTTATCTGCCTTATTGGGCAATGACTAATTGAATTATTGATCAATTTACGCACCTGAATATAAATAGCACATGTTTTTACAGCCTGGATGGCCATCCTGGGGTTTGTGTTTGTCTGTGCAGGAGTGGGAATGCAGCGTTTGGAGTGTGCAACGGCGAGTAAGAGAGAGTGAAACGGACCAGTATATGGAGCATCCCGACAGTACTGGGCTGATATGCCGGTGATGAATAATGAACGGGAGCGACTGGAGTGTTTTTAGCCTGGCGGTAGCCGACAGGAATTTAGGAAGTGAAACAGAATAGGCTATACTGTGATGCTGGTTTCTCTGTCTCTATCTCTGTGTTCCCTCCCCTGAACTGACATTGTGTGTGTGTGTAGACTTTTTATAGATGATGATATTTATTTTTTTTGTATTATGACAGTTTTACTATGTCCTTAAAAATGCATATTCCCTCTATTAAGCTGGGTAGTTGTTGTTATTTTTAATACATGACCTCATTAATATGAACCTTGTTTAACCCTTCGAAATCTCATGACCTACATGTGGATAGAATGATTGTCTCTTAAACAAGTACCTTGTAAACAATGTGTGGCTACTTTAGGATTTTACAATAAACAAATGTCTTTTAAAATGTGCATTATAAATACCATATGGGAGATACTGAAATTGAAGAAGGGAACTATGAAAAAGACCTAGGAGTTTATGTTGACTAAGAAATGTGTTCATCTAGACAATGTGGGGAAGATATAAAAAAGGCCAACAAGATGCTCGGATATATTGTGAGAAGTGTTGAATTTAAATCAAGAGAAGTAATGTTAAAACTTTACAATGCATTAGTAAGACCTCATCTAGAATTTTGTGTTCAGTTCTGGTCACCTCGCTACAAAAAGGATATTGCTGCTGTAGAAAGAGTGCAAAGAAGAGCGACCAGAATTATCCCGGGTTTAAAAGGCATGTCGTATGCAGACAGGCTAAAAGAATTGAATCTATTCAGTCTTGAAGAAGAAAGACTACGTGGTGATCTGATTCAAGCTTTCAAAATCCTAAAAGGTATTGACTATGTCGACCCAGGGGACTTTTTCGACCTGAAAAAAGAAACAAGGACCAGGATTCACAAATGGAGATTAGATAAAGGGGCATTCAGAACATAAAATAGGAGGCACTTTTTTACACAGAGAATTGTGGGGGTCTGGAACCAACTCCCCAGTAATGTTGTTGAAGCTGACACCCTGGGATCCTTCAAGAAGCTGCTTGATGAGATTCTGGGATCAATAAGCTACTAACAATAAGCTACTAACAGGCATGGGGCAGTAGTGGTTAGGGCTCTGGACTCTTAACCGGGGGGTCGTGGGTTCAATCCCAGGTGAGGGACACTGCTGCTGTACCCTTGAGCAAGGTACTTTACCTAGATTGCTCCAGTAAAAACCTAATTGTATAAATGGGTAATTGTATGTAAAAAATAACGTGTAAAAAATAATGTAATTGTATGTAAAAATCATGTGATATCTTGGAACAATTGTAAGTCACCCTGGATAAGGGTGTCTGCTATGGGTTTACTATGCATTTACCATAGTTTACCCTGGTTTGCCATGTTTTGAACAGATAAGAAATACAACATTACAAAAATGTATATGATATAAACTTGAAAAAAGTAATGGAACAAAAGCACATGAGAAGCAACATGTTTTTCATTAGCTTCTGATTCTTGTACAAACTTTCAGTGAATAGCTAAACTTTTAGCAGTAGTAAAGTGAAGCAGAACATGTTTAAATGTGACCCCTAGGTACTTACCACCCTGTTGTGCACCTGCTCTCTTGCCCTGGGGTTGGTTTACTGTGGAATAGACATCCTCCACGGTATTCTGCAGCCCAGTATTAATGCCGTCCATCTCCATTGCTAGTGCTGTAGAGAAGTGAGCTAGAGAGGAAGTTGTGACTCTTATATTAACAGTGCAGACTCTGCAGGGCTAGACAGGGGCTAGAGGAAGTGGGGTTTCACACTTCAGTCTGTGTGATGCAGTGTTACTGCTGCACATCTCTGTAGCTATTGTGCTGTATAAGGTGTGAGCTACAGAGGACTCAGATAGGGGTTTAAAAGGTAGTGCAAGTGGAATCTCCCTGCCATTCACTTTCAATAGGGGATCCAAATCCTCTTATCCTGCAATTCTAACAGGACACAGTACAGTTTGGATAAACAAACCTCACAAGGTGTCCCATTGATATAACATTGTGGTCTTGCTGCTTGTACAGTGATTGAACCCGGTATTGATGGTAGACTCTTTTTAGAGACGTCTTGGTTGCACACTCATCATGTAACTTATATTTATAAGAACATGACCACTACAAATTACTTATTAAAACTTATTGCATTTTATTGATAAAAACAAAAGCAGCATATAAACAGATAGCTGTACAAGACTACGTGTTTCAACACTCTCGTGTCTTCGTCAGGTGGATAGTGTTTGCTATTTAAGAACAACCCCTATTTATATACATCATCTCTCTTAATTAAGTAGTTAAATTAGTAGATTCAATTACACCTATTTGTAAGATATTCATAAAGAAAAAAAAAAGATGTGTGTGTGTGTGTGTGTGTGTATATAGACAACGACACGTTTCGACACTCTCGTGTACAGCTCCGGATCGTGTTAGTAGTCTAAATAACAAACAAACAGTTTTTACTAGACAAACAAAACAAACACAACACTCACGTTTCTCGTATCACAGGGTCTCCTTCTAGGTTGTTCTAACCATTTACAAAGGAACAGATTACTTTCACTACAACCCCTATTTATACCCTCCCTCATGACCCCTTGGAGCGCATAGGAGGAGTGGCAAACACTGTTGCACCTGCAAAGGTCATTCAAAATGATCTAGATAGCATTCAGAACTGGGCAGACACATGCTAAATTACTTTTAATAGAGAAAAGTGTAAGGTACTGCATGCAGGCACTAAGAATGTGCATTATAAATACCATATGCTATGAAAAATATGTAAAGCTAAGTAGCCTACTAGCTTTCTACGCACGGCAGTGATGAATATACTGTAGGAACGAAAACCAGTTAGTGTTTTCTTTTTTACCTGCAAAATTCACCAACATCAGAATCCTAATCATGCACTGAGTTAATACGTATTAACTGAGCGATACACATTGGTGTGTAGAGCCAGTTATTATTGAAGATTTGCTAGTTGCCAGACCAATTAATAAAAGAGCTGTTTTTCACCGTGAACTGTCTTGTGTCTGTTATTCCTGAGCACTGCATCACCTCTACACCTGTGCACTGCAAACCACTTTGCCACATACTCCCATTTCTATCCCTTTTTCCAATACCCCACAGCTCATTATATAGTAGGGTCTTATTATTATTCACGTATGGATTGTGTTTCTAATATTATTATTTGATAAATGTGTCTTGTGTGTGTATTGATTTATTTATACAAATATGTGTTTTGTTGTACAGCACTTTATTATTATTTTTCATCACGAGTGTGGTTTGATGTATTTGCTTCACTGGACACACCCTAAACTACGTTCTCTCTTTCCTCTATGGAACTATACGAGCGAAACTACGATTGACTGAAGGACTGTCTGCCCAATGCACACCCCACTGTTGCTTAGCAGCCGCGTCTCCCGTTCCATGGCTCTGCTTGCCAGTAGCTTGCTGCTTGATATCCCCGCCCTTCCAATTATCTACTGCCTTTATAAATGCGGAAGAATATTGTGAGAGAGACCCTGAATTGTAAAGGAGATTCGTTGTTGCAGACTGGAGCTGGAACGTGGAGAGACTTTATAACTTCGTGTAGCACACCAGGAAGGCTGTGTTTGACCGTGAGTGTATCATTTCCAACACGAAGTGTAGCGTGTTGGGGTTCCCCGGTCAGTGAGCCTGTTAGTTTATTGTTAATGTTGTGTGGTTTATTTGATAGTTGTCCCGCTCCTGCAGCAAGGAATCCTCTCTTTTATTGTATTATCCCTATATATATCTACTAGACAATTGTAGACTTTGAACTGAAGGTGGCATTGTCATATGGTTTACATTATTATTAATGTGCTTGAGATTTTTTAAACAATTATTACCAATAAAAATTTGTACAGATTATTTTTGGTGTATGATTGCTTGGTTTCTCCTGGATTAAAGAGTTTGTGTGGAAACCAACCACTCGAGGTCCATGTCCTCAATAAACACAAGGTGGTGTAGTCAAATTAATATAAATTTAGCTATATGTACATAAAGACCTGCTACAGAGCAATTTTTTGTCCTAGAGGAACTATTTGGAGATAGGGGCCCTGTCTCGGTTGTTCGCTCTCTTTGCTTTAGTTGCAGACAAGAAGCCCAAGAAAATGTCTGCGAGTTTGCGCTAAGGTTACAGGAGGCATTCAAGAGGCTACAGAAGAGGGACCCTAGGGGCTTCGGTGAGATTGACCTGGTGATGCGGGATCAGTTTGTGGATGGACTGCGAGACCCTACTCTGTGCCTTGAGTTAAGGACAAAAGTTATTTTACAGGAAGACATTTAATTTCTGGCTATAAAGCGGGAGGCCCTGCTACGAATGGAGGTTCATCAAACTACAGAAACCTTGAGTCTGTGCTACCAGACCCGGCAAGTATGTGACTGTAAATCACCTCCTTACCTCCAAGAGTTAATGAGAGAATTAAAAGAGGAGTTATTGCAAGAAATGAAAGGTCAAATTACTGCAATGTCTAAAGAACTGATGGGAGAAATTAGAACAGTGCTCCGCAGAGCGAGTCCAGGTCCAACTTCAGCTAATTCTGCCCCTACTGCGAATATTGTTTCTCAGCCAGGTCCTCAACTGCAATATAGGCCATGGGAAGGAGAGGCCTCTGATCAGAGGAACTGGAGATCAGACCAGTATGACCCACTAGGAAGGCCTATATGTAGGCAGTGCCGCCAGGTAGGACATGTACAACGCTACTGCCCTCAGCAGGTGAGAAATGGAAATGTGAATTGCCAGCCTTTAAACTGAAGGGCCCACTGCCTGCGACCAGACGGTGGGGGATATAAATGTTACCAGCGACCATGGCTTATCTAGAGACCTTCTTATTGGAGAAAGCCCGACCATATCTGTGGAACTAGATAATGTAGCTTTCCCCTTCCTTTTAGATACGGGTTCCCAAGTTACGATGCTTCGGGAAAGTGCTTTTAATGAAGGCTTTGGATACCAGGGTGCACGACTACAAGATCCCTCTGCTTGGCTCACTCTTAGGGCTGCTAATGGCTTGTCAATTCCTTACCTGGGGTATGTGGAGATGGATGTCAGACTAGGAGATGTGCACCTTCCTCGATGCGGCATTATTATTGTTAAGGATGACTGCCTCGTTTGCCTGGACTTTTAGGTATGAATGATTTAAAGAACTGTTGACAGGTACGGGGCACTGAAGGAACTCTGTCCCTTGATGTCCCCATTGTTAATCCAGCCGGAAAGAAGATCTGGCACCAGGCAATGAAAATCTGTGCTGAAGAAATTAAATTTCCTGAATCCGATAATTACGTGCGTGTCCAGTCACAGTTGAAGATCCCACCTGGACGGGAAATGATAGTTTCAGGGCGTGTGAAACCAGAACCTGCAGGCAGGAAATACACCTGTTTACTAGAATCTCTGTCAGAAAATGCACCACTGGTAGTTGCCCGTTCCGTCGCTATGGCAGAACACGGACGTATACCTGTTAGGATACAGAACCTAGGAACCACCCCAATTTATCTACGACGATACCAGAAGTTGGGGAAGCTTTCCTTGGTGGGTCCGGAAGATGTTACTGCCGAGGACGATGTGAGTATGGCATTAACTGATGTGGGCGTGGTAGAGGTTTGCTTTCAGCAGAGTATTCCAAGCGAAGTTCAATCGCCTATTCCAGTGGACCTGACTGGTGTGGAACTGACTGAAGAGGAAAGGACTCGTCTTATGGAATGCTTACAGAGACACCGAGCAGTGTTCTCCATGCACGATACAGACTATGGCAAAACCAGCACCGTCTGTCACCGCATTCCTACCAAAGCAGCCCCCATCCATGAAAGGCATCAACAGATACCCCCCAAGTTGTACCAGGAGGTACGGGTTCTGTTACGGGAAATGCTTGAAGGCGGAGTTATCCAAGAAAGTCAGAGCCCCTGGGCAGCCCCTATTGTCCTTGTGAGGAAGAAGGATGGGACACTACGTTTTTGTGTAGATTATAGGAAACTGAACTCTGTGACACATTGGGATGCCTATCCATTGCCCCGAGTCGAAGAATCATTGACTATGCTCACCAAGGATTGCTGATTTTCTACGTTGGATCTTGCTAGTGGCTACTGGCAAGTCCAAATGGACCCAGCCGATCAAGAAAAGACAGCCTTTACCACCCCCATGGGTCTTTTTGAATTCGACCGAATACCCTTTGGTTTGTGTAACGCCCCAGCAACCTTTCAAAGACTTATGCAGAACTGTTTTGGAGAACAGAACTTCGAATCTTTGTTAATCTATCTGGATGATGTCATTGTTTTCTCTCCTGACTTTACCACACACTTAAAACACTTGGATTTTGTTTTTTTCACAACTGGTTAAACATGGCTTGAAGTTAAAACCTGCCAAGTGTCATCTCTTTCAGAAACAGGTGCAGTACCTCGGCCACATTGTCTCAGAGGATGGAGTGGCCCCGATGGCTGACAAGGTGAGAGCTGTGATGGACTGGTCAGTGCCTCAAACGGTGAGAGAACTTCGCTCATGTTTAGGACTAATAGATTATTATCGCAGGTTCATTAAAGATTTTGCCAAGACCGCTGCACCCCTGCATAGCCTGTTAGTTGGCTATCCAAAAAAGGACAAACAGAGGACAAGCCCAAGGTTGTGGGAATGGACTTCAGAATGTGGGACTGCTTTTAACTACCTTAAATGCTTGCTGACCATAGCTCCGATCCTTTCTTTTGCAAACTTTGAACTTCCATTTATTCTGTATACAGATGCCAGCAACGAGGGATTGGGATCTGTACTGGCCCAGCTCCAAGAAGGGAAGGAGCGAGTTATAGCTTATGCCAGCCACAGTCTCCATCCTACGGACAAAAATGACTCCCATTTCAGCTCCTTCAAACTAAAGTTTCTGGCCCTGAAATGGGCAGTGACAGAAAAGTTCCATGAGCACTTGGTGGGTTCTCGCTTTACAGTGTTTACTGATAATAACCCTCTCTCCCATTTACAGATTGCTAACCTGGGAAGTGTAGAGCAGTGATGGGCAGCCAGACTGGCCAGCTACACCTTCAATGTTAAGTATCAACCTGGGAAGGCAAATAGGAATGCTGACGCACTGTCGCGAGTCCCGGTCGATCCAGGACAGTTAGAGGAAGATCAGGAAAGCTTAGAGATACCTGCCTTCCAGTCTGTTGACCAAGAGGTTGTTGAAGCTTTCTGTGTTGGTGTCGGCAGACCTGGACCTGAATCCCCAGATGAGATCCAGGCCGTGACTGTCCTCCAAGGAGAGGCCCAAGATGTCTTGCCAGGGATGACTCAGAAAACCTGGAAGAGTGCGCAAATGGAGGATGCGACACTTACCCAGGTACTGACTTTTATTCAAAGGGGGGTGAGACCTTATTCCCGTGAAAGAAGGGTAATGTCTAAGGAAGTACTAGAAATACTCTGGCAATGGGAAAGGTTGATTCTGCGCAGTGGGGTCTTGTATCGAGCGTTGAGAGAGCCTAGGAGCTTGGAATTAAAATACCAGTTAGTGGTGCCTCTGAAACTGAAAGATAGAGTTTGGGAATTGTGCCATGAGAAAGCTGGACATTTTGGAGTTGACAAAACCCTTTCTCTTATTCAAACCAGGTTTTACTGGGTTCGACAACTGAATGACGTGGAACATCAGTGTGCAGCATGTCCTCGTTGCTCACTGAGGAAAGCCCCTCTGACCCACACCAAGGCCCGCTAGTTCCTATTTCTACTACTGCCCCTCTAGAATTAGTCACTATGGACTTTATAAGCCTTGATCGTTCTGCAGATCGATTTCAAAATGTTTTTGTTATTACAGATCACTTCACAAGATTCGCCTGGGCTAAACCCACCCGGGACCAGACTGCTGTGACCACGGCTCGAACATTATGGAAATATGTCATCCAGCCTTTTGGCTTTCCGCAAAGATTTCACTCAGACCAAGGGGCTGACTTTGAGTCGGCTGTTATTCAAGAGATGTGCCAATTGTATGGGGCTGCAAAAAGTCATTCAACCCCATATCATCCTGAGGGGAATGGAATGTGTGAGTGTTTTAATAGAACTTTTTTGAATCTTTTAGGTACGCTTGATAAGGAGCAGAAAGTGAACTGGACGGAGTATATCCACAAACTTGTCTTCCTCTATAATAACACTGAACATTCCTCCACTGGGCACACCCCTTTCTTTTTTATGTTTGGCAGGCACACTCGACTTCCACTGGGTATGGTGCGGGGAATGTTACCGGCTGAAGACCTGGACCTACAGATATCCTGGGACACTATCACCCTTCCTTAAATGCGCTTTATTTGCTCTTATCTGCCCCCTATTTTACTGCATTTAATCCTGTACTTCAGAATACTGTAGTCTGCAAAGTGTTTAATCTGTAGTATTTTGTATTTAATCATATCCTGATGTAACTATCACTGTTATCTGCTGTATTATTGAATTGTATTTTGTCACACTTGTACTTTGAACAAAGTCATTGTATTTATCTTGCTCTTATTGTATTACTTGTATTGTAACACTTGAAATGTATTTGCTTACGATTGTAAGTCGCCCTGGATAAGGGCATCTGCTAAGAAAATAAATAATAATAATAATAATAAACAGGACGACACCATGAAAGCTTGTGTATGCTCACCAAAAAGCAGGGGGCAAATGAAAGAGGCCACCGACAGAAGAGGCTATGATCGAAAGAGCCCACAGTGTGCCGCTTATGCCAGGAGAGTGGTCCTGCTTCTAAGCGGCGTGGGGAGCGAACAACGGGGCAAGCTTAGGGATTACTGGGAAAATACCCCCTATGTGATTGTGTCGCAGCCGAATTCTGATATACCGGTGTATGTATTGAAACCTGAGAGGGGAGGGGGTAGAGAGAAAATATTACATCAGAATTTGTTACGACCCTGTCCCTTTGTACCTATTACTAGGCCAGAACCAGTACAAGATTCTAATAACCCTTGTCAGACTGGGAGTGCGGGGATGCCATGCTTGGGGTTTTATTTTCCTGTAGATGCTAGGATTGCTGTGGATCAGGCACCAGGAGAAATGCCAGAAGTACCCAGAGCCAGGCTAGAGGATCCACTTGTGGATGAGGCACCAGCTCAGGAGATGGCAGTCCGACGATCTGAGCGTGCGACTGAAGGAACAGTCCCAATTAAATACCAGCAGTGAAAGTGTGACTACAGAAAATGTAAGCTCTTGTCTCTTTTTCGTCATGAGGACCTGACGATTTTAAGCAGGGAAGGATGTAGTAGGGTCTATTATTATTATATATTATTATTATTATTTTATTATAATTTACGTGTGGATTGTGTTTCTCATATTATTATTTGATAAATGTGTCTTGTGTGTGTTGATTTATTTATAGAAATGTATGTTTTGTTGTACAGCCCTTTATTATTATTTTTCATCACGAGTGTGGTTTGATGTATTTGCTTCACTGGACACACCCTAAACTACTTTCTTTCCTCTTTGGAACTATACGAGCGAAACTACGATTGACTGAAGGTCTGTCTGCCCAATGCACACACCCCTGTTGCTTAGCAACTGTCTCCCGTTCCATGGCTCTGCTTGCCAGTAGCTTGCTGCTTGATTTCCCCGCCCTGCCAATTATCTACTGCTTTTATAAATGCGGAAGAATCTTGTGAGAGAGAGACCCTGACTTGTAAAGGAGATTCCTTGCTGCAGGCTGGAGCTGGAACGTGGAGAGACTTTATAACTGTCGCACACCAGGAAGGCTGTGTTTGACCGTGAGGGTATCATTTCCAACACGAGGTGTAGCGTGTTGGGGTTCCCCAGTCAGTGAGCCTGTTAGTTTACTGTTAACGTTGTGTGGTTTATTTGATACTTGTCCTGCTCCTGCAGCAAGGAATCCTCTGTTTTATTTGTTATATTTTATTTTATTCTTGCGTGCACGCAGCTGTTTTATATATTCATTTTAAATAGATTGGAAGGAAATTGGTACTGTGTACTTTACAAATGTAATTTAGTTTGTAACGAGACCATTCAATTGCTAATTGCTAACATTGTTGTCCAATTCGTATAATTGTTTTAAAAATCTCAAGCATATTAATAATAATGTAAACCATATGACAATGCCACCTTCAGTTCACAGTCTACAATTGTCTAGTAGATTATATATATTGTGAGCGAGCTTGCAACTCACTCAGGTTCGTTGCCCCTTTAAGAACTGCGACCCAGCACACAGAAATGGATTTTCAAAGCGCGGTTGCGCTATTTTTAATAATACCCAAATCAAAACACACAAAACCAAATAAACACCTAGCTCTTATCGAGCACTAACTACACACACAGGAACCTAACTAACACAGGACGGCTAAGCCGTTTCCCTGCCCAAAAACTTAATTAAACCACACAGGTTTGCACTTTACCTTTTCACCCGACTGCTCGGAAGCAGAGCACTTATCCTGCTTCCTTCTACTCAGCAGCCTTGAGCACACTGGCTTCACTCCTTAAATACCCTGGACCTGGTCCTAATTTAATAACAACCACCAGGTGCAGGGGATAATTAAACAATAAAACAATTAACCAATTTAAATTAAACAATAAACAAATACAATTAAACTAAAACCAGTGTGCATTTTCACATGTTTTCTGTGCAGGAGGTTTTAACCCCCTCCTACTGTCTCACATATCCCCTCCCTTGTCTTTTCAAGACACCGCCATTTAACGGCCACCTCCCTCCACCCTTGAAGACCACCCACACTCAAGTCCATAAATGTCAATTTTGGCCCTTTTCCACGGGCGGGCTTGAGGGTGGGGGTCCTCCGTTCCCAGGGACGGACCCAGGACCAGCAGGAGGGACCCAGGCGGCATGTCCAGGACCACAGCGCAGGCCGGTGACGGGGCACGGACTGGCAGGCAGAGGCGTGGCTGTGGGGAGGCGGCGGCGACGTCTGGGATTCCAGGGGAGCAGAGCAGTAGGAAGGGGGAACGAAGCAACCAGCAGGGGGAGCGTCAGCGACGTCTGCCCATTGCGCAGTGACGTCTTCCTCCTGCGCAGCGACATCTGGAAATCCAGGGGGAGTGGAGCAAGGGACCAGGCAGGCGACTGTGCCTGGCTGTCCTACGACCTGGGAGCTAGGTCAAGCGGAGGGAGGTCTGCACATTCAGGCCCGGTGTCCACACTGCCGGGACAAGGGACCTCCCACGGTAACGCCGGACTGGCTTGCAGGGGTGGTGGTCGGGGCTGTGGTGGAGGCAACTCCCTCACCTCCCCCCCCTTCTTCGTGGCCGGCAGCTCCCCTTTGTGGGGCTCCAGCCACAGTACTTTCTGCTGCCATTCAGGACTGGCAGCGACCCCAGGCGGCAGCAGACCCTCGGGAGGCGACGGCGGCAGTGGACCCTCGGTAACTGATAAAGCGGCCGGCTCCTCCGACAGCAGGGGAAAAGCTGCCGGCTCCTCCGACAGCAGGGGAAAAGCTGCCGGCTCCTCCGACAGGGGGGGAAAAGCTGCTCCTCCTCCAGCAGGGGGGAAAAGCTGCCAGCTCCTCTGACAGGAGGAAAAGCTGCCGGCTCCTCCGACAGCAGGGGAAAAGCTGCCGATTCCTCCGACAGGAGGGGAAAAGCTGCCGGCTCCTCCGACAGCAAGGGAAAGGCTGCCGGCTCCTCCTCTTTCGGCTCTAGAGGTAGTCGCACCTCCCCCCTTTCACCTTGGACCGGTAGCTCCACCCCCTCAGTTACCTGGACTGGTGGTGCCCCTCCCATATCTTCTACCAGGTAACAGAGCATCATGGCTGCAACTTCCTGGAAGGACACCGGGTGGCACTGTTCCTCCCAGGCCTCCCACTGCTCCCCATCTCGATGCCAGAGTGCATTGATTACCCTGGGGAGGTCGTAATGAAGGTCCTCATCCGGGTCCATCAGCCCGTCTCTCATCTCTCGGGATGTTGGGGAACCCAGTGGCACTGGAGCTACCGGTGTTGCTGCTGACGCTTGGGCCGGCGCATAGGGACATCCGGCCCAGTTCTGCCCGTCCTCCTCGCAGCGACCACACCAGTCAGCCGGTGGCCCCTCTGGGCATGCCTGCCAGCGATGGTCCTCCTTCCCGCACCAGGAGCACCACGGGAACAAGCTGGCTGGGTCCTCCAGCGGTTGCTGTTGCAGCTTCTGCTTGCTCTTCTTGCCCATTTTTCTTTTCCCAAAAAACAAAAAAAAAACTGCACTTCTGCCCTGAGTCTCCTGGGGCGCTACCCCACTTCTGGTACCAATTGTGAGTGAGCTTGCAACTCACTCAGGTTCATTGCCCCTTTAAGAACTGCGACCCAGCACACAGAAATGGATTTTCAAAGCGCGGTTGCGCTATTTTTAATAATACCCAAATCAAAACACACAAAACCAAATAAACACCTAGCTCTTATCGAGCACTAACTACACACACAGGAACCTAACTAACACAGGACGGCTAAGCCGTTTCCCTGCCCCAAAACTTAATTAAACCACACAGGTTTGCACTTTACCTTTTCACCCGACTGCTCGGAAGCAGAGCACCTATCCTGCTTCCTTCTACTCAGCAGCCTTGAGCACACTGGCTTCACTCTTTAAATACCCTGCACCTGGTCCTAATTTAATAACAACCACCAGGTGCAGGGGATAATTAAACAATAAAACAATTAACCAATTTAAATTAAACAATAAACAAATACAATTAAACTAAAACCAGTGTGCATTTTCACATGTTTTTTGTGCAGGGAGGTTTTAACCCCTCCCTGCTGTCTCACAATATATATATATATATATATATATATATATATATATAGGGATAATACAATAAAACAAACTCTAAATCTATCAGTTTCTTTTACTAAAGTTAATTAACCAGTTCAGCAAATCTGTTCTTTTTGTGATACATACAAAGTAGACAACAGGGTCCAAAGTATGATGCTGAAGTCGGCTTCTTATTCGCATTCCAGCTTCCTATGCGCATCCTGCAAATGCAACTTAAATTGAATAAGTAACTGGGATATTTCAAGGGTAAAATCGCTTTGGGCCACTGTGACAGGATGGCGTGTGTGGTGACGTCAGACCCGGAAGAACAGACTCCAAAACAAGTAAAGTGACGGTGAATACTGAGGCGCTATGGCTGAGCTCAGTGTTTTATTAAATAATAAAACAAAATAAACAGTTTTTAAGTAACAAAAAAAACACTTTTACAAACAAAAGGGCACGTTGGCCAAACAAATAGACACAGAACCACGGATACGAGTACCTTCAGGGTTCACAGTAAGTAGCAATCGTTCCTTCTATTTTTAGTCAGACTTACGTCTCTCCTCTAACACTCTCCTCCTAATGAACCTGGAGAGCGTTTTTTATAGTCTGTGGCTGGAACCTTAATTACCTAAGTTGATACAATAATTACCTTAAGGCTCCAGCCACATTCCAACGAGGGTATTTAGGGAAGGGGTTTTAACCCGATCCCCACCGACTACACAATATAAAAGACCGGCTTTTCACCGGTCTCAAAACAGTACATGAAACGGACGGCGCTTCGCCGTCCTAAAACACAATAAATAAACACAAACAAACAAACACAAAATAACACGGGCGGAGGGGGACCCCGTTCTAAAATAAAACAAACAAATACTGTACAGGGCTACTCGCCCTGTTACAGCCACTTATTTCAAAGCTGATTCTCACACAGGGGGAACCCCTTTATGCCACCCATATGTATTTATCCCGACTCAAAATGGATTTTAATACAAAAACAGCAAAAATCATACAATAATTGGGTACGTCATCACACGTCATCATAAATACATTGGGTGACGTAGAAGGGTTCCCCCTGTGTGTGAATCAGCTTTGAAATAAGTGGCTGTGACAGAGCGCGAATGAATCCTAGTCAACAATCTCCCTCCCGACCTGTGAGGGCATGGTATAACAGGAACAGTGTGCTCCGGACTGGATGGTTTGACTGTTCATTCCAGGGTCAGTCGGAAGTCGGCCATCCAGAAAGGGGGCGGAGTCACAATACCAGAAGTCATTGCCTTAATGCGGTAGGCGATGTGTCAGTCGTGGATTGGAGGATACGTGATTGCACTCGCTACTGAAGGGGGCGTGACTGAGGGTATATCAGGGGAATGTGACGAAGCAATCTGTTCCTTTGTTATGGTTACGGAAAGACCTGTAAAGGACGTACGAGTGAAAAAGTACTGTGAGTGTTTAGTGTTTTCTTGTCTGTCTGTTTAACTGTTGTTATTTGTTATTCTAGATGGCTAAATATCCGGGAGCTGTCGCGCTAGGCCAGCATCAAACCCAGACTACACTGCACTATTGTCACCGATCCTTGTATTAAATCACCACTTGCACTAGGAGCACTCACTATTGGACTTGTGATCGTGTGTGTATAAAGTGTGTGTCATTATTAGTATTATTATTTCGGGACTGAACCCCGTGGTTTAACTGTGTGTGGCAAAGTGGTTTGCCGTGCGCAGATGTAGAGGTGATGCAGTGCTCAAGACAATGACAAACTACACAGTACTGGTGAAATGGAGGTGTATTTATAATCCAAAGTCTGATGACAACAGTAAAGAAATGGAGGGCTGGCAGGGGAGTCTTGAAATAATAGACACAGTTAAACACACACACAAAACACAGACACAGTCACAAGATCTCAGTCCTGGTCCTGGGACCCCCTGAGTCTGCTGTTACTTTTTTTCCAATTTCTTTATTGAACACTCAATTAAATTAACAATTGGCCTAATCAAAGCTGTTGAATGATTTGAAAGAGATGGAGATTTCAAGTTCTGTATGAAATTGAATAGAACTTGAAATCTCCAACGTCTTATAAGCTGAAGAATAGTTTAAAAATGTGATTCACCAAATTGTTAGTTCAATTGAGTCTTCATTTAAGTAACTGAGAGCTCAGTTGGAAGAAAACGCAGGAGATACAAGGGGTCCCCATGAGCAGGGCTGTGAACCACTGCTTTAGAAGTTAAGAAAGACCACTGCTGTTTGACTAAAACCATTGACATGTGAATTGTAAAAGATAATCAGAACAATTCGAATATGAACACATGTGAAGTGACACAATGTATTTCTTCTGTGCTTTTCTTTTTCAAGCATACAAACATTTCTAACAGTAAACTTTGTTTTAAACCCTTTGAGCTATTATTTATTTATTTTGTTGACAAAAGCCATACTCGTGTTTAATATGCTGGAAGATAAACGTGATGCATGTGTGGCATAGTAATGAGATCATTGAAAACACGTAACATAGTGTCAGTCATGGGGTTTGTTTTGTTGATTTTTAGCTGAAGAGATTCATGTTTACAGCAGTTTTTTTTTGTTGGTTTAGCAGAAATGGACACGCCTTGAACATGTATGTAGGTTGCCACAGAATGGTCATCTCTGTATTGGAAGTTACACATAGATGTGTAATGGTGTTCATAATGAACAGTACACAATTTCACTGGAATAATTACAAAAATGAAGAGATTAAACACATGTCACAGTCAACAGTCATTACTACAGTTGTTTTGATTTTAATCACAAAGGACAGTGACTCTTCAAAACTTCTAAAAGATATCTACTGTATTGAGCTGTTTCAGAGAACTTTTGAATCCTCAGCACCCCACTGACCTGCCCAGTGGTGGGGACTACCTATGCTGTCTGAAGTGAACCCACCTCCTGTACCAGTTAAGCAGTGTGTGCTGGAAAGCCTTGTCAGAACATGGGTGAAGTAAGAGCGCGGTGGCGGTCTTACCTGACAATTTCCTGTGTTTTTCAGCTTTGTCAGTGTCACAAGTGACAAATTTTAATGGGTTCCTGTGTGTTTATATTGTATATTTTAAATTGTGTGGAATCTGCTCCTCTTAAACACCTGCTGTTTTTTTTTTTTGCTGTGCTGATTCATGGACAGGGTGCGGTTCTGCCTAGCAACAGGAAGCCCCGTCTGGTTAGTGCCACAGCCAATGGCGCTCCAGGTGGGACTATATAAGGCAGAGAGTTGAGACAGGATGTAAGAGACGTGGAGGCAGGAAGCAGAAGACTGGACAGGGCAACAAGAGTGCGTGCAGGCAGAAGCGCGTAGCCTTGGAGGAATCATCTTGGGAAATCGACTCTTTGCTGGATTATTTTTCTTCTGGCTGAACGCTGCTGAGGGAACTGGCCACAGTTTCAATCATTGGATCCAATGGGTTTGGAAAAACTATCTTTTTTTCTCATCTTTTTAATGGGACAGTATAGGACGGGAAGGCTGTATTTTGTGGCTGTTACTATATGTGATAACCAACATAGCTATCTTATCTAAACAAAACAAAAACAAAGGGATTTACATTTGTGTTTTTTTTTTTTGTTACTTTTATTGTGGATTTAATTTGGACACTTTAATTTTTTCTGTTTTCTTTTGTTCACTCGCTGTTGTTATTGCACTACTATTGTTTCTGGAACAAGATAAGGGTTATTGGTTGGTGTCCTAGCTTTTGGACACCTGGGTTTGTCTCCCCACGGATCTGGGAGAGGGCTTATATTTTGAATTCTACCCGCGCTGAAAGAAATAAGGATTACTTGTGTTATTGTTTACACAGACGGACAAATTCCTAGTCTTTTTTTTTTTTTTTTTGCAAAAAAAAAAGAGGAAACTACTTGCCTACGCTGGTTGGCCCCGTACCACCCTTCTGGGTGTATTCGAGGCCTACGGTGTGTTACTTACCTTACCTCTTGGTTTTCCAGTCCAGCTTCCAGGTCGGGCGTGGTGGCAGTACACAGAGGATCGGATGACATGTGGTAGGAACGGGGGAGAGAGGAGAGAAACGCGAAGTGAAAGACTGGCTGAAGGGAAGTGACTAGAGCTTCTGGGTGGAAGTAGTGGTTTACTTACTTGTGGTACAGTTCCTGACGGCCCCTTTTTCTTTAGCCCCGTTTCCTGGTCGAAGGTTCTTCGGGGTGGTGGTCGATCGGCCAGGAGAGGTCCAGCAGAGAGCGGCTGTCCTACCAGCGACGAGGAGTCTGATTACGGACCAAGCGAGTTGGAGGGGGAGACCCCGGGAGCGTGGAATTTAAAAATGTTGTTACTTATTATCAAGCTGCACGACAAGGTCCCCCAAGGTGAAGTGGTAAGTCACAGCCTATAAGATGAAGATGATGATGACTAATGGGATGACTCGTCTATTTCCTCCCTATAGAGTTAAGACACTAAATTGTTCCTGTTTTTCCAAATCTCATTAAAATCAGAATGTCAGTGTTCTATCAGTTTGCTGTTTATTTTTGTTGCCTTTTGCTTTTTTTTATTAATCTGTGCAGTACTTGATCTGTAAAGGTTTCTCATATCTCTTTTGTAAGGTTACTCACTATTTATTTATTTATTTATTTATTTTTTAAATACAGCTCTTAGAATATTTAGCCCAATCATTTCCAATGTAAAGTTACACAAATGTTGAGGCTGTGATATCCCAGGTGGGGGACACTGCTGCTGTACCCTGAGCAAGGTACTTTACCCAGGGTGCACCAGTAAAAACACAACTGTATAAATGGGTACCAGCATTTGTATGTAAAAATAATTAATTGTACCCTGTAAGTCACTTTGGATAAAAGCATCAGCTAAATAAATACATTATTATTATAAGGTAATATAACGTATGACTTTTTGATAAAATGCTATATTAGTAGTTATCATAGATATAGAACCTTTTTATAGCTATGGTAGTTATACTTCATTACAAATTATTATTGATATTCATGCCTATAAAAAAAGCGTTGAGATAATCGGGTGTATTTATGTATGTATGTAACGTAGGTATTTATTTATTTTATTTATTAATATGACAAAATCAAAAAGCCTGCAGGGAAAGAAAGTCAGTCTCCTAAGCTGTTCATTAGCTGTGTGACCTTCTCTATCGTAATATATAAAGAAGAAAGTCTGTCTGTCTGTCTGTTCCTTTCTGCATCCGGACCCCGCAGGAGCCAGTGCAACCAAACTTTGCACGGCCTCCTCTTTCATCCAGGGGAAGGTCCAGGGCTATGTTTGGATCCGAAATTTTGACTTTATTTAGTAACCCCATTGCTGGATCACTACAGTAGCCATGTAAATTGGTAACTTATAGGAAACCATAAGGCTACCGTTCCCCCATTTGTCATGCATGAAATATTGAAATATTGAATTTCCCCGGGCAACACCGGGTACTTAAGCTAGTATATACAGTGCCTTGCAAAAGTATTCATTCCCTGACCAAGCTGTTCATATTACTGAATTACAAAATTGTACATTGAAATTTCATTCTGTTTGATATTTTATTTTAAAACACTGAAACTCAAAATCAATTATTGTAAGGTGACATTGGTTTTATGTTGGGAAATATTTTTAAGAAAAATAAAAAACTGAAGTATCTTGCTTGCATAAGTATTCAACCCCCACACATTAATATTTGGTAGAACCACCTTTCGCTGCAATAACAGCTTTAAGTCTTTTGGAGTAAGTATGTACCAGCTTTGCACACAGTGTCAAAGTGATTTTGGCCCATTCTTCTTGGCAGATTTGCTCCAGGTTGTTCAGGTTGGTTGTACGACGCTTCTGGACCGCAATTTTCAAATAGTGACACAGATTCTCAATGGGATTGAGATCAGGACTTTGACTGGGCCACTGTAGGACATTCACCTTTTGTTCTTGAGCCACCTCAATGTTGCTTTGGCCTTGTGCTTGGGATCATTTTCCTGCTAAAAGGTGAATTTCCTCCCAAGCTTCATTTTTTTAACGGACTGAAGCAGGTTCTCTTGCAGTATTTCCCTGTATTTTGCTCCATCCATTCTTCCTTCAATTTTAACAAGATGCCCAGTCCCTGCTGATGAGAAGCATCCCCACAGCATGATGCTGCCACCACCATACTTCACTGTAGGGATGGTGTGTCTTGAGGCATGGGCAGTGTTAGGTTTGCGCCACACATAGCGCTTTGAGTTTTGGCCAAAAAGCTCTATCTTGGTCTCATCTGACCACAAAACCTTTTCCCACATCGCAGCTGGGTCACTCTCATGCTTTCTGGCAAACTCCAGACGTGCTTTCATATGGTACTTTTGAGTAACGGCTTTTTTTTGCCACCCTTCCATACAGGCCAGTGTGTTATGCAGAGCTCTTGATATGGTTGACTGGTGCACCATTACTCCCTCCCAGCCACTGAACTCTGTAGCTCCTTCAAAGTGACTGTTGGCCTCTCTGTGGCTTCTCTCACAAGTCTCTTCCTTGTTTGAGCGCTGAGTTTTGAGGGACGGCCTTTTCTTGGCAGTGCCTGGGTGGTGTGATGCAGCTTCCACTTCCTGATTATTGATCCAACTGTGCTCACTGGGATATCCAGACACTTGGATATTATTTTGTACCCTTTCCCTAATCTATGCATTTGTATTACTTTATCTCTAACTTCTGTAGAATGCTCTTTGGTCTTCATTTTCCTTCAGATTCACAGCCTGACCAATGACCCTTCAACACTGGAGTTTTTATCCAGAAAATGTGACAGCAACTTTAATGGTTCACATGTGGAGGCCAATGGTGAGGTAATTGTTTCCTCGTTAGGGCAATTTCTTTCATTGGTGTAAACTGGGAGCTTCCACAGCACAGGGGTTGAATACTTATGCAAGCAAGATATTTCAGTTTTTTATTTTTCTTAAATATTTCCCAACATAAAACCAATGTCACCTTACAATAATTGATTTTGAGTTTCAGTGTTTTAAAATAAAATATCAAACAGAACGAAATTTCAATGTACTATTTGTAATTCAGTAATATGAGAGAATTGGTCAGGGGTCTGAATACTTTTGCAAGGCACTGTATATACACACCACCCTTCATTCTGTCTCCTAGCTGTTCATTAGCTGTCTGACCTTCTCTTTTACCACCCTTCATTCTGTCTCTCCATTTTTCATTTGACCTTCATTTTTTTTTGTATCAGGGGTGTTTTATTGGGTTTTATCGGTTAAAACCGAAAATCAGAAGCCCTATTTATAAAGCACATTTTGAATGACCTTTGCTGCTGCAACAGTGTTTGCCACTCCTCCTATTTTTGTGTCATCTGCAAATTTAACAAGTTTGCTTACTATACCAGAATCTAAATCATTAATGTAGATTAGGAATAACAGAGGACCTAATACTGATCTCTGTGGTACACCACTGGTTACCTCACTCCATTTTAAGGTTTTTCCTCTAATCAGTACTTTGTTAACCACTCCCTAATCCATGTGCATGCATTTCCTTGAATCCCTACTGCATGCAGTTTGAGGATTCATCTTTTATGCTGGACTTTGTCAAAAGCTTTCTGGAAATCTAAATAAACCATGTCGTATGCTTTGCAGTTATCCATTGTTGATGTTGCAATCAAGCAGGTTAGTTAGACACAATCTCACTTTCTTAAAACCATGCTGACTGTCTCCCAGGATATTGTTACCATATAGGTAATTTTCCATTTTGGATCTTATTATAGTTTCCATAAATTTACATGTAATAGAAGTCAGGCTTATTGGTCTGTAGTTACCTGGTGCGATTTTATCTCCCTTTTTGTGGATCGGTATTACGTTTGCAATTCTTCAGTCTGTCGGTACAACCCCTGTGTCAAGAGACTATTGCATGATCTTAGTTAGTGTTTTTTAAATAACTTCTTTAATTTCTTTGAGTACTATTGGGAGGATCTCATCCGGCCAAGGGGATTTTAGTCCCGTTAACACTTCTACCTCTGTTATGCTAAAGTTATTTAAATTTGGATAGGAACAGGTCGACATGTGAGGCATGTTGTCCGTATGAGTCGACCACAAAGGCAAAACACCGTCCGCAGACCACAGTGCTATCGTAAGGAGTGGGAGATGCATATTTTGCATTAGTGTTTTAATTGATTTAGGCAATAGTAATATTATTATGTAGACACCCAGACTGACTGGTGAATGCAACAGAAATAAAGAGTTTACAGAGAGATACTCTTCCTGGGAGCATGAAAGTGGCTCAAATCTTTCTTGTATGGTTTCCTAATTGTATACTATTGCTGCAAACATGTTGAAGCCCATTTAGTATAATTTTCTTTCCTATTATGTATAGCCTTGTGGGAGGGTGGTGGGCAACTCACTGACACCAGGAGACAGTATTTTATTTGAAACGCCAGGGCCACTGATTTATTGCGCCCAGGAGATGGCGTTGCTGTCCGGTGGACTGGATACTGGCGACAGTAACCAGCACCACGGCTTGTACCACAACAGGTACACAAGCAAGGGCACAACAAGTGCTCGTAAATAATAATGAAAACCAAAGGCTTAAAGAAAAAGGGAAAATAAAACACAGTAATAAACCTACAAACAAAAGTTTGCTTACGAGTGCCCCCACTGCCGCTTAAGCCGGTCAGCACGAACCTCTGGCCCCACTTTGTTTTTACACTGGGATGGCCGGAGTTAAGATAACTAAACCCGTCCCCTTGGGTGTGTAGCTAAGTATTTTGATTTTGCTTAATTATTTTCAGGCCGGCTGTTATCCTCAGCCAGACTCTGCCTCGCTTTTCCTCCTTTTTAACACCTGACGCCTGCGGTCAGGGTCACGTGTGTTCCCCAATCCGCCACCCGAAAGTGCACCTAAAGCACCGTTTGGCATGGGCCGAGCAATCTCCCAAGGCCCCCCTTCAGCCACTCAGAGAGAGGGAAAGCACACACACACACTCTTCCCCACCTCTCCGTGTCATCGCCATGACTGACAGGCGGATCATAGGAGACTGCTGCCTCTACCTGCAGCAATACACATGTGCCAGATAGTCAGTCCAGGTCTCCCTGCTACAAGCCTATATTTATATCATATAGATCTTAAAATACTTAATATACGTAATATAATACGTAATATAATTGAGGCTCCATTAAGATATTTTCATTTTTCAGATCTGGCAACACTGACCCTAACTCTGCATTCCCATCCCATCCCCTCCATGCAAAGTGATCCCTAACAGTGTTGCCAGACCTAAAAAATGAAAAATATCATATAGGTTTGCAAAATTATTGTATATCATTAAAAATGATCGTGCATCCCCAAATTTTCTTCTCTATATCTGTTTTTATAAATGATTGCAAACGTCAGGGGAAATTTTAGATATATACAGCTCTGGAAAAAATTAAGAGACCACTGCAAAATTATCAGTTTCTCTGGTTTTACTATTTATAGGTATGTGTTTGGGTAAAATGAACATTTTTGTTTTATTCTATAAACTACTGACAACATTTCTCCCAAATTCCAAATAAAAATATTGTCATTTAGAGCATTTATTTGCAGAAAATGACAACTGGTCAAAAAATAACAAAAAAAAGATGCAGTGTTGTCAGACCTCGAATAATGCAAAGAAAATAAGTTCATATTCATTTTAAACAACACAATACTAATGTTTTAACTTAAGAAGAGTTCAGAAATCAATATTTGGTGGAATAACCCTGATTTTCAATCACAGCTTTCATGCGTCTTGGCATGCTCTCCACCAGTCTTTCACATTGATGTTGGGTGACTTATGCCACCCTGGCTAAAAAAAAATTCAAGCAGCTATTTTTTGTTTGATGGCTTGTGACCATCCATCTTCCTCTTGATCACATTCCAGAGGTTTTCAATGGGGTTCAGGTCTGGAGATTGGGCTGGCCATGACAGGGTCTTGATCTGGTGGTCCTCCATCCACACCTTGATTGACCTGGCTGTGTGGCATGGAGCATTGTCCTGCTGGAAAAACCAATCCTCAGAGTTGGGGAACATTGTCAGAGCAGAAAGAAGCAAGTTTTCTTCCAGGTCAACCTTGTACTTGGCTTGATTCATGCGTCCTTCACAAAGACAAATCTGCCCGATTCCAGCCTTGTGAAGCACCCCCAGATCATCACCGATCCTCCACCACATTTCACAGTGGACAGGAGACACTGTGGCTTGTAGGCCTCTCCAGGTCTCTGTCTAACCATTAGACGACCAGGTGTTGGGCAAAGCTGAAAATTGGACTCATCAGAGAAGATAACCTTACTCCAGTCCTCTATGGTCCAATCCTTATGGTCTTTTGCAAACCTCAGCCTGGCTCTTCTTTGCTTTTCATTGATGAAGGGCTTTTTTCTTGCTTTGCACGACTTCAGCCCTGCCCCTAGGAGCCTGTTTTGAACCGTCCTCACCGCGGCACTTCACCCCAGCTGCCGTTTGCCATTCTTTTTTTTAGGTCACTTGATGTCATCCTACGGGTTGCTGAGTGACATTCGAATGAGTTGGCGGTCATCCCGGTCAGTGGAGAGTCGTTTTCGCCCTCGGGCCGGTCTGTAGCTTTGTTGTCCCCAATGTGTGCTGCTTGACCTTGTTCTTAATGAACCGCGTCTTTGAAATTTTAAGGATGGAAGCAACCTGACGCTCACTGTATTCCTCTGCCAGTAAAAGCCAGAATTAAACCCTTCTTTTTCCTCACTCAAAACTTTCCTTTTCAACTTTGGGCATGGTCAATAGTTATTTTTTTTGATTCCAATTACTTTTGAGGTACTACTAGCACTGTTTTGCCATCCAGCTGGTCCTATTGCAAGAGGATAGTGATGACCACAGGAGTGGTTTTTATACTTTTTCGTTAAATAAGATTTGGTTCAGGTGATCTCCTAATCAGTACCTCATTCAGTAGAATGAGGTGTGCCTGTGTTGGAATTCAACAGACACTGGAATGGAATGGCTGCCATACATGTAGAGATGCTGATTAAAGAAAAAATTTGCAGTGGTCTCTTAATTTTTCCAGAGCTGTATATATATATATATATATATATATATATATATATATATATACATACATACATACAGACGTGCTCAAATTTGTTGGTACCCTCCACAAAAAAACGAAGAATGCACAATTTTCTCTGAAATAACTTGAAACTGACAAAAGTAATTGGCATCCACCATTGTTTATTCCATATTTAATAGAAATCAGACTTTGCTTTTGATTTTTTATTGAACATAATTTTGTAAATAAGAAAACAAATGAAAATGGCATGGACAAAAATGATGGGACCGCTAACCTAATATTTTGTTGCACAACCTTAGAGGCAATCAAACGTTTTCTGTAGCTCTCAATGAGACTTCTGCACCTGTTAACAGGTAGTTTGGCCCACTCTTCCTGAGCAAACTTCTCCAGCTGTCTCAGGTTTGATGGGTGCCTTCTCCAGACTGCAAGTTTCAGCTCTTTCCATAGATGTTCGATAGGATTCAGATCAGGACTCATAGAAGGCCACTTCAGAATAGTCCAATGTTTTGTTCTTATCCATTCTTGGGTGCTTTTAGCTGTGTGTTTTGGGTCATTATCCTGTTGGAGGACCCATGACCTGCGACTGAGACAGAGCTTTCTGACACTGGGCAGTACGTTTTCGCTCCAGAATGCCTTGATAGTCTTGAGATTTCATTGTGCCCTGCACAGATTCAAGGCACCCTGTGCCAGGCGCAGCAAAGCAGCCCCAAAACATAACCGAGCCTCCTCCATGTTTCACTGTAGGTATGGTGTTCTTTTCTTTGAAAGCTTCATTTTTTCGTCTCAGAACATAGAGCTGATGACTTGCCAAAAAGCTCCAGTTTTGACTCATCTGTCCAAAGGACATTCTCCCAGAAGGATTGTGGCTTGTCAATATGCATTTTAGCAAATTCAGTCTGGTTTTTTTTATGTTTTTCTGTCAAAAAGTGGAGTCCTCCTGGGTCTTCTTCCATGGAGCCCAGACTTTCAAAAGCGACGGATGGTGCGATCAGAAACTGACGCATACCTTCACCTTGGAGTTCAGCTTGTATCTCTTGGCAGTTATCCTTGGTTCTTTTTCACCATTCGCACTATCCTTCTGTTCACTCTGGGGTCGATTTTTCCTCTTGCAGCCGCGCGCAGGGGAGGTTGGCTACAGTTCCATGGACCTTAAACTTCTTAATAATATTTGCAACTGTTGTCACAGGAACATCAAGCTGCTTGTAGATGGTCTTGTAGCCTTTACCTTTACCATGCTTGTCTATTATTTTCTTTCTGATCTCCTCAGACAACTCTCTCCTTTGCTTTCTCTGGTCCATGTTCAGTGTGGTGCACACAATGATACCAAACAGCACAGTGACTACTTTTCTCCATTTAAATCCTTGAATGACTGATTACAAGATTGAGACATGTGTGATACTAATTAAAGAAACTAATTAGTTTGAAATATCACTATAATCCAATTATTTATTACCTTTTCTAAGGGTACCAACAAATGTGTCCAGGCCATTTTAGAATATCTTTGTAGAATAAGCAATAAGTCATCTCTTTTCACAGCTTCTTTGTTTTATTCTATGACATACCAAAGGCATGCAAGTATACATGATAAAATAGCTTTTAATTTCATCACTTTTCAGGAGGAATGAAGCATTATTTCAATGAGCTGTAAGGGTACCAACAAATTTGAGCACGTCTGTACATACAGTATATATATATATATATATATATATATATATATATATATATATATATATCAAAATGACATTTGAATCAACAAATTCTTTATAAAAGCTATGGTTTGATTTATGTATTTTTTATATATTTTATACAAATACTTGGATACCATAGTTTATAAAGTGAAATAAGTAACTTGTGGCATTCATTTTGTAGCCTGTTTGCTTTCTAAATAGAGAGAAAAAAGTGAAACAGACCCACATTGGTTTTATATATGGATTATCACTGCCATGGTTTCACAAATCCTTCTCATTTTTAGCTGTGTGCACGATTGATCAGACCAGGCTTTGAGGGTATCTGACATGGACATAAGGTCTCCTGCACAATCCTGCCCGGACAGTCCAAACCTGAAAAGTTTTCTTATCGTCATCAAGGGCTCATTGTTACTACCAGTACCTAGTGAAAGAGATGAGGAGCAATGCCAGTCAGTATCACACAATGTCAGTAGAAAATGACCAGGTTGTTGGTTGCTGTATCCTTTTAATCCTCAGCAGTGATTTCAGAATGAGATTGAAGCTCTTACTTTGCCTTGTCATTGAGAGGAGTGCCGTCCACCCAGAGCCAGGCTCCTTCAGTAACAGCGTCAGTCAGGCCGATCCAGTAGCGATTCCCTGCATGGGCTTTAGCTTCATTCAATAAGAATCTCTAAACAGAAAATACTCCTATCAGTTGTAGTGGAGATCTACCAGTCAGCTGCCCCCTAGTGGAAATATAAGAGCACTCACCCTTTTGAAGAAAGAGCAAACCTTCCTTTAAATGACAGCAAGAGGGGTGAGTAGCTTTCAGCTGATTATACGAGAGCCTGTCTGTGGCAGTGGGGGTTTCATAAAGCTCACATTGTCTTGTGTTCATGATGTCAGTGTGTGAACTCAGTGTTCTCTGCAGGATTGAAGGAGGGCAGGGTTTGGGTGGGAGGGCACTATTGTGTACCGGAGGGGCAACACCCCAGGGTTATTTATTACACTCAAAACACAAACAACTGTATGAACAGGGATTTCTTTTATACACATCAAAATGTTCTGCAGTAAATTGCTGTCAAATAGTTTTCTGCAGGTCAGGTGTGATCTGATTCAGTTGAAATGTTTGCTGATAGACCAGTGACAATCACAGACTTGTTTGTTTTGTAATATTTTATAATTGAGCACCGTTTTGTTTCTTTATTGTACACGTGTGGAGTGAATATGAATGCCTAAGACATTAGTGACAAACAGTCTGATTGGGAGAGGATTGCCAAGTGAGAGCAATCAGGAAACTCCCAATCAAAATGCCCCCTCAAAACTGAAATGATGTCCGGTAGATTTAAAAACTGCAGAATAGGGTTAGAGAACAGGCTGCTGTGACCTGCACTTCGTCTCTCCCTGTGTATTTCAAGATCAAGCCTCTGTGATCCCCTGAAGTGAGCAGAACACTTGAGCTGTCTGGGGTTGTGGAGATGAAAGGCTGAAGTGCTGTGTCCGGACAGATTGTAGAGGGCAAACTGAGATTATTTCTGCCTACAGTGCTGCTTCAGGGGGTGGATCAGGTTAGGGCGAGGCTGGCTTAAAGAAAGTAGTGTTGGTTGTTATTAAATAGCTACTAATTTAATAACAGGGAGTTTGCACATGTTAATGATATAGGTTTTAATTATTTTTTTTTAATCATCATGTTTGGCTATTATTTTAATAGTTTTAATATATTTATAGTTGGCCTGTTAATAGCGTTAATGTATTTATGGAGTTTTATTAATTAGCCATAACTTTAAGTTAGATACCTTGGGGTCGTGCTGGTGCTGCCACTAATTGGGGGGGGGCAGTTTGCTGACCTGTCTTTGTAGCCATAGTCAGGTCAAATTGGTTAATTCAGTACAGACCAGGTAAAAGCATAGTGATCTTAAGGGGCCCCGACTTACAAGTAAGTGGGAGTTAGTGGTGCTGCAGCGGCTCACTAGGATTCGTTGTATTATTAGTCCCAGATTTCCCCCTGAACTACCTCATGTGTAAATCACAAATCATTGTATTAATAAACGGCCATTGGACAAACATTATCTGACTTGTCATTATGTATTTGTAAGCGTTGCTGGAGATTGCTGTACTGCCAATTAAAAAGTACTTGTGTGCAGGAACCTCTACTATTTCTATTATTATTTTTCTGGGAATAAGGAAACAAAAATGAATTCTATGTTCAAGTTGTGCCACTATGTGCTGCCTTGTTACAATCCATTCAGTATTTACTATACTGCTGTGCAGTTTGAGAATCTGTAGTCTAGAGGCTATGGAGGCTGAATGGCCAGCAGAACCCTAGAAACCCAGGGGGTAGAAGACTTAAACCCAGGAAACAAGGCAAATTCCAGCCACTTTTACAGAAACTACTTGGAGGAGTGGAGACATTTTCAAGTAATTTGATTTGAGCAGCTTGGTTTGAAATTGTTTGAAAATGTCACAGTCAACTAGAGGCTTCAACAGCTGCCAGAAAAGCAGTTTCCTGAAAGCTGCCTGGTGTTTCATGAGCTTTAGAAACAGAGCTCTGTAAAGATGATGGTCAAACTGTACCTGCTCTGCCTCGCTCTCTATAATCACCAGGTGCCCCCCCATTGATGTGCAGTTATCACGGCTGGAGTTCCAGTCCATTGTATCAGGTGAGAAGTAGTAGCACTTTCCATTGAACTGCATCCACTTCTCTGGACAACAACCCCGCTCTGCACAATGAGAGAAAGAAGCAGTGCATGTTAAACAGAAACACCTGCAGATCTGAAGAAGGGGGCTGCACCTACAACACAGGGCTAGATTCTCAGCATTAGCATTAGCATGATTTTCTCAGAAGGATACTGCATCTCCCCTCCCCTCCAACTAGTACTGGGACAGATCAGTAAATGGGGAGGGTTGCTTTATTTGTCCCCCTGTTTAACCTCATCAGTCAGAGCCCTTGCTTGCTTCCTTGCATATTCTCCATGTTCCATGAATGCAGAACTAGGGGAGGGGCAGTGGTGATTGGACTGACAACCAAGACTGATTATTATTATTATTATTATTATTATTATTTGTTTATTTAGCAGACGCCTTTATCCAAGGCGACTTACAGAGACTAGGGTGTGTGAACTTCAAAGCTGCAAAGTCACTTACAAACATCTCACCCGAAAGACGGATCCATGGAGGTTAAGTGACTTGCTCAGGGTCACACAATGAGTCAGTGGCTGAGGGGGGATTTGAACCGGGGACCTCCTGGTTACAAGCCCTTTGTACCACACAGCCTTCTATATACCCCATTCAGTACCCCACCCCCAGTCGATGCTGTGCTCTTCAAACCAGTCAAACCTGACCCGTCTGGATCCATAGAGAGAGAGAGAGAGAGAGAGAGAGAGAGAAATGCAGGAGATAGGTGAATGCTGTCTCTCTCTCTCCCTTCCCTGCCGGTCCAGTCTGTTAATGATAATAATGATGGGATTGTATAGAATTCACAACTCACCCTTTGAAGAGCCTTCTTTGAGAGGACAGTATTTATCCACGATTGATGATCTGATAGAAATCTCAGTATTGTTCTTTTTCAATTCTGAATTTACTTTTTGGAGTGTGTTTTTCTCATCTAGTAGCTGCCTCTGATTTTGTAAGACCTTGCTATAGTTACTCTGCAGCTCAGAATGAGTTTCATTGAGCCTGCTATAGTTACTCTGCAGCTCAGAATGAGATCCAGAGAGCTTGCTACAGTTACTCTGCAGCTCAGAATGAGTTTCATTGAGCCTGTTATTGTGCTGCAGCTGATTCAGTAATGATGAATAATTTGTGGTCAGGCTGGTGTATTTCTCAGGGTCTTCTTTAGTTCTGGAATCTGAGAAAAGCAAATAGACAAGCGTGAATTACAGTTTTGTTCAGTCAAATGCACTCAACCAGCTTGTTCTGTACATGTTTAAAGCTGATTAATCAGTTCAGTAAATCTGACTCTGGAATGCAGTGATATTCGCTGTCCATGCTTCACATACTGGTCATGGGAAACTGGTATCTGAATGCTCTTTGCACAAGTCCATTTATGTGAATACAAGTTTGATATTCATGACACTTTACTTGAGTTTCATTGAAGAAGCCAACATCAGTTTAAAGCAGTTTCATGGACTTGAAAATGTATTGAATCAACCAAACTTTATTTAATTCATCAACTTGGACTTTTAAAAAACAAAACTTTTGATCAGTTGTTTGTGAAATGGTCCCATTGTGAGGTGATGAGTAAGTTAGAGAATACCACACGAGTGATTTGAAACCCTGCTAACAAACAGCAGTGTGTGAATACTCACGATGGACAGCGAGGGAGATGATGGCAGCCAGTAAGAGACAGCACAGGATGAGGAGGACCAGTGCAGGCTGTCTGTATGAAGAGGCTTTGCCAGCAGCACTCACAGGCAGGGTGGGGTCTGAGGAGAGAGAACACAGCTCAGGATACAGTACACAGTATACTAAAGAAACTTTCTGGAGTTATAACTTTAAACACTCAGTCACAAGATACACTGAGGTATAGAAAAGACTTCATGAAATCCTTGCCAGTCTCACAGCAGAAATCCATGTTTGTTTCTGTGGGACAAAGATATTTTTCAGATAGTGATGTGCCCATGCAGTTGTCACTAAAGAAGTGAGATGACATGGGCATGTGACAGGATAGCAGCGAGACAGAGACTCAGAAGCTGCAGTTTGAGCGCCAAAGCGCACATTTAATAAACAAAATAAAACCAAAATATAAACAGGAACAAATACAGGCACACGGTTTTAACAAAACACAAAAACTGTTCAGGCTGAGCAGAGCCTTCACTGAAATGATAAACAAAAAACTCACCAACCTCCCTCCTCCTCAAATGGGGTCCTGGGCTGTCCTTTTATGTGTTGTGGCTGCTCCCAATTAACACCAATCATCCTATTTGGGAACAGGAATTAACCCCATCCCTGCCAACCACCACCAAAGCACCACACTATTTATAGGCAGAGCTCTTGCTCTGCCACAGGGCAGCATTGCTATTTTAATAACATTGTCCCACACACTGTGCTGTTAGAGGCTGGGAGCTGCTGCTGGGAGCTCAGTGCTTCAGCAAAAGCAATGTCAAACTTGAGGAGCTCTTTAAAACAGTCCAGCACTGTGAGCCCTGTTCACAAAGCTGCAGCTCAGGAGCTAGTTAACAGGTGTTTCAACAGGGTGTGTGGATAAATACAGCAAAGCTGTTCTGCTGTTGTTTTAAAAGGAAACTTGATTCACAGTATGTGTTCACTAGATTGCACTCTCTACAATACAGACACTCTGCTGATCCAGTCTGTGTGGGTAAAGGGAACCTGGCAGCTAGAACTGAAGAGCTGGCCCTGAATTCAGGTCAAAGCACCTTAACACCCAGACTAAAGGGAATAAACCATGGCTGAGTATTGACAATAAGACGCACTCTGAATGATTCCAGACATCATGAAAAGGTAAGGGAGAATGTAATGTAACATGATGACACTGACAGCAGTGCTATTCATGGGCTCACCCGCTGTGCGACTGGGGTCTGTCTGCTGCTGCTGCTGGGAGCTTGGAGCTTCTGCAAACTTCACTGTAGCATAGGTGACATCGTCTTCCCTTCCTGGGAGTGAAGACAAACAAAACACAGGAGAAGTGAACATCTGATCTGACCATTTTTCTAGCGGAGCATCAGATAGTAGTCTCTTATTAACAATGCTTTAAAAACAAGTTCAACTTAAAGCAGCGCTAACGAAGGCTTTATCAAATCCATTCCCTTACCTCTTACTGGCTTTAAATTATTACTGCCCAGCCTTTAAAGGAGAGCTAACCAAGGATCCATTGTCTTACCCAGGGGTGAAATTATCAACAGAAAAGTACAGGATAATAACATTCAAACGTGGTTCTCTGTCACTTCACAAACACACTCTCACCTGATTATGTTGGCCAATCAAAGTCTGATTATTGTGGCAATTGCTGGGCGTGGTAACTACTGACTTGATCGAAAACGAAATTGAAATACACAAAAATATAATATTTTTAATGGATGAGGAATGGGGCAAACATGTAAATCAGTTTATGAATATTCAAAAGAAAACGAATGTTTCGATGTATACAAAAAGCAAAAATATCAGAAGTGGGTCAGATGAGGCATTGAGGTACATGTTCACGATGACAATAAAAGAACATACTGAAAAATAAACGACACATTAAAATAAAACAATAAAGTGAACTGAGAGACAAGCAGTCAGTTTATGAAGCTTTTACACGCGCTTTAATAAAAAGAGAGCACAGAATGACTGTTAATGAGTTTGTCAGAGCCGCGCCGTGCTTTGCTGGACAGCCACTGTTTGTTGCAGACTGCTGAGAGGTGTGTAACGGTGACTTCGTGCGACTGTACTGTCCATCAGCTAAAACACTGCCTAACACTGCCAATCTTAATCGTAAATATTTGACAGAAAATGATGATGCTTTGGTAAACTTATGGAACGCATTGATGGACATGTCCAGTTTAGTTTTTGACGCATCTCCCGGTGGCTTGCACCGCCCAGTTCTGTCAATTTCCTTTTATTTTTCAACGTGAATAAACCTGACTTGTTTTGTGCTCATGTCATGTTCATACCTTCTGTAGATACTATTTCTGTCAGCACAGCGATTGCCCAAATGTTCGCAAAGTACCAACAACATGGGAAAATGTGGCCTCGACTTGCACAGGTTCTGCTTCATCATACATGCCAGCGACATTAAAACCTAATCACAAACCAGAACTGCTACGTATCATATTGTACTTGTAAAGTGGGTATACTGAGACCCCCCCCCGATTTTTACCGATGTTTCAATTTAAAACTATTTATTACCAATTTTTATCCCTAGTTTAATATATGTAAAATAACCTCCCAGATTTTGTTTTAAAAGATAAGTACCGAAAATGCGGAACACTAAATATAACCAATTCATAATAAACAAAGAAGCTGAAAATACTGAAAGCTTTGCACCCTCTGCTTGTATCACTCAGTCATGTACTGTAATACAACACTTAAGTTAACCCTGAAATGATAAGTATTGAGTAAGCAATAAGACACTTCAGGGTGTTGGTTGTGCTAGAATAACATTAAGTTACTTACCGTAACCCTGGTTCCCTGAAAGAGAAGACGACCACCAACATTATGTATGGGATATTCCTGCCCTTGAGGTAGGTAATGCCGAGCTCTCTATACCAGAGCTGCCGAAGGCCCCTTCCTGGGATGACGCACTCGGTCCCGCCCACCGAGGGTATAAAACCGTCACTCACAGGAAGATCTCCCTCTTTTTCTATCGAACCCTAACGTTCCCTTTCAATTCGAAGACGACCACCAACATTATGTATGGGATAATGTATACCAGAGCCGTCGCGAGGGAGAAGGAACAGCAGCATATGAGGGACGCACAAGCACTGCATAACCCCGAGGTTAGCGGTGTGAACTTACACCCTCAAGGACCCTTGTGCCTACAGAAGACAAGGCAGGATCTACCACATTAATGTGGTAGAACCTGGAGAAAGTATGCGACATAGCCCAGCTAGACTCAGTACAGATGTCAGACATTGAGGCACCTTTAAAAAGGGCCAAAGATGTAGCCAACCCTCTAGTTGAATGTGCAGCTACCCTACCAGGTGGGGGTAAGCCAACACCATTATACACAGTCGACACTGTATCCAGTGTGACAGACGCTGCTTAGAGAGGGGCTGTCCTAGAGTCTGTGTTCCATGACAGATAAAGAGCTGGTCAGATTGATGCAAAGCTCTTGTCCTACGTACGTAACATTTCAATGCCCGCACTGGGCAGAGGAAATTCAATCTCTCATCCTCCATTGAAACGAACGGAAGCAGATGAAAATACTCCAGTTCCACAGACTAGTTAATGTGGAATGCTGTAATCACCTTGGGGAGGAAAGCGGGGTTTGTGCGCAGCGACACTCTGCTTCCATCCTCCCAAACGCGCATGCAGGAGCTGTGCACAGACAGCGCCTGCAGCTCACTGATCCGCTTAGCGGAGGTGATCGCTAAGAGGAAGGCTGTCTTCATAGACAGGTACTTCAACTCTATGGAGTGTAAGGGCTCAAACGGGGCCTCTAGTACAATATTAAGGCTCCATTCAGGGAGAACAGTCCTCCTAGGAGGGCGTAATCACCGTGTGCCTTTGAGGAAACGCGTAGCCAAAAAATGCGCACCGAGACATAGAATCTACGGGGCATGGCAAGCAGAGATAGCCGCTAAATACACCTTCAAGGTGGTGATTTTCCAGCATAAAGTAGTTCCTACAGGAACTGCAATATGACTGGCATAGGGCAAGTGAAAAACTACGCTAAAGTTAAACACAAAGAGCAAGTGAGCTGCTTACTAAATGTCTGTAACTGAATTCCCTTGCTTTTGATCCCAGCTATGTCCAAAGACAACGTGTGTCCGCCCTCCACTCAAAATCACTGGAGCGAGGAGGAAACCCGGGCATTAATAAGTATAGTTAGTGACTTGGATGTGGTGAGCCAGCTCGATCGCCTGAAACAGTGCAACAAGCTTGTGTACCAACAAGTGGGTGATGCCCTCTCAGAAAGAGGATAGAGCGCACAGTCCCACAAGTTAGGGACACATTTAAAAAAAATGAAACAGTCCTACCTGCAGGAACGAGCAAGGAGGGGCCGTTTGGGAGAAGCAGGACGGTCCCGCAGAGCAATGCTTTTTGCTTCAGTTACATCTGGCATAGCTATGTACATGTTGCAGTGCCTCTGAACAAGGGAGTTGATAAACTTATAAATACAGCAATGAACTGTGGTTGTATGCACCCCAAACACATTGCTAACTACCCTGTACTTAGCTGAGGATACCAGCCTATACAGAGCAATCGCCAAGCTTTTTTTCCAGTGGCACAGGAGGCTGTACGTAATTCCTTTTTGGCTGCATATTTTCCTTTACCAGTTCCACTATAATGCTAAATGTTGCCTTGGTGACGTGAAAGGACTCTATCCATTGCAGATCTGTGAAAGAGTAATGCAGCACAATCTTTTCCCACCAGCAAGATGGACAAGTATGTGTCCAAACCGTCCTTTCACTAGTCATTGGCATTAGATAACAAGGCATAAGGATTTGCTGGTAGAGGATGTTGGAGGTTCAAGCTTCCGAAACAAAGGCAAAACATTTACTGTTCCCAGTTCAGACAGCCTTGGGAGCATACGTGGAAGATGTGTGGCACAGAGCTTTAGAATCCTACGTCTCCGCCAGCTTTCAGCCATGGTGATCTGCAATACCTGTGGTGGTCAGTTTCATTTTATACCTCTCAGTTAATTTTTAATTAATGAGTAATAAGATAAATTAGTTGAAAACGGATTCGATACTAACGACATGCCAACCCACCTGACATTTGAAAAACAGATTGGGCTAGAGCAGTAAAACACATTATTAACCAACCAGGCACGAGGTATTTTGCTTAATTACAGCAGTTTAAATTCACTCGGGTACCAGTTCTCTGCGCATGGAAACCACATTTTCACAAAGTTTCAAGAGTAATCTTCAAAAACAGCACAAGTACTTTATGCATAGCTAATTTACATATCCACCCCCACCTTTCGCTTTCATTTGCATGACGTCAGGTGGAAAGCCTGGTTTACTCGAGTGAATGGAAACCCAAAAAAGCATTTTACACAAGACATTTTTTTTTGAGCAAATGTCTCAAGCTAAAATAAATGGCGGACACTAAAGTGAATTTTTGCCTTCAAATTAATGTGCAGCAATGGTCGTTCGAATATTCAGATAGTTTCTCCAAACTTAAGAAAATAACAATTACTCCATGCGGCTGTTATCACGTCTCACTGCTAAAGTCTTCTCTCGTTGATCAACCAATGAGCACTGACACAAAGCGATATGGGCAGAGATTTGTGACGCATGCCAAAATGAAATCTAATCAGAATGAAAGCTTGGCCAATCAACATGCAGTAATTATACTGACTTTAATGGTGGCCAATAGCAGCTAAGAGACAGAGAAGCAGTATTAGGAAACAGAATGCAAGCAGCATGAACTGTGCTGAATGAAAGCACATTTGAGAAATGTTGCGCTAGTGTGAATGAACGGAATGCAAGCGCGTTGGATGAAAAGCAGATGAAATAAGTCCTGGTACTGGTGAGTACCAGCAGAATTTCACCTCTAGTCTTACCGCTTATTAACCCGAGCAACATTATCACTGCTCCCCATTAAAGGAGAGCTAACCAGGGCTTTACAAACCATTCTCTTAAAGAAAGTGAAAATAAAGAAGTCTGTAAAACTAGCTGATCTACAGAAGAATGAGAAGAAAGTTACATGAGGGGGAAGAAAATATTTAAAGCCTATAATTTGTAATGAATAAAACTGAAGAGCCAGAATAGTTGTGTGATTCGTATGCTGTGTGTGACAACTCTGCACAGTCCAGTGCACTTCCTGCAGAGCACTCTCTCTCTCTCTGTGCAGCACTGTGGACTCAGGCTGTTGCATCCTTTACTGTGCAGCGTGTGGTTTTCGTCACACTGTAACACCCTTGTGCATTACTTACAGTAAACTGTCACACTTCTCTCTGAGTGCAGACCACACTGTACCAGCTTGAGGGAGTGTGAGAGAGTACAGTGGCGTAGTGTACAGTATCTCACAGCACAGAAGTGTCATGTTTAACAAATACATTAATAATAATGTTAATTTTCCTGTAATCGAATGAAAGTGCCACTCCCAAGTGTAGGTTGAGTTATTTATCAGTGGAAGAGCAGATCTTTTGACAGTGTGTACTCTACATAACACCACAGAGAGAGGATACATGTCTAATGACTGGATTATAATAAGAGGGCTATTAGTTATCTGAAGTAATGTATTAATCTTAATGTTTAGATCCAGTTTATGTTTTAGTATAACTATGGCTTGAAGTTTTCGGTTTTAACCGATAATCACCCCCTAAGATCTATTTAGAAAATTCAGGTTTTATTTCTTTAAATCAGTGAATGCAGGTTTCGGCCTAAATAATGTCAATCATTCACTACTCTCTTTCTATATAAAGAAAACGGCTTTCAGAAGGCAGGCAGTGTGCAAAGACATTGCTATTGACCAATCAGCCATTGCTGTGGACCTACGTAATAGAATACACTCGTTAGTGACTTGTGACTGGGATGGACTGAAAAAAACAAAAAAACAACTCTATAGTGTTGTAAGATTATTTTTGTTATTGTTTAGGCCCAATAAATTCAGGGCACATAATTTTCAAAGTTAGGTTAACATTTATATTTACAAAATAAGGTATTCATGTAAAATATTCAACATTAATAAAACAACATCGGTATTACAATAATTATAATAAATAAAAAATACATACTTTTAAAAGGCTAACAAGTCAATTGGTCAAACTCTCCTGTTAGCATTAAGCTTGCTTTGCAGTGGTGTATTAGTGTTTGCTTTCTAATTGTCTGTATAATGTTATTGAAGGGTTTTGTATTCAAAAAGCTTTATTGATAAACCAGGAGTTGAGTTGAGTTGAAGTTGGAAGGCAATGTGTACAGCGTGTGAGCTGCAGTAATATAAGAGTGGAATCTGTCTGCATCCAGCTCAATTATTGATACAAGAATTATTTCTTCACCACATCCGAACCCCGATATTACAGTGTGAGATACGCGGGCGGTAATGGGGCATGCAATGAAATCTGCTGCTTCTCACAATTCTCGGATTCAAAATGCATCCAGAGTTAAACATTGCCTTAATCCTAAATGTGGACATCCTCACTGCAACACAGCAAGTTAACCTCTGTATATGTATTAGTAAAACGTACATTCAATGCATATAGAAACTGAAAATTGTGTTTGAGTGGTGTTTATTTTGAATAACCGATTTTACCAAATAATAATAAAAACCGGAAACAAACCTGAACTAAACAAACAAAAAAATATATAAATCAAGCCTTAGTCATAATAAGCACCCCTCTGTCCTCAGTAGAGCTCTCAGAATCATGTCTAATGTCAGAGTCCAGATGGTACACCAGAGTGTAACCCCCCTGTAACACTCTGCTCACAGTGGATTGTTCTGTGTGGTGTTTCTTTCTGAGAGGATGCCATCTCATTAACAGAGCATCAGTTCACAGAGACATACACACTCACACACACACATGTACAGTACAGCTCAATTACAGACATGTCAGGATTACAGACAGTTCAAGACCGTCTTAGAGTATTTTAAAATGAGTTTAAAAGGTAAGCTATTGCAGGATGAGGCCTGACTTCTGTTTGTTTGCTGTAGCCAGCCCTACCCATCATTTTCACCTCTAAATAAATATTTTTTATGCTCTCAATAGTATACATAATTTTTTTTCTCATATATTTTATTCAAATTAATTAAATGGATATTCACCCAGTGCAGTTCAATATATAAACCAGAAACAGAACAGTTGTATCTTCATTCCAGCAAACTGTTTTAACTTTGTTGAGCAGTAAAACACTGAAGAAATTGAGAAAAACTTCTAGTCAAAACGTGTGTCATTGAATTTATGAAGTTTCTTTATTTCTAAATGTAGCATTATTGAGTGTTTAATAGTTATGGATGAGCAGAAATCTCCTTCCCACCTCCCCAACATTAGAAACCCGAGTCTGGTTACAGCAAAGCAGCTCTTTACCACTGCAAACTGGCAAAGAGAGTTACACAGCGGAGTCTGAGACCCAGTCAAGTGTGTCAGCAAAGCACAGAAAAATGTACGCAGCAATTTTAAAGGGAGCCCGTTCTTCATGTAATAAAGCACCAAGTTTACAGAGACAATGCTCACCTGCACATAGTTTAGCAGCTGCTTGGTCACCTGGTTTCCGAGTGAACTTGACACTGGAGTAGAGAACTTCACCAGACATCTTGTTAGATTGTTGTAGGATTGTAGCAGAATGGAGCTAACACAGGAAAAACCTACAAGAGCTAGAGCAGCTATTTAAAACTCTGTGGCTTGATAGTCTTCCTGTAAATGTAATTATAAAGACACAGTTCCCCAAAATCAACAACACAAGTGAGAGGTTATTCTGTAAAGAGGAAGCAAGAATGTTTTAAGATTTTGTTTTGCACTGACCCATCGTCGCTGCATGTACTACAGTTAATATCTCATAAACCATTGCAGCTGAAACTTCATATTTCCAGTGTTGTGGAAACTCAGCAGCAAAATCTAAAGACACCCTTCACTTTGACCTGTGACCTAAGATGGTTTCCAGAAATGCTTTAAGATATTGCCTTCATACTCTGTACACAGCTGTATTCTGTGATTCTCTGGGTCAGGTTTAATTGTGGGTGTCATACAATAGAAATCACTGACTAGTCACAGGTTCAGCCACATGCACTAATTTTAGTAGAAAACGCCTTCCATACACTTACACTTACAAATGTACTTCAACACTGTAAAAAAGTGGTGTTAAGTCCCTTTTCTGCCTAAGAAACTACATCTTCTCTCTTTGATTTCCACTTTCCATCCTGTCTCTACCTCTATGCTATCATCCAGTGTCCAGTCTCCAAAACAGGCCCTTCCTGTATGACATTAAATATCTTAATATTTCTATTTACTAAATGGTTACTTCATAGAATCTATGTTGTTTTTCATTTTTTTTAATTTCTTACCATTTAATATGACATGGTATTTGTTCTGTATATATTTTTCTATTTTAAGCCACTTTCTACTATTAAACTATTACTATTAAAGGTGATGAAGTGTGTTAAGTTTCCTCTTTTTGACTGTGTGCAATAAACGAAACCCACTAAATCAATTGTTTAGAAGCTGCCCTGATTGCAGAAACAGGAATTTCCTTCTGAAGTAGTTATTAAGTCTGGTAAATCGTAATCCACGGAGGCAAACCCTTTGAGTATTTCTAAATTCCACCTTTGCCATGCTGTAAGCTGACGGGCATCGCTTAAAATGGAAAGGAACTTGTTAAAAACATATTAATTGCATGATAACATTTCCTGCCTAGTTACTTTTCAGTAACAATCAATAATCATGAGGAAGCGTCTTCTGACAATCTAAATTAATGTCACAAGTGACTAATTTAGAGTGTGGGGTGGTATATAATTTACAATTGTGTGCAGGTGTGTGCCTTGTGTAAATTGTTATTATTATTTAAGATAATGTTTGAATTTTGCTGTGTGATTTATTTTGAATAATGTGGTGTTTTTGAATATGTGTACATATTGTTTATTCTTTACTTTGTTCACTAATTAATAATTTTGCACATTTAGTCACATACCTTTCATAGGCTCCAGACATTAATTGCCACAGGTGCGTGCCATTCTGCATCAATTGACAGACTGCTATAAAACCGAAACCAAAAATACAGAGAGGAGTCGAGTTGGGCAGGAAGGAGAAGGAGAAGGAGAAGGAGAAGGAGAAGGAGAAGGAGGGTGAGAACATGCAGGAAGGCAGCCGTGTTGTTTGGACTCCAGCAAGGGGATTGCAAGGGAAACAACGCGGACACTGAATAAAAAAGGAAACACAGGTATCGTTCGGAACTGGATCAAGAAAAGCTGGAGAAACAAGGGAAGTACTGTTTTTGTCGTTGTTAAACACCAAAGACTAAAACTTTTGGCAACCTTTAGTAAAAGAAGGAACAGGATCAGAAACCTATCACTGCTGCAGTAAATTAAAACATTGCTTATAACATTTATTGAATATGTATTGAGTACGGCAATATCACAAAAAGGATTACAACCATTGGAGTTCAGTTTGTGTGAAATTCTGATACCTGCTTCCTTGTTTACTTTGCATAGGATTCTTGATCCCCACTAAAGGGAGGAGGAGTAGTAGCCCTATTTCCATGATCAGCGGGACTGCCAGTATATACATAAATCAGGATTGCAAATTGCAGCACGGGATACAAGGTTTGGACTGTGGTCATTTTCCCTGAACCAACTGGATTAACTGGACTTGGTTGTGTATTTCAAAGACTACTGGTGTTCCAGAGACTTGGGTTCAGGTCTGATGCATTGGTATGTCTGACTGTATATATTACTTCATGGGGCGAGAGGTAGTTACTTGGAGAGGTAGTTTGAGCTGTGGTCTTGGGGGATAGGCTAGGAAAGGAAAGAGGTTCCCTACCGGCGGGCGCCTTCTTTGCCACAGGAGAGAGAGCGGCCTCGAAGACAGGCAGAGCCCACGACAGGCTCTGTGGAGCAGCAGTCGTGTAGGAGGAAAGGCTCTGAAGAACCTGGAAAAGGAATGATAGAATAGAACCCAGTTTCAGTTTTGAGTAAGTTAAAGAGCAGGAGCTGCTAAAGGATAGAGTGTGTGGCCGGGGGTCCCCTCTGACTCACACGGTGAGAACCCCCCCTCACGGAGGCATGGATGGCGGCGGCCACAGAGGTCGGGAAGTGAACCTCACTTAACCCCAAAGGTTGAACCCCGGCTCCCCGCATAACCCCACACCCGTGGGACAAACAATGCATAACATTTATAAAAGTCGGAAAAGACTAAAATACTAGACAAACAGGGATTTTTCTTGTGTGTGTTTTTGAAAACCTCTGGTGGACCCGACGGATCAGGTAGCCCCCACTCCAGGCATGCTAACAATTTTTGGTGAGCTGCAGCTATATCGGAAACAGATGTGCATATGTATGATTCTACTGCTGAGGAGGACCAGTGCCCTTGGCTCTTAATAAGATGCTGATTGATGTTGGCTTTTGCTCCTGTGGTGGCAGCTCCAATTCTAAAGGACTGAGGAGTGTAGAACTGAGGAGAAAGGCCTGCTTTGGAGATGAGAGAGGCAAGGTGAGTTGAGAACCAATGTCTTGTACGTACTGCATGGGAGGAGCTGGTGAACAGCGGATCTGTCATGAGGAAAGGCTTCTTGCTGTAGATGTGTCTAGACATGGCGGTGTAGGGACATAATGGAGAATTAATCTTTGACAGCTGTATAAATTGACCCTGACGAAGTTGATTTTTGTTAGAGATGCGGAGCATAATTAGGAAATGAGAATCTGGAACAAAGGAAATGTCAGTGGAACAGATGCCGAGAGAAGGAAAGCTGGACAGGGAAGGGACTGTATATTCGGAGCATCTGAGGAATCCAAAGAAAGCAGTTAAGCACATGACTTCCATGAGGAGATAGTCGAAGGGGTTGAAATAGCCTTTTCACAAGATTGATATGAGCAACTGTAGAATATCCGAAGATATAGGAAGTAGGAGGGGAACTCTTAGATATGCCATGGAACATTAGACGGATTGCTGGAATGGCCAGAAGAATCAGAGAGGACACCGACATGAGACGGTAATGGAACTGAATTCCAGAGATGTAAGATTTGATTGTGGAAGCGGAAAGATGTAGAATGTCTTATGCGTGGATGATAAAAGCTAGGATCCAGTCTTTATTAAATGGAACTGGCTGGATTTGTTTTTTTGCGTAGAAGGAGGAGAAAGAATACCAGGCTGTAGGGTGTAGTAGGGTGATCTTGTTGACGGGGCTAGGGCAGCAGACATGTCATTTCTAGCAGATTGGAGAAGGTTGAAGACAGGAGAGCTCACGGGAATACTAGGTGCTGGTATTGCGGAACTTGGAGAGGTGCTGGAGATGCTGTGGGAACGAAGTGCTGAAATCTGGGGGGGGGGACAGATAGTGGACCGACCATGAAGCCTTTATCAACTTCAGTTTGAATTAGAGAGCCGACAATTGAGGGTTCGTTGATGGCACAACGAAGGTTATTAGAAATGAAAGGTAAAGAAGGGAGCGCGAAAAGACAGTTAGAAAATCCATTAGTTAAGCTATCAATCAAGTAAGAAATTAACTGTTGGTCTGGGTGATTACTGAGGGCTTGAGCCAATGCAGGTAAGTTTATGGGGTGAATACAGTGAGCAATGTTGAACATGTTTTTGATAAGCAGGAACCCTTATTGAAATTGTTGCATATTTGTCTAGGTCCAGAAAAGGAGAGGGGATGCCCATATCGATCTCTGGCTGTAGAGCAATCAGGAGGAACTGAAGAATTAATTGATTAGGAGCTGGTAGAGTGCTGTTAAACTGAAAGGGGGAGGAACGAGACGGCTTAAATGATGAAGGGCTCAGAGCTGGACCAATTGACAATGTGGTTGTCAGTGGCTAAAATGAGGCTGCTTTGGCAGAAAATGCTTTGTGATATTCGTAGAATATCGTTCCTCCGTATCTGAGAGAGAGCTCAACGATGTATTGCATGTATTGGTGGAGTTCCTGACGACGTTGGGGGTAGGAGGCTGTGTGGTCCAGTGTTTAAAGAAAAGGGCTTGTAACCAGGAGGTCCCCGGTTCAAATCCCACCTCAGCCACTGACTCATTGTGTGACCCTGAGCAAGTCACTTAACCTCCTTGTCCTCCGTCTTTTGGGTGAGACATAGTTGTAAGTGACTCTGCAGCTGATGCATAGTTCACACACCCTAGTCTCTGTAAGTCGCCTTGGATAAAGACGTCTGCTAAATAAACTAATAATAATAATAATAATAATAATAATAATAATAGGTAGAGCACAATACATCTCTGTATACTGAAAATGCTGTGACAAATTCTCCCAATGTGAGTTCTTCAGAAAACAAGGGTCACGTGATTTTAAAGTGACAGATAAGTCTCCACAATCAACAACGCGATGATCCATGAACTCTTAAGTGGCGATGGGAATGGAGACAAGATTAAAATCTTTACCTTCAATGATATTGCGGTGAATCTGTGTGGAAAGAGAATGACAGTGGATGGAAGTAGGAGCTTGAGATCCGGATGCTAATGCAGAAGCCAGGTTGTATATCAGAAGATCTGCTGTATGGGCTGCAGCTGGGATTCTGGGGGTAGGAGCTGGGGTTAATGCTGCAGTGATAGAGGATGAAGGAATGGCGGCTGTTGTTGATAAAGCCAGAATGCGGTTATCAATATCATCAAGCCTGGTGTTAATGGAGGAGATGGCATCTGCTACTGGCTGCATCAGAGTTCTCATGTCGTCAAAAAATTCCTGGCGAATATTAGCGGCTGGTTGTGAGACGGGAACTGTCTGGTGCACGGCTACTCTATGAGTTGAAGCAGGGACGGGAGCAGGGGAGGATTGCATACTGTGGGACTGCACGTAGGCTGAACAGTGGCTGACAGGCTGGGAGGAATGATAGGCTTAGCTGAAATTGCCTGGCAATAAAGACTGAAAAGAGCGAGCCGATCCAAACCAGACGGAATGATGATGTCTTTTTTTATAAAGGGCTTTGAGCAGTTTGGTGATGGGCCAGTCTTTATAATGAAGCTGTAAAGGATTTTTGGAGCGGTGCAGCTGCCGGCTTTGTGGAGTTGCTGAGGATCATCAGAGCAGGTTAGGAAAGCAGGGACAAACTCGGAATCATCCAAGACGGAGGAAAAAACTACAGCACGAAGTTTTGACATTGCGAAGCAATGGAGTCGAAGGTTTGCAGAAAACAAACTGAAAACTCTAGACAGCGAACTCTGTGAGATTCAGACTTAAAAAGGGAATAGGAGAAGATTGACAGGGAAAGCAGGGTGGAGCGCCGGATCTCGTCCCCCGAAATACGGTTATAGGCTATCATTGTGGTGCTTGGAGTTAGGTAGAAATAAGTGTTTACTTAGCAAGTAAAAATACAGTAATTTGTATGTGAAATAATAAACGCTAGGATACATGTAATAGGAATAAAGATAATTATAAATTAAAGTTTTGGCAATTAATAATGTAACATTTAGTTTTGTATTTATAGTTTTAGTTTTATAGCATCTTTTAAAAGTATTAAATAATTAGTTAAGAACATAAGAACATAAGAAATTTTACAAACGAGAGGAGGCCATTCAGCCCATCTTGCTCGTTTGGTTGTTAGTAGCTTATTGATCCCAGAATCTCATCAAGCAGCTTCTTGAAGGATCCCAGGGTGTCAGCTTCAACAACATTACTGGGGAGTTGGTTCCAGACCCTCACAATTCTAAAAAAGTGACTCCTATTTTCTGTTCTGAATGCCCCTTTATCTAATCTCCATTTGTGACCCCTGGTCCTTGTTTCTTTTTTCAGGTCAAAAAAGTCCCCTTGGTCGACATTGTCTATACCTTTTATGATTTTGAATGCTTGAATCAGATCACCGCATAGTCTTCTTTGTTCAAGACTGAATAGATTCAATTCTTTTAGCCTGTCTGCATACGACATGCCTTTTAAACCCGGGATAATTTTGGTTGCTCTTCTTTGCACTCTTTCTAGAGCAGCAATATCCTTTTTGTAACGAGGTGACCAGAACTGAACACAATATTCAAGGTGAGGTCTTACTAATGCATTGTAAAATTTTAGCATTACTTCCCTTGATTTAAATTCAACACTTCTCACAATATATCCGAGCATCTTGTTGGCCTTTTTTTATAGCTTCCCTGCATTGTCTAGATGAAGACATTTCTGAGTCAACATAAACTCCAAGGTCTTTTTCAAAGATTCCTTCTTCAATTTCAGTATCTCCCATATGATATTTATAATGCACATTTTTATTGCCTGCGTGCAGTACTTTACACTTTTCTCTATTAAATGTAATTTGCCATGTGTCTGCCCAGTTCTGAATGCTGTCTAGATCATTTTGAATGACCTTTGCAGCTGCAACAGTGTTTGCCACTCCTCCTATTTTTGTGTCGTCTGCAAATTTATCAAGTTTGCTTACTATATCATAATCCAAGTCATTAATGTAGATTAGGAATAGCAGAGGACCTAATACTGATCCCTGTTGTACTCCACTGGTTACCTCGCTCCATTTTGAGGTTTCTCCTCTAATCAGTACTTTCTGTTTTCTACATGTTAACCACTCCCTAATCCATGTGCATGCATTTCCTTGAATCCCTACTGCGTTCAGTTTGAGAATTAATCTTTTATGCTGGACTTTGTCAAAAGCTTTCTGGAAATCTAAATAAACCATGTTGTATGCTTTGCAGTTATCCATTGTCGATGTTGCAATTTTCCAGTCTGTCGGTACAAGCGCTTTGTCAAGAGACTGTTGCATGATCTTGGTTAGTGGTTTGTAAATAACTTCTTTCATGTCTTTGAGTACTATTGGGAGGATCTCATCCGGCCCAGGGGATTTGTTTATTTTAAGAGCTCCTAGTCCCTTTAACACTTCTGCCTCTGTTATGCTAAAGTTATTTAAAACTGGATAGGAGCAGGTCAACATGTGGGGCATGTTGTCCGTGTCCTCCTTTGTAAAAACCTGTGAAAAATAATCATTTAATATATTTGCTAATTTTTTTCTTCGTGTATGATTTTGCCATTTGTATCTCTTAGACATTTAACCTCATCTTTGAATGTTCTCTTGCTATTATAATATTGAAAAACATTTTGGAATTGGTTTTAGCCCCCTTAGCAATACTGATTTCTATCTCTCTCTTGGCCTTTCTAACTTTCTTTTTGACTTGTGTTTGCAGTTCCAAGTACTGTTTCTGTGTACTTTGTTTTTGGTCCCTTTTAAACGCTCTGTAAAGTGCCTTTTTTCGCTGAATATTTTTTTTAATTGATCTATTAAACCATTTGGGCCATTTTGTTTTAGATTTAGATTGGTCTACTTTTGGGATGTAATTGTTTTGCGCCTCTAGTACTACATTTTTAAAAAACAGCCATCCTTTTTCTGTGGATGTTTCCACACAAGTTGATGGCTCTCAAAAAAATCTTTGAGTTGAGGGGCCAGTTGCATTATTAAAAATAACTTTTTTTTAAATTAGCATCTCTATCAAATGTTGTTGAATCATTTGGACATTGTACCACTTCAGAATCCAATAAGTGGAAACACAAATCACAATAATGATACATTTTTGCAACACTTCATAGCTTAAAGTACAAAGTATCAAAAGAAATAACAAACAAACAAAAAGAATAAACTCGAGGCAGGTTTCTTTACAGAAGTCAAAATAAACAAAACACAAACTGATCTTAGTAGTCTCGCAGCAATGTCCACAGGCTCCTGTTCATTCACTGTACCTCCAGTGCTTCTCTTCCAAAGGGATACATTCAGATTTGTATTGCGTTTCACCACTTGGTTCAGACAGTCCAAGCGGTCTCTCGAACACAGAAAAATAAAGCTTTTATAAAGGATCTGTATTGCAGCCCAAATAGGCCACAGGTGCTGGCCAAACGAGGCAATTACTAATTAATAAGCAAACTCTGTTTCCTATCATAGTAGCACCTGTAGCCTATCATGCAGTTAACTCTGTGGTGCCCGGCTTGGTTTCAGCCTGCCACGAACGCCTCCTGCTGGTAGTTCTAAAGATATATATATATATATATATATATATATATATATATATATATATATATATATATATACAGTACTGTGCAAAAAGTTTTAGGCAGGTGTGAAAAAATGCTGTAAAGTAAGATTGCTTTCAAAAAATAGACATGTTAATAGTTTATATTTATCAATTAACAAAATGCAAAGTGAGTGAACAGAAGAAAAATCTACATCAAATCAATATTTGGTGTGACCACCCTTTGCCTTCAAAACAGCATCAATTCTTCTAGGTACACTTGCACACAGTTTTTGAAGGAACTCGGCAGGTAGGTTGGCCCAAACATCTTGGAGAACTAACCACAGTTCTTCTGTGGATTTAGGCAGCCTCAGTTGCTTTCTCTCTTCATGTAATCCCAGACAGACTCGATGATGTTGAGATCAGGGCTCTGTGGGGCCATACCATCACTTCCAGGACTCCTTGTTCTTCTTTACACTGAAGATAGTTCTTAATGACTTTCGCTGTATGTTTGGGTTTGTCATGCTGCAGAATAAATTTGGGGCCAATCAGATGCCTCCCTGATGGTATTGCATGATGGATAAGTATCTGCCTGTACTTCTCAGCATTGAGGAGACCATTAATTCTGACCAAATCCCCAACTCCATTTGCAGAAATGCAGCCCCAAACTTGCAAGGAACCTCCACCATGCTTCACTGGTGCCTGCAGACACTCATTCGTACCGCCCTCTCCAGCCCTTCGCGAACAAACTGCCTTCTGCTACAGCCAAATATTTCAAATTTTGACTCATCAGTCCAGAGCACCTGCTGCCATTTTTCTGCACCCCAGTTCCTGTGTTTTCGTGCATAGTTGAGTCGCTTGGCCTTGTTTCCATGTCGGAGGTATGGCTTTTTGGCCGCAAGTCTTCCATGAAGGCCACTTCTGACCAGACTTCTCCGGACAGTAGATGGGTGTACCAGGGTCCCACTGTTTTCTGCCAATTCTGAGCTGATGGCACTGCTGGACATCTTCCGATTGCGAGGGAAGTAAGCATGATGTGTCTTTCATCTGCTGCAGTAAGTTTCCTTGGTCGACCACAGCGTCTACGGTCCTCAACGTTGCCCGTTTCTTTGTGCTTCTTCAAAAGAGCTTGGACAGCACCCCTGTCTGCCTTGAAATTTCTGCCTGGGAGAGACCTTGCTGATGCAGTATAACTACCTTGTGTCTTGTTGCTGTGCTCAGTCTTGCCATGGTGTATGACTTTTGACAGTAAACTGTCTTCAGCAACCTCACCTTGTTAGCTGAGTTTGGCTGTTCCTCACCCAGTTTTATTCCTCCTACACAGCTGTTTCTGTTTCAGTTAATGATTGTGTTTCAACCTACATATTGAATTGATGATCATTAGCACCTGTTTGGTATAATTGTTTAATCATACACCTGACTATATGCCTACAAAATCCCTGACTTTGTGCAAGTGTACCTAGAAGAATTGATGCTGTTTTGAAGGCAAAGGGTGGTCACACCAAATATGGATTTGATTTAGATTTTTCTTCTGTTCACTCACTTTTCATTTAGTTAATTGATAAATATAATCTATTAACATGTCTATTTTTGAAAGCATTCTTACTTTACAGCATTTTTTCACACCTGCCTAAAACTTTTGCACAGTACTGTATATATATATATATATATATATATATATATATATATATATATATATATATATATATATATATCCAGTGTAAACATAAGGGTAAATTAAGAAGAAAAAAATCAATCCCACTGTCCAAAGGAGAAAAAAACAAGGTTTGAAAACTACATTAACACTATTGCTAATTCACATGGAAATAATTATCTGTTTTTTTTATTTGCTGTTGGGGTTACAATTTATGAATTACGTAGACCAGCTTCTAGCGAATGCAGCAGTCCCTGCCAGTGCCGCGGCTGCAGAGATGAATTTCACTTTTTGCTGTCATATTTTAATCAAAACTATACATGACTTTGCATAGCCACTTACACTTAAATGTACATTATCTTCAGTGAATACAACTATAGCGTCATTTTTCCAAACAGTACATTAGACGTAGCCTACCCTTTCCTGCAAGGGAACTTTCCACAGCGACACATTTTCCGGTTAATCATTTTATTTGGAATCTCCATTCTTGAATATGTACGTATGTGGATTTATTATTCCTTGATTGGTAACACTATTTTAAGCATTACATATTAGGCATTTATTATGTACTTATTTGTGACTAATTAGCACATAATACATCATGTATAGCCTCCTAATAAGAGTTTGTTAGGTACTTATTATGCTTATTCTCAAACATGCCTTACTAACAGGTTACTGGACATTAATAAAGGATTTGCACACCTTATACTGAAGTGAAGACTGTTCTTGGCCATATTAGGTCCTACTAGCAGCTTGTATATGAGTAATACCTTGGTAATAAAGCAGCAAAACAGAGTGGATCATGCATGGATAGCACTCTATCCCAGAGTTAGACTTTGTTTCCAGTAAAGGGCTTATTAAGAGGATGTTGGTCACAAATAAATAGTTTTGCAGTCCCTATTCTGAAGGGAAGTTTTCATTTTCATTAATTAAGAGCTTATTAGAAGCATATAGGTAATTAATAAAGGGTTTTGCAGCCCCTATTCTGAAGTAAAGGCTTCTTTTACATTACAGCATATCAGTCATCAGTACAGTTTTGATCTAGCAAATAATGCACAAAGAAGCAATTATCACCAGGGCATGTTTAATCAGTTGTGTAACCTGTATACTGAAGTGAAGACTCCAGGCACGCCATGAAGCTCTTACTCACATTAATGAACCTGACAAAAAAAAAAAAAAAATAAGTTGAAGTATAAAAATATAACAGACATATAATCCTTTAAATTAGGAATTTATTTGAAACAGGGTTTTTTGAAAGAACTGTTAAAACTTGTAATAAATTGCTATATAATTACTTTCCTTTTAAAACACACAATCTTAAATTGGAAATATTTTGTCCAAAAGAGGTCAGATACATTCAGCATTCCTAAACAGATACAGCACCCACCAGTGCAATGGATAATGTATCACTTTTTTTTCTAAGGCCATCAGCAATCTCTTGTAAAGGGATAACATATGCAATAACATTGGAAATTTAAACAAAGCACTGTTTATTTTTTTCCGTATTCGGTATTATTAGCATTACAGAAATGGGGATTTTGAATGTAATTTCTAGCTTGATTTTCAGCTTTAACATCACAAATTAACATTAACAGTTAGGGCCCTATGAAAATCGTTTTATTATTTTCTGATTAGAGGTTTTAAAAATGTAATTAGGTTGATTTAATTGAATTTATATACACCGCAGGCGAAGCAAACAACACAAAACCGTAAATCTACAGGCTTATATATTTTTTCATTTGGTGTGTGCATTGGAGTAAAAGTCGTGTTTTATTGAATAATATTGAAAAATAGTATTGTTAACTTTAAAAACGGGTTGCATAAGTAAAAAAAAAAACTTTTTTCTTTTTCTACTCCAAGCAAAAAAAAATAAATCTGTATTAGTCATCAGTTATTATGGTACACCAATATGTAATATGCAGTTAAGAGATTCCCACATCAAGCCACTATTACAAAGATGCAATAAAAAATTAAATAAATAAATAAACGTTGGTGATTGTCGTAAAATACTGGATTATTGTATTAATATAAAGTATGGACATTTAAACACAAACTGCAGTACGGACGTATCATCTGCCATTCACATGAACAGGGAATAAGGTCATTAAAATGTTGTTATTCTGGATATAAATAACTTAAACAAACTATCTTCCTCAAAGCAACGTAAAGGAATATCTGCTAGAAAGTGTCCTGAGGGCATCAGATGATTCTAGTGCGTTTGCCAAGCACTCCAACCTTTCACTTCCAGAGCTCGGCAACTCTACGAAATCAACCGACCCTGACCCTAACCTTAAGCAACCCCAGCCCTAAAACCTAACCCTAACCCTAAACCTAACCATTAAAAATCATCTCATGCCCTCAGGACACTTTGTAGTGGATATTCCCTTGTGCTGCTTCCTCAGATCTCCCACTCTTCTTTGCCATCAGCTGACAAGGGATCTGATGCTATCCAGCATACCTTTCTTCTTAAAGGAGACCACCTCTATATCTCCCCAATATCTCATAACAAAAGGAATACGTTTTTTTCATTTTTTGGTACAATACCAGAAAATAAATCGCAATATTTTTATATAAAAGTAGCGGGTGCAAAGATTGCAATTTATCCTTACTCAATGGGCTAAGGAGGCCGCACAGTGGTTAATCCCTGGAGCCAGCATTGCAGCCGTTGTGTGTGCTGATGCACCAGGGAGTCGAAATAAGCTGATCCCTGGAGCCAGCATTACACTTCAGCCATCAACACCAGACAGAAGGATATCTACATCATCATATGGAAGGAAGCACAAATGGATGGAGACACAGATGGATCACATTAGTTTACTATAAAGCTACGTCTTAGTTGGTGCTTATCTTGGTGACAGCCGAGTTCAAATCAGCATGAAGTGTTAACGCCTACTCTCAATTTACAAAACTTCCCTGTTTAAAACATGTATTTTCAAAAACGCTATGTTGTACTGTGATCCTATTTCTGTGTGCGACGGTATATTTCATATTAAATGCAGTTTTAATGCTGAATGAATATTTTTTTTGTTTGTTTTTTAAAATCGAAATACATTATTTAACCTTTCTCCTTTTCAATTATTGGTGTTGTATGTGAAAAAATCTTAGGGTTTTAATGATTGTCTCGTCTATGTATATGTATACACGATGCATGAGTTAACAAGCATTTATAAAACCCTGGTACCCCCCCAAGCCCTTTGATTACATAAATGTCTTCTTATTAAAAATGATTTGTGATCATATCGTAAATATAAGCAATAAGTTTATAAACATTATATATATATATATATATATATATATATATATATATATATATATATATATATATATATATATATATATTCAATAAGTATATATAAAATACAATAAAAAACACAGCCTCTCCTTAGATATTATCTAGTCATATATTCACAAACAAGGTCAAAAGTCCCCTAAAAATGTCAAAGGTCCTCATCAATCAAAATTTTGACAAACTATCCTAATATTACTACTTATAATAGATGCTTGGCGCTTGAATAACTAAAATGTTAAACGTCATGTTTTTTTTCTCACAGACACAAAACATTCTCTAAGATTGATTGCATATTTATTTCCCCTGTTATTTCACAATATATTGTCTCCAGTGATATTCTCCCAATTCTGTTATCAGATCATACACCGGTTTTATATTCAGTGGAATATTGTCCCGGTTTACCCCGTGCCAAGAGATGAAAATTTGGTCAAACATTTGTCTGTTGGCCTAAAAGACTTTTTGGAGATGAACTCTAGCCCTGATATTAACCCTCATTCGATGTGGGAGGTGACCAAGGGTTTTAGAAGCAGCTGCACTCCGTGTGCGTCCAGTCTAACTCTAGCCCTGATATTAACCCTCATTCGATGTGGGAGGTGACTAAGGGTTTTAGAAGCAGCTGCACCCTCCGATGTGGGAGGTGACCCAGTTTAGAAACTCCCAGCTAGCCCTGATATTAACCCTCATTCGATGTGGGAGGTGACTAAGGGTTTTAGAAGCAGCTGCACTCCGTGTGCGTCCAGTCTAACTCTAGCCCTGATATTAACCCTCATTCGATGTGGGAGGTGACCAAGGGTTTTAGAAGCAGTGTGCGCCCAGTCTAACTCTAGCCCTGATATTAACCCTCATTCGATGTGGGAGGTGACCAGTTTAACTCTAGCCCTGATATTAACCCTCATTCATGTCGATGTGGGAGGTGACTAAGGGTTTTAGCCCAGTCTAACTCTAGCCCTGCACCCTCATTCGATGTGGGAGGTGACTAAGGGCCCAGTCTAACTCTAGCCCTGATATTAACCCTCATTCGATGTGGGAGGTGACTAAGGGTTTTAGAAGCAGCTGCACTAACTCTAGCCCTGATATTAACCCCTCATTCGATGTGGGAGGTGACCAGTCTTAGCAGATCAAGAAAGAAGCACATTTCTCATTTAGAGACAGAACTAAAATATGTTTTTTACTGAAAACAAAGTGAAAAACCTTGCTGCATTGAAGGTGAAATTTAAAAGTTTGACTAGAACTAAAGCAGAATTTCTAATGCAGAAGTCCAGACAGTTATATTATGAGCATGCAGAAAGGCCTGGCGTTGAGATTAAAACAATCTGAACATCTGGCCTCCATTGATATGTTTAAAGATTCTAATAGTACTATTATTTCACAGCCAAAGCAGGTCAATGAAGTCCTGAAAACATTCTATTCTAGTCTGTATAAATTGGAGGTTACTGGCAAATAATAGTTTGGCAGTTTTAGATAAATTGGAGCAGCTCCCTCATGCAAGAGATTACAAATGAAGAGAAGGAGACCCTTTTTAACAGCTGCACCCTGACACTTACTGATGAGCCCTTATGAATACTGTGTCAAATCAATTGCTTTATCAGTCACTAGTTAGTTCAACTTTCAAATGTTCAATTTATTTATTTATTATGATGGGTAGAATCAATTTTCTGTTATTCAATTTTTAATTGCCTTTTTTGTTTATAACTTGATAAAATGAAAGTTTTCAAAACTATGAGAATATTCAACAGGTATGAAGTTATTTATTTTTATATAAACAAGAATAAATGTATAAGGGGATTTCTATATCTGAATATCCTTAAACTATCTCACACACACACACACACACACACACACACACACACACACACACACACAGGCATCACAGGATACTTGAATACAGGAAATAGCAAATTATCAAGGAACAAATAATAATGTATTGGACAAGAACAAAGATTAAAGATGTCTTAGAATAAAAGTAAAACTTTCAACATTTATTTTATTTGACATTATGCTGGTAGAAGACATTTTCTGGTATTCAGTTATTAATATGCCTTTTTATTTTGCTTAGAACTTAAAATGAAAGTTGTCAAATCTATGGGAATGTTCAACAGGAATTAAGTTTATATATAAATAAAAATATAAAAATACATGTACAAGGGGAGTTATATATCTGAATATCCTTAAACTGCATTACACACACAGGCATCAAAGAATACTTTAGTACAGGAAATAGCAAATTATCAAGGAACTACTAATTAACAGGTATTGGAAAATAATAAACCTTAAAGTTGTCTCAGAATAAAATAAAAAACATCTACCATGATTAATAAACAATATATAACTTAAAACACTTTAATTCAAACTGATTAATAATCAGACATCCTCGGTCCCTCCTACCAAGGGGTTAAAACCATCAGCCCACAGAAGCCATTTCTCTTTTTGCCTCTCAAGATGATAAGTTAAGACCTCTGTGTTTAGCAACTGAGCATAAAATTAATAGCTTTCCTGAGGCGACTGCAGTTCCCCTGCATTTGTGCTGAAAGCTGGCTTGCCGCTTTCGTGGAATCAGTGGCTCTCAAATTAAGCCTCTTATTCTCCTTTCTTCAGCATCCTGCCTCGCTTGCGTTTTCTTTACTGTCTGTCGTATGTGTGCCACTGCGTGTGCAGTATTGATTTAAAGGAGTGCGTGTGTGTGTCTTTTCAAGTCTAAACACTCTTGGGGAGAACGCAGTTCCTCCGCCGGGGTTAGGCTCTGCTGTAACCCCGCCGTTGAGCGATTCCGCCAGCTGCCGTGCGTGCAGTTGGGCAAAATATAAATAAATAAATATTTTATAGTAACTGTTGCCCGTCCACCTGTATGCTGACCCTGCCGCACAACCTGTGTTTGCCTGTGTTGTGCTGCGATAATTAGCTGCAGTGCAGTTTAAAAAAAAAAAAAAAGAGTTCAGGGTGAGCGGCAGAGGAGGATGCTATATCAATAGAGGTCTCCTGGGGTGAGGGCTCCTTCCTCACTGAGATGGAGGAAGGAGAGGAGCCTGCATTCTCTATTGAGGTGGAGCCTAGTTCCAAGGTTGCCTCGGAAACTAGTGTGCCCCCACTTCCGAGCTCCGTGTCGGCACTGATGGGACAGACTGCAACCTTTTTGCAGGTCCCCTGGACGACAGCGGCTGAGCCACACTGGTCCATGTTCCGACAGGCCGTAGCTCCCCGCCCACAGCCTTTCCCAGCTTTCCCGGACTTTATGGAGGAGGGGCGCTCCTCTTGGGATCGTCCTGCCTCGGCGCCAAGCGTGTTGAAGCAAGCCTCACAGATTGCTTCCTTGGAAGACGCAGATAAGCTGAGACTGGCAGGGTTTCCCCCACTGGATTCCACCATTGTGGCCTTGATTAAGGCTACGCCGGTGGGGGGGGTTACCCAAGGACCCTGTGTGCCCAGGGTTAAAAAAACACACCTCAAGCGGGCGTATACGGTGGAGGCGCAGGTGACCCGCCGTGCTCCAGCGTGGGGAAGGTTGAGCTGATGGCAAGCTCCCCAGGCATGCACTATTACCAGTACGGTCCCGGTGCCCACGGCTCTGCTGGGTGACCTGAGGCGATGCCTACAAGCCACAGTGGCAGCAGGCAACTGGGCTCTCCTGCAAGGTAAAGGGAATGCAGGGCGTGGTGTGCCCATGCAACAGGGTTCTAGGAGGCAGTACCAGGGCCGTTGCACTAGGTAGCCGCCTCAGAGTGCTCCGCCCCAACCTCAGAAGGCCCAGCAGGGGCCCTGAAGACATGTGGCCTTAGACCCATCCATTTTCCGCACAACAGCTGCAATACTGGCATGAACAACGGTTGTGTGCTACAGTTCTGTTTGGGGCCTCCTCCCTTTAGAGGGGTCATGAATACATCCGTGACAGACCCTCTTCAGGTCTCGGAACTCCAGAAAGAAGTTGCTGCCTTGCTGTGCAAGCAAGCCATTTGTCTTGTGGACCCAGCTCCTACGGAGAGGGGTTCTACTCAAGATACTTTCTGGTACCCAAGAAGGACGACAGCATTCGCCCCATCCTAGACTCCTCAACAAGTTTTTGAAGGAGAGGAGGTTCCATATGCTGACTGCCGGACGACCGGTTTACCACTGTGGACTTACTGGACGCGTACTTTCATGTTCCCATTCGTCCCGAACACAGGAAGTACCTCCGCTTCGCCTTTCAGGGAAGCGTTTACGAGTTTTCCGTGTTACAGTTTGGCCTCTCATTAGCTCCTTGTGTGTTTTCAAAGGGATCGGAGGTTACCTTGGTGTTGTGCCAAAAACTATTGGGTCTGATAGCCGCAGCTGTATCAGCCATCAAGCTGGGTTTACTCTGGATGTGCCCACTGCAAGTGTCGCTCAATGTGTTTCATTTACATCCGAAGCGTGACAGACACCATCGGCTGACAGTATCTCGCTGGTGGAGGACGACCCCTCACCTGCACGAATGTGTGCAGATGGGAGCAGTGTTGAACCATCAAGTGGTGATGACGGACTCCTTCAACATAGGTTGGGGGGCAGTATGGGAAGGCAGAGCAGTCCGCGGCCCCTGGTCGGGCCGTTGGACGTCCCTGCACATAAACATGCTGGAGCTTCAGGCTGTTTTACTTGCCCTCCAGCACTTCCTCCCGGTGCTGCAAATAACTCATGTGTTGGCGTATATCAACCATCAGGGTAGCCTCCGGTCCCCGGGGATGCATTGCATCGCCTTTCGGCTCTTCATTTGGGCTCAAAGGAACCCGCTGTCCCTACGGGCGATGCATCTTCCTGGAGTGGTGAACTGGGCAGCAGACCTCCTTTCCAGGGAGGGTGCGCATCCGTCAAAGTGGTGGCTCCACCCTCAGATAGTAGAGCGCATTTGGTAACGATTCGGGAAGGCGCAGGTCGATCTCTTCGCCTCGGCGGAGATGACAAACTGCCCCCTGTTGTACTCCCTCCACCACTTAGGCAGTCCACTCGGCATTGATGCCCTAGCCCACGAGTGGCCCAGGACTCTCCTTTATGTGTTCCCGCCGATGCCGTTGCTCCTGGCCTTTCTAGAGAAAGTCCGGTTAGAGAAGGCGACAGTTTTCTTAGTGGCCCCCAGGTGGCACAGGAGAATTTCCAGAGGTTTACGACCCTATGCCAGCTCTTACAAGGCCAGCCCTGGGAGATCCCGCTTTGCCTGGATCTACTCTGTCAAGCGAGAGGCACTCTCTGGCATCCGGAACCAGGCAGGTTCCAATTATGGGTCTGGACCCTGAACAGGACCGCTGGCCAGCCCTAGGGCTATCTGACGTGGTCATGGGCACGTTGCAGAATGCTAGGGCAGGCACCACGAGGTTGTTATACGCCTACAAGTGGAGGTACTTTCAGAACTGGTGTCTAGCTAAGGGTTATGACCCAGTCTCTTGCCCTATGCCAGTTATCTTGCAGTTTCTGCAAGAACTGCTCAATGCTGGTAGGTCACCTTCTACATTGAAGGTGTATTTAGTGGTCATTTCTGTGTGCCATGCCCCAGTAGGCAGCAGGGTGTCACTACGTACAAACCCTGCTTTTCTCCCTAAAGTGATCACATGAACCAGTCTGTGGAACTGGAGTCTTTCCATCCACCTCCGTTTTCTTTGGAGGAGGATAGGAGATTCTTCCTCTGCCCGGTGCAGGCATTGAGGTGTTACGTGGATAGGACAAAAGCTCTGCGTCATTCTGACCAGCCCTTTGTCTGTCACGGGATACGGACCCTAGGACAGCCCCTCTCGAAGCTGCGACTGTCGCACTGGATTGCGTACACAGACTTGACTGCGTATGATCCCCACCTGGGAGGATAGCCGCGCATTCTAACAGAAGGTTGGCTACATCTTGGGTTCTCTTCAGAGGGACCTTGCTGTCTGATATCTGTACTGTGGCTAGCTGGGCTATGCTGCATACTTTCTCCAGGTTCTACCGCTTTAACGTGATAGATCCTTCCTTGCCTTCATTAGGCACGAGGGTCCTTGAGGTTGCACGCTCGCACAGCTAACCTTGGGTTATATGGTTCTGTTGCGTCGCTCATATGCTGCCGTTCCTTCTCCCTCATGACTGCTCTGGTATACTGTCCCATACTTAATGTCTGGTGGTCGTCTTGAATTGAAAGGAACGCGTTAGGTTACCACCGTAACCCTGGTTCCCTGAAAGAGAAGACGACGACCACCAGCCAGCGAGGTCGCATCGGTCGCCCTCACTGGTTCAATGCAAAAAGAGAAATGGCTTCTATGGGCTGACGGTTTTAACCCCTGAGTAGGAGGGACCGAGGATGTCACCCCAGGAAGGGGCCTATCGTCAGCTCTGATATAAAGAGCTCAGTAAATACCTGCCAATAGGCAGGCATATCCCATACTTAATGTCTGGTGGTCATCTTCTCTTTTAGGGAACCAGGGTTAGTAAGTAACAGTAATGGTAAGTAACCTAATGTTTTGACCTCGGATATAATTTCCTGGTGCATCTGTGTCTGGCTGTCTGGGCAACAAAATAATAACCCCCACATGCTTTTTTGAGCATGTACATGTCTGATTTAAGATAAACAAATCTTGCAGTAAGAATACTGGTATTCTTACTGCAATCTTGTGGTAAGAATACTGGTATAGGGCATTAGTGTGGAGTAGTGGTTAGGGCTCTGGACTCTTGACCGGAGGGTCGTGGGTTCAATCCCCAGTGGGGGACACTGCTGCTGTACCCCTGAGCAAGGTACTTTACCTAGATTGCTCCAGTAAAAACCCAACTGTATAAATGGGTAATTGTATGTAAAAATAATGTGATATCTTGTAACAATTGTAAGTCGCCCTGGATAAGGGCGTCTGCTAAGAAATAAATAATAATATTGTTGGATGCTCGGGAGTTATATAATTATTTTAATGTTCAAACAGCTAAAAAGAAACTAACAAATACATCTGAGAAAAGCTGAAACAAAGGCAAGCAAAGCATTATTACACTTTCATACCTATCAATATTCACTTTAAGGGTCCCTGAGTGGCTCACCTGGTAAAGGCTGGACCGCGTGCTGTGCAGGGTGAGTCATACGGTGTGTGTTTCACTTCCCTTACTATTATATGATATTTATGCACTTTTCCCATGGTTATATTATGCATTTACCAGAGCTTACCCTGGCTTGCCATATTTAATATGCTTTAGCATACCTCTCTGTGCTTTACAATGCTTGCCTATGCTTTCCCATGCTTTCACTGTGCTTCATTACACTTTGCTGTGCTTTTACTATGGGAAGCTTTTCTAAGGGATGTTTGTAATTGTTCTGTTCCTCCAATACTGAGTTATTATCATTATTCTCTAGATCTGTTTTTATAAATGATTGCAAACGTCAGGGGAAATACAAAAACAATAATCACAATGGCATTTGAATCTACAAACTCTATAATAGCTCTGGTTTGGTTTCATGTGTATTTTTTAAAATATATTTCATAAAAATACTTAGATACTATAGTTTAATAAACTGAAATGTAAGTAACTTGTGGGATTCATTTTTTTGGCTTGTTTGCTTTCTAAATAGAGAGAGAAAGTGAAACAGACTCCCATTGGTTTTATATATTGATTATCACTGCCATGGTTTCACAAATCCTATATCGTTCTAGTGTGCACAATACATCAAACCAGACTTTGTGGTGATGTGGCTGGTACACAAGACATGCACAATCCTCCCCGGACGAGTCCTCACCTCCCTTCCGGTCATTAGGCTCCTTATCGTACCAGTATCTGAAAGAGATGAGGAGCGGTGCCAGTCAGTATCACAGCACTAAACTGGACATGTTCACTGTTTCACTGCAACACTTAATCAGCACTTAGTGAAAGAGATGAGCAGCAATGCCAGTCAGTATCACACGTCAGTAGAAAATGACTAGGTTGTTTTCTGCTGTGTCCTTTTAATCCTCAGCAGTGATTTCAGAATGAGATTGAAGCTCTTACTGTGCCTTGTCATTGAGAGGAGTGCCGTCCACCCAGAGCCAGACTCCTTCAGTAACAGAGTCAGTCAAGCCCATCCAGTAGCGATTCTCTGCAGTCTGGGCTTTAGTTGCATTCAATAAGAATCTCTAAACAGAAAATACTCCTATCAGTTCTAGTGGAGATCAAGCAGTTTGATTTGAGCAGCTTGGTTTGAAAATGTCGCAATCAACAAGTGTCTTCAACAGCTGCCAGAAAAGCAGTTTCCTGAAAGCTGCCTGGTGTTTCATGAGTTTTAGAAACAGAGCTCTGTAAAGATGATGGTCAAACTGTACCTGCTCTGTCTCACTCTCTATAATCACCAGGTCTGCTCCCATTGACACACAGCTAGCCCGGCTGGAGTGCCAGTTCATTGTATCAGTTGAGAAGTAGTAGCACTTTCCATTGGACTGCACCCACTTCTCTGGACAACAAACCCGCTCTGCACAATGAGAGAAAGAAGCAGTGCATGTTAAACAGAAACGCCTGGAGATCTGAAGAAGGGGGCTGAACCTACAACACAAGGCTAGATTCTCAACATTAACATGATTTTATCAGAAGGATACTACATCTTCTCCCCCCAACTATTATTGGGACAGATCAATATATGGGGGGTGCTTTATTTGTCCTGTGGCAGGACGAGAGCCGTGCTTGTAAATAAAGTGCAGTGTTTTGTGTGTTTTGGTGGTGGTAGGCAGGGATGGGGTTAATTTATGTCCCTGCCAAAAACATGTGAGAATGTGGCTGCTCCTAAATGGAATAATTGGTGTTAATTGGGAGCAGCCACATGCTATAAAAGGAGAGCCCAGAGCTCCATTAGGTAGATGACCATGGAGCTGGAAACAAGGAGTTTTTGCTGCCAAAGAGACACAAATACTCCTGTATTTTTATTTAAAACTTCGCTGTGATAGTGAGGGATTTTCTGTTTCATTTTGTTTGCACGACTTGTTTTGGTTTTTGCTGTTAATTTTGTTTTATGAAAATAAACCTGCAGTTCTTAAGTTCTGAGTCTCTTTTCTGCCTCCTGACTACCTTAGACACCCGGCCACTCTACCACACGTGGTGTCAAAAGTGGGACTCAAGCGCAGCAGAGAGTACATTTTTTTTGAAGAAAAAGGATTGGGCTTTTTTGTGTGTCAAAATGGAAAGGAAGAGGTGGTGGACCCGAGACCTCAGAACAGGGCCACCCCAGGATTGGCAAGTGGAGCAGGAACAGTGGATGGCTGAAGGGACTTTGTGGTGTGGCTGAGGATTGTCCATATGAAGACACAGGCATCCATGCAGCCTATGCAAGGGGGGAGGTGGCAGATGGAGGCGATTGGTTTTGGCTTCAGAACCAACAACCACTGTCACCTCCCAAACCAAAGAAGTCCCAGCTGCCATCGCAAAAGCCAGAGTCGGTCCCCTCTGCCTCCCAAGCCACCTGGAGCAGTGGTTTGGACTACCCTACCGTGGTGCCTCGCCTGTGCAGAACTTGGGCACTATACATTGTGCCCCCTCCGGGGTGAAAAGGAGGAGTCGCCACCTGCCTGGAAGAGCGAGAAGGAGAAGAGCAGCCATTCCCAGAGACAAGCCAGGAAGGCAGTGCTAGAGAGGGAGCCGCTGCCATCCCAAGAGCCCAAGAAGGAGGAGCTGCCATTCCCAGCACCCAGAATGGGGGAGTGTGGCAGAAATACAGTGATTCTTGTTGGTAAATCCTCCTCCCGACCTGTGAGGGCACTGTGTAAAGGGAACAGAGTGCCCTGGACTCAGATGGCCAAACAATTCATTCCAGGGTTGGAAGTCGGCCATCTTAGAAAGGGGGCCCGAGGGTCAGCTTCTGTCCTGCACTGCCTGGGGATGCTAGTTCACCAATCGCCTGGGGATGCCAGCTCGGCACCACCCGGGGATGCCAGCTCACCATTGCCGGGGGATGCCAACTTGCCATCGCCTGGGGATACCTGCAGAACTAGGGGTGAGGCAGTGGTGACTGGACTGTCAGCCAGGACTGATACCCTATTTAGTACCCCACCCCCAGTCAATGCTGTGTTTTCAAACCTGACCCATCTGGATCGAGAGAGAGAGAGGTGAATACTATCGCTCTCTTTCAGTCCACTGTTAATACTAATAATACTCACCCTTTGAAGAGCCTTCTTTGAGAGGACAGTATTTATCTAGTAGCTGGCTCTGATTTTGTGGTAGCCTATTAATGTGCAGGCTGGTGTATTTCTCAAGGTCTTCTTTAGTTCTGAAATCTAAGAAAAACAAACACAGGCAAGCAGAGAAGCGTGAATTACAGTTTTGTTCAGTCAAATGCACTCAACCAGCTTGTTCTACACATGCTTAGAGCTGATTAATCAGTTCAGTAAATCTGACTCTGGAATGCAGTGATATTCGCTGTCCATGCTTCACATACTGGTCATGGGAAACTGGTAAAGGCGTCTGCTAAGAAATAAATAATAATGCTCTTTTCACAAGCCCATTTATGTGAATACAAGTTTGATATTCATGACATTTTCCTTGACTTTCATTGAAGAAACCAAAATCAGTTTAGAGCAGTTTCATGGACTTGAAAATCTAAAGGAGAATAAAACTGAATGTGAAACATTATTTAATTAATCAACTTATGCTTTTAATCAACAAAACTTTTAATCAGTTGTTTGTGAAATTGTCACATTTTGAGGTTATGATTAAGTTAGAGAATACCACACAAGCGATTTGAAACCCTGCTAACAAACAGCAGTGTGTGAATACTCACGATAGACAGCGAGGGAGATGATGGCAACCAGTAAGAGACAGCACAGGATGAAGAGGACCAGTGCAGGCTGTCTGTATGAAGAGGCTTTGCCAGCAGCACTTACAGGCAGGGTGGGGCCTGAGGAGAGAGAACACAGCTCAGGCTACAGTACACTAAAGAAACTTTTGAGTTCTAACTTAAATTTTGACCTGACCATTTTACTAGCGGAGCACCAGATAGTAGGCTCTTATTAACAGTGCTTTAAAATCAAGTTAAACTTAAAGCAGCGCTAAACAAGGCTTTATCAAATCCATTCCCTTATCTCTTACTGGCTTTAAATTATTGCTGCCCAGCCTTTAAAGGAGAGCTAACCAAGGACTGAAAATCCATTGCCTTACTGCTTATTAGCCCGAGCAACATTATCACTGCTCCCCATTAAAGGAGTGCTAACCAGGGCTTTACAATCCATTCTCTTAGAGAAAGTGAAAATAAAGAAGTCTGTAAAACTAACTGATCTACAGAAGAATGAGAAGAAAGTTACATGAGGGGGGTGAAAATATTGAAAGCCTATAATTTATAATGAATAAAACTGAAGAGCCAGAATAGTTGTGTGATTTGTATGCTGTGTATGACAACTCTGCATTAGTGCTGGGAGTCGATTCCCAGAAGATTCAATTCCCGATTCTGACGTTCGAAATTTTGAGAGTCGATTCCAAGGATGAGGAGTCGATTCTTTACTTGGGGGGGGTGGCAGGGGTGGCATGTTTTGCATAGAGCCGACCTGCAGTCACAAACAATATTACTAAAATTCGCTTTTTGCATCATGAATACATGTCTAAACCAATGTAATGTATGTTTTAAAGTTAACATTTCCTTATATAGAATGATCACTGTATTCTAGACAAGCCAATTTTAGGCAGAGTTTTGCTCACGTGTTTTTTTTCTACTCTTGGGTTGGTCACATTTTTTTTAATTGTGCAAAGCCATAGGAAAAACATGGCAGAAAGTAGAGGAGGAAAAGCGAAATCTCTTTGGAAATATTCTGTATTTGAGGGCGAGGAAAGGAAAAAGGTGAAATGCCAAATGTGCAAGAAAATTCTTGGATATAATCAAACGATGTCTCTGATGGTGAAACATCTGAAAATTTACCACAAGGAAAACATTGGGCAGGATCCACAGGTACCGGTATGTTTATTTTTGTTTACATTTAAATGTGTAACATTGCTTCCCTTATTACTGCTACTACGTTGTATTAATAATGATACCTTTATATTTGCAAATTATATATATATCCAATCATTCAACATTTGCTCACTTTTGAGGGTAATTTAGTTTATTTACATACATATATTCATACTTTTTCTTTGTTTAGAGTGTTGAAAATGATGGTGATTAATAACGACTATTATTATTATTATTATTATTATTATTATTATTATTATTATTAATAATAATAATAATAATAATAATAATAATAATAAATATGCAGTAGCAGTGTCCTGACCTAACATACTATTTGGGTATGAAATGTCTGCCTTTAAATCTCAATCAAATGTCTTTGACCATCTTTCTGCATTGATTACGATATAATGATTTCATTCACAGTCGGAAATATACATATTTGATGCGCATACGCAAGAATACAAAATTGCATCAGCTACTCAAGGAGCCGCTAATTCTTTTCTTCTGTGTCATACATGCGTAGAGAGTTAATAATTGACCAGTTTAAAAAAACACTCCAGTCTTGGAGCAAAGCAGGTGAAAATGGCTATGTTCCTGCACTATAACCTGCCATAAGGGACACAGTGACAGCTACTTTTGTTTTGTTTTATTTATTTATTTTTCAATTATGTTTTTACACCATAACCTGCCAAAGGTGACAAAGTGACAGCTTTTCTGGTTGTTTGGGTTTATTTTTTTATTTTTTTTTTTATTTTTTTTTTCCTTTTTTTAATTAAAAAGCAGACCAAATTGTAAATAGGTTTGTGATGCAATAAATATGCTTGTTTACACAGCAGTATGTGGGAGTTCTTTATCTTTTATTTATTGGAATCGGAATTGACAGGAATGGCTTTGGGAATTGATTCTTGGAATCGATCCCACCGATTCTCAAATTAAGAATTAAAAGGTACAGGCACCCTTGCGGTAACACTAAAACTTACAACTGGCGAGCCAGCCAGGAGGTGTTATGGTTGAAGGGCAACAAAAGTCTGAATAATCCACATTCACTTTTTGAGTGTCTGTCTGGTGTATTAAGGGTTGCAACCTAATGCACAAACGAGGAAAGGACTGCTAGAGATAGTGTGTCTGGGTGACTGTGGGTTTATGCGTCCAGTAAGTCTTGACAAAAGGAACGAGGAAAGTTGTGTTAATTGCATATGTTTGAGACAGGGACACATGTAGATCAGCACTATATTTACAGTGTAAAGTACCATAATCATCTTGAGTTTATGTGGAAGTAAATTACTTAACATTTACTTTGCCATAATACCAAGTACCGTGCTGTAATAGGGAAGTATGACAGAAATATAATGAGTTTTGGTTTTAAATCTCCCTCCCGACCTGTGAGGGCGCTAAGCAGGGAAAGGGGAAGGCTTTGGACGGGTTGGCCTGACAGTTCTTTCCCCGGGTCGGGAAGTCGTCAGTCTGGAAGAAGGCGAGACTCTGTTGCAGGAACATATTGACCCAGAAGGGAAACGGTGTAGCAGCTGCAGACAGTAGACAGCTGCAATCGTTTACCAACGGGTCATGCGTAATAGCATAAAGGGGACGGAGAATCATAAATTTTTTCCTTCACTTGGTTCAGAGAAGCACGGAACTGGAAGGACCAGGAGAGTTCCCAAACACAATTGTAAAAAGAGTTCGTGAGTGTTTTGTTTGTAGCACTGCTAGTAATTTTCTTTTGTCTTTGTAAATTCACTAGACGGCTAACACGTCTCGGGAGCTGTTGCCTTGGAACAACACCACCACAGTCACTGTTTACTGTTATCACCCACCTTGAGCACTACTGCACGCATCCAGACTGGTGATTATGTTTAGTATTATTGTGGGATGGATAACGTGTTATTATTTATTTGGTTTTGCAAACCATTATTATCATTTCCTGCCAAGCTTTACACATTGGTGTGTATTGCCGAAGGATTATTGTTTGGTCACCAGACCGGGATTTATACAAAATAAAGCCCCCTTTTCCAAACTGGATTACAGTTTTCTTTTGTGTGATTATTCCTGCACTGCATCACCTCTGCACCTGTTTCTACTCAGCAGCTACCTTGCCACAGGTAGGTAAAGATTTGTTACTATGGCTGAGGCATTTAAAAAAAGTTGGCCTGAGCAAAGGGCATAGATTATTTGATGCAGGCTGTTAATTGTTAAGAGTATGTTGAAAAGAGAAGTCAAGAAAATAAAATGAAGGTAAAAGAAGGGAAGTTGTTAAGTGTCTATGCAGCATATTTTTGTGCTGAGAAAAAAATAGGAAAAGTGGTGGAAGCAATGCGCAGAAATTAAAGTTTGGACTGATAGATGTGATGAATTGAAAAAGAAATTTAAGAGCAGGAAAAGATTTGTCTGTATTATGGGTAGCCGTAACAATGGCAGCCTCTTGTGGGTTTGATAGTAAGTTGTTGGAGAGAGATAATGAAGTGTTAAGAAGGGAAAATGTTTCTTTGAAAGAGCAAATAAAGAATGCACAGGTAGCCAGCCATGCTTTAAGTGCAGGGTGTCTCAATAAAAAAATATTGACCATAGTTAATGCAGAGCCAAGAGTCAGGAACTTGAAAATGCACACACCTGGCAGTGATAGCAGCTGAAAGATATACTGTGCCTGCACTTTTAAAATCAGAAGGAGAGGGAGATGAGGGGTATAACCCTGATGACTGGAGCATTGTAGATGAGGAACGGGATTATATTCCGACTCAGACCAGAGCTACCACTTTGCCTGTGGCCGAGTGTAGTGCTTCGGCAAGATGAGTGGAATTGACCGGGTGTCAGTGCTGCCATAGGAAACTGGCAGCGCACATTTTTGACTGGCAGCAGTGCTTCTGTCTCTGTCCTGTACACACCACAACCCTGCAGCTACCCTTTTTGTCAACTGGTAGAGCTGTCATGCTTTCTGATTTTCAAGGCTCTAATGCTGCTGCTTTTATTTTTAAACCTGTTTCTCTCACTCTTGGTACACACACACACTCTTTCTCTTATGCTCATGTGCTTACTGGACTATTTGTATAATTGGTCTTGACTTCTTGAGCCAATACGGCACTTGTTTGCCTGGTGGGGACTGCCTGAGCGTATTGGCAGTGATCAGGGAACTATGTTCACAGCCAATGTCATGGATCAGGTACAGGCTATGCTAGGAATTAAACAAAAACTACACATTTCTTACCACCCACAGATTGAGAGAGGGAAACGCACACGCAGAATGGTTCTACATTTTTCTTTGCCATGACCATGTGTCAAAATGGGCTGAAATTTTGCCCGTGTTTAATGTCTATCCATGCAACACCCAACACCACCACTCGCTCAACACCTTTTTGCTGGGTTACCAGACAATGGCCCAAATCCATAAAATTTACCGTCTCCTTTATCGTGCCAGTAATAGTGTTTAACATGACAGTATTTTATCAGATGATGCATAAACGCCATTTACCGTCAAAAAGCATCACTCATCACGACATTATAATAACATCCCCTTAGAGACCAATTTTCTCATTAGCATAGTATTCGTTTGATTCATAAATCTGTATTGTGCCGTTAATTGACAATTACCGGCATCCTAATTAACATGTGCCTCAGACCAGGCAGAGAATGAGATGTGTCTTAACAGTATCATTTCCTAGCATAATTTCTGCATTTAGGAACGTATTTAAGCCAGTAGTAATAATAAAACATTTGATTATGTAATTTAAGTATTTTGTTATTTGCAATGCATACATTAAATTGCATTGTTAACTCGTCTGAACAGGATAGGCTGCTTACTGGTTGGAAAACATAAATCACGTTTGTAGTCTACTTGCTCTAAGAAAATGCCAGGCTTCCGTGTGCTTGTGTGGACTGCACACCAGAGGAGGGAGATATCTTGGAACATGATCTTCCCAGAAGAGTAAGTAGACACTGCAGATTTGAGCTGCGACTTGCTCTTTATTACTGTGATGATGTGATTCGTAGCAGGTATCGGTTTAACAGGAGCACAATCATTCACCTTTTAGAGAACTAACATGTACTGAAGAGTCAAACTGCTAGAAACAAGGCTGTCCCCGTATTAATGAGTATAACTCAGTGCATGATTAGGATTCTGATGTTGGTGAATTTTGCAGGTAAAAAAAAACACTAACTGTTTTTCATTCCTACAGTATATTCATCACTGCCATGCGCAGAAAGCTAGTAGGCTACTTAGCTTTACATATTTTTCATAGCATTCCATCTGCCGATAGAGGCAGCTCAAGTCATTTAAAAGTAAATTGTATTTTATTACACCCCCCAACACGTACATGTGTTTACTGCTGAGCAGAACAGAGTTGGAGTCCAGAACAGGCAGAGGTCACTCTTAACCTGTGATTTACTGAAGCTTTCCATTGAGGTTTTATTGTGATTGGTAAGTTCATTTTACCTAGCTTGTTATTATTGACTAAATATTGACTAGATTTGTTCCACATTACTAGTACTAAATCTGGAAGGGTGTGGCTACATTACTTTTTTAATTGCCCTGTGAATTGGCCCAGATAGGTGCAGTTACTGTGCTAATTGCCATTGGATCTATAAATTGGTGTCTGAAAAACAGCTGCGTTGTTTTTCATTACCAATTTCTAAGACCTCAACCAGTCCTACTAACCTTTGAGAGGCTGCTGCTGGTTATCTGTATTTGTCCTAGCTAGCCTGTGCGAGGTTGCTGCTGGTTATCTGTATTTGTCCTAGCTAGCCTGTGCGAGGTTGTTGCTGGTTATCTGTATTTGTCCTAGCTAGCCTGTGCGAGGTTGCTGCTGGTTATCTGTATTTGTAACAGCTAGCCTGTCTTGAGGTTGCTGCTGGTTATCTGTTTTCAGGTTGCTGCTGGTTATCTGTATTTGCCTAGCTAGACTGTGAGGTTGCTGCTGGTCCTACTAACCTTTGAGCCTGTGCGAGGTTGCTGCTGGTTATCTATATTTGTCCTAGCTAGCCTGTGCGAGGTTGCTGGTTATATTTGTCCTAGCTAGCCTGGTGCTGCTGGTATTTGTCCTAGCCTAGGTTGCCTGTATTTGTCCTAGCTAGCCTGTGCGAGGTTTGTTATCTGTATTTGTTATCTGTATTTTGCTGGTTATCTGTATTTGTCCTTGCTAGCCTGTGCGAAATAAATAAACTTCTCAAACACAAAATAAAAGGCACACGGGCCAAAGTAAAGGTCTCCACAAAATAGAAATAAAAAATAAACACAATGAGCATTTGTTTTCCATGCCGATTCTTCTCTCTCCATCTGTTTCTCTCTCCAACATACTCCACCCAGACAAAGTATCTCTCCTGTCTGTGGCTGGAGCCCCATTAACCAATAATTAACAATTACCTAATTAAGGTTCCAGCCACATTCTCACATATATTTCTGGCAGGGAGGAATTTAACACTAGACGGACCGAAGATATACTCATACCTAGAAGCCCCGCAGCAGGTCTTTCTGACGTCTGTATTCAAAACACTGTAAATAGTATAACGAAAGAAGAAACAGTCGGATGTAATTAATTTTTTTTTTTATTGAGTACGTTACATAAACATCTGAACAATCGAAGCATATTATATACATGTGAACATTTATTTTACAAATCAAAACAAGAAAATGTAAATAAATAAACATCTGAACAGACATTGGTTTACAACATACATATTTATAAAACTGAAACGATAGCAATACATTTTTAACTTTTCAACAGCAATCGTTTATTATCAGATGCACAAAAGCAACTGAACAACGTAGATAAATAAACTTAGAAAAAACATTTTACAGAAGCGCACAGCACAAGAAGTAAAAAAAAATGTTTTCTTTTTTTCGACAAAACGGTATTCATTTACCTTGAATCTAAGGCTGTTAACAATCAACACAGATAATGCACTTCTCCATGTCGCCTTTCTGCACAGCTGCCTGAAGTTTTATTTTTATTGCACTTGCCAACCTGGCATTGGCGTCTCTTGCGGCTCTCAGTGGGGTTGCCAGCTTCAGCTGTGGGTACATACTTAGCCGTCTCTCTTTGTTCCAAATGCTTCTTGCAAAGTTCCTGTGCTAACTGTAAAATATATTCTCTCCTTGGTAAATTCTTCTCTGTGCATTCTTTGTAAAGTACCCAGGAGTTGATGGCTGCTAGGTCCAATACACTGTAAAACACCTGTACAGACCACCATCGGGAGCCAGCTTTCACAGAATACTTCCATGCCATCTGATCCAAAACATCAACTCCATATTTTGTTGCGCTATAAAACTCCACGGTCTCTGGTATTTATTTTTACTAGTCCCGATGCTAATTGACTGACAAACAGTACAGCTGGCAAGCAGGCGCCAGCTTTTGAAAAGGCTGATTGAAAAACAATAGACTGTCAGTCATTCACTCAGGCAGAGAGTAGAGACTAATCTAATTACAGCTAAACACATTGCGGACTGGTAAATAAAAATAATAAAATGACTGCCACGGGGCTTCTAGTGTTAACAGCTAAACCACGAGAAATGACCAGATGTAAAGTATGGCCACGGTTATGCGTAGGACCTTTGACATGCAGGATATAATCTAAGGAATCCAGTAGCCTCAAAAATTTCAAGCAGTTAGAATCAGAATCAATGTCAACATGAAGGTTAAAATCACCCAATAAAAGAATCCTATCATATTTGACTGTCAATATAGATAGCAGATCCCCAAATTAAGTCAGAAATAGCAGGTTTGACTTAGGTGGTCGATAATAATTACAATATGAACAGGTAATGGACTGTTTAATATCAAGGTTAAAACTTCAAAAGATGAATAACTTTCAACAATTTCCTGTTTGATTCTAAGTTCACTACAGAAAACAGTAGTGAGCCCACCTCCCTGCCTAGTAGAGCGAGCTTTCTGGAAAAAAGAATTGTTAGGTGGAGAAGCCTCAATCAGGGAAACATTGTCATTCGGTCCAAGCCATGTTTCAGCTAAAGAGAGAATCCTGAATAAAATCACTGATTAACAGAACCTTATTAGACAGAGACCTGACATTAAATAAACCTAGGTGTAAATTGGTCCAATCAAGAGCATGTGATTGAGCAGTGTAGCGTCAGATTGAGTCATAATATTATTCTGTGTATGAAATGAACAGAAATGGAATATACAAAGGGGGTTCCTAAGCTATTCTCTGTGTCTACTTGGTTTCCTGTTACTTACTCCCCCACTAACAGAGAATGCTTTTAAAAAGAGTCATAAACTAAATACTGGACAAGTGGTTTATCTTCACCAGCGCTGAATAAATCCAGTGGCACCGGCGGCATCTTTCAAAAGGTGAAGCCAGACGGTTTTGAATGCCTTGACACTACTGAGAGAGAACAGGACACCTTATAAATCCAGCCGACAGGGGGCGAAACAGCGAACCAATTGAGAACACTGGGACGTCTCGGAACGAGAACAACCAATGGGAAAACACTCCACATGGACTCGGGCACCGCCCCAAATAAACAAACTATCCAATCACAGGGGTGAAGAGAGGATTACAAAAGCACAAGCACAACTTTCAAACAGGGGTCCCCATCCAGGAAACAAGGCTCCCAACACAAAACCCAAGGCTCTTGACACACAAAACCCAAGGCTCTTGACACACAAACAAGTCTCTGAACTTTGACAATCTGGAAGACCCAGCCTGCGACCGGCTTGAATGGAATGGTTTAATGATATAACTCGTAAGCTGAAATATGAGGGTCGTAAACTGCACGTTCATTACATCGCATGGAAGGGCCACCTGGTTAAATATAGGAAGGCTCAGGTGATGGCTAGATCATCATATTATTCTAATTTAATTGAAACAAATAAAAATAATCCTAGATTTCTTTTTGCTACCCTAGATACTTTAATTAAGATTGATAACATCTCTCAGTTTGCCTGGCTTTGTTGGGTCCACTCTCTCTTGCTTTGCACCTCTTACTTCTGCATCTCTTACAGATCTTGTCCTTCGAATGAAATTGACCTCCTGTTTGTTGGATCCTATTCCCTCTGCTCTTTTTCAGTCCTGTTTTGTGATGCTTTTCCCCTTGGTGTTAAATATGATAAATGATTCCCTGAGTTCTGGTGTGGTACCAGTAGCTTTTAAAACTGCACCAGTCATGCCAGTGCCTAAAAACCACACATGGCCTTGGATCATTTGAATAATTTTCAGCCTATTTCAAATCTGCCTTTTTTTGCTAAACTACCAGAACGAGCTGTCACTCTGCAGTTAAATTGTCACCTCACTGCTAACAAACTTTATGAACCTTTTCAATCTGGTTTTCGACATCTTCACAGCACTGAGACTGCCCTTGTCAAAGTTACTAATGATCTATTAATGGTAGTTGATTCAGGTGCTTTATCAATATTAATTCTTTTGGATCTTAGTGCTGCATTTGACACTGTAAATCATGAGATTCTTCTTGACAGATTAGAGTGTTTATTTGGTATCTCTGGCACTACTCTTAAGTGGTTTAACTCTTCTCTAACAGGGTGCCAGCAATTCATCTCCCTGGGCGGGTTTAGTCCTGAGGTTGGGTCAGTAACATCTGGTGTCCCACAAGGCTCTATCCTGGGCCCCTGTTATTTAATATTTATATGTTTCCCCTCAGGCACATATTAAGATCACATGGCCTGATCATTTTTACACAGATGAAACTCAAATTCTAAACCTGATATTGATGCTGCCTGTATCTCTGATATAAAAAGTTGGATGTCGCAAAATGTTTTACACTCTAAATTGTAATAAGACTGAGGTTATGCTGTTAGGTACTTCCCATCAGCTACGTAAAACCAGTGCCAGGGCTTGAATTTCATTTGTGGGTGCGGGGGGGGATTTCCACCCTATGCTGCAGCCAATGGGGGGGATTCCCAAATTTTAGGGGGAATGGCAAAAGAAAAGGCACTTTTGCATATAAAAAACTGTGAAAAAAAAGGTGCTTTTCTTTTTAACCAGCGCTCCATTTATTTATTTAACTCTTTACACTCACCCCTACTTCCGCCTGTTTTTCACTGTTTTCATTTATGTATGTTTAACTACTGGATAGTTTGTACTGCATGCATGTAACATATCAAATGAAAGGCCACAAAATGTCCTTTTGTATTATGTAAGTTGCAACAGGAGCAGGCATACTATATGTGGTAGAGATGAGAATATATGTAAAAAAAAACTAATGTTTTTCCATTTCATGTTTGGTCACTGCTATATACAGTGCCTATAGAAAGTCTACACCCCCTTTCAAAATGTTCACCTTTTATTGCCTTATAGCCTGGAATTAAAATGCATTAAAAAAAAAAAAAAAAATCATTTATCTACACATCCTACCCCACAACTTCCAAGTGAAAAAAATATTCTAGAAATTTGCAGAAAATTAATTAAAAATAAAAACTTGGTTGGATATGTGTCCACCCCCCTTGTAATAGCAATCCTAAATTAGCTCAGGTGTAACCAATCACCTTCAAAATCACACACCAAGTTAAGTGGCCTCCACCTAAGTTAAATTGTAGTGATTCACATGATTTCAGGATAAATTCAGCAGTTCCTGTAGGTTCCCTGTGCTGGGTAGTGCATTTCAAAGCAAAGACTCAACCATGAGCACCAAGGTGCTTTCAAAAGAACTCTGGGACAAAGTTGTTGAAAGGCACAGATCAGGGGATAGGTATAAAAAATATCAAAGGCCTTGAATATCCCTTGGAGCACAGTCAAGATGATTATTAAGAAGTGGAAGGTGTATGACACCGCCAAGACCCTGCCTAGATCAGGCCGTCCCTCCAAACTGGATGACCAAGCAAGAAGGAGACTGATCAGAGAGGTTACCAAGAGGCCAATGGCAACTTTGCAAGAGCTACAGGCTTTTATGGCCAAGTCTGGTCAAAGTGTGCATGTGACAACAATATCCCAAGCACTCCACAAACCTGGCCTGTATGGTAGGGTGGCAAGAAGGAAGCCATTACACTCAGGAGATTCTGTAGCCATGTGGCAAAAAGTTTTGTGGTCTGACGAAACTAAAATGGAACTTTTTGGCCTAAATGCAAAGCATTATGTTTGGCGCAAACCCAACACAGCGCATCACCCAAAGAACACCATCCCTACTGTGAAGCATGGTGGTGGCAACATCATGTTATGGGGATGTTTCTAATCGGCAGGGACTGGGGCACTTGTCAGGATAGAAGGGAAAATGAATGGAGCAAAGTACAGAGTAGTCCTTGAGGAAAACCTGCTGCCCTCTGCAAGAAAGCTGAAACTGGGACGGAAGTTCACCTTTCAGCATGACAATGACCCAAAGCACACAGCCAAAGTTACACTGGAGTGGCTAAGAAACAAAAAGGTAAATGTCCTTGAGTGGCCCAGTCAGAGCCCCAACCTAAATCCAATCAAAAATTTGTGGCATGACTTGAAGATTGCTGTCCATCAACGCTCCCCAAGGAACTTGACAGAGCTTGAACAGTTTTGTAAAGAAGAATGGTCAAATATTGCCAAATCTAGGTGTGCAAATTTGGTAAAGACCTATCCCAACAGACTCACAACTGTAATTGGTGCCAAAGGTGCTTCCACCAGGTATTAACTCAGGGGGGTGGAGACTTATCCAATTATGATCTTTCAGTTTTGTATTTTTAATATATAATTTTTTTCTCAAAAAAAACTTTTTTCCCCTTAACAGTGTGGAGTATGGTGTGTAGATAAGTGGAAAAAAATCCTCATTTAAATGCATGAAACTCTGAGGCACTGACACAACAAAATGTGAAAAAAGTTCAAGGGGGTGTAGACTTTCTATAAGCACTGTATATTGTAATCATAGATGGCTCAAAAAAACCCCCCAAAAAAAAACACTGCACCATTGAACCTCAATATGAAATTAACACGGGGGAAGCTGAGCTTCTAAGCTTTCCAACGATACCGCCCCTTCAGTCTAGCCGCTACAATGACAGAGCTGTGAACTCTGTCACATGATGAGAGGCTTAACTTCAGACAGTTGTAGTTCCGGCCAGGAGTACCGCATACACACACTGGAAAGCCCCGAGTCTACGTTTAAACCAGGTATGTGGCTTTTACGGTGCCTGAGTAATAGGTGCGTAACCTTCGGTGCGCTGATGCCCAAAAAAAGAATGGGGCTGAGTTTTAAGAGTTAAAGCCAAAGTCACCGCTTGCAAATCAACACCTAGACTTAATATTGCCTTTTTTTTCAAAACTGTTTACTTACTGCAGTGTTCTCAGTTTCTAATCCTTAGAGATAATGTCCAAGAATCACGTACGAGAGAATAAAGTCTCGCGGCACTTAAAATATCCAGTACTACTTTTTATTTATTTATTTATTTTTATTTATTTATTTATTTTAACCAGAACTATACTGTCAAGGTTATTTCACCTTAGTAATATAGCTAGGCTTCGACCTATGCTCTCTGAATCTGCGGCTGAAAACCTGGTTCATGAATTTGTTTTCTCTAGGATTGATTATTGTAACACCCTGCTCACCGGTGTCTCTAATAACATTCTCAACAAATTGCAATAGGTTCAAATTTCTGCGGCTAGAATTTTGTCTAGGTCACGCTCTAGGGATCACATTACACCTGTGTTGGAGGCCTTGCATTGGCTGCCTGTTAGGTTTCGAGTGGATTTTAAAATCCTTCTCCTGACCTACAAGGCTCTCCATGGTCTGTCTCTGCTTTATTTGTCAGATCTTTTACCCTTTTACACACCCACTCGAAACCTCCACTCCACCGATCTTAGACTGCTGTGTGTCCCTTCTGCTCGCCTGCGCTCTATGGGCAACAGGGCCTTCTGTTGCTATGCCCCAAAACTGTGAACTCTATTCCGTTAGAGAGCAGGGATTCAGCAACTTTGAGTGTTTTTAAATCTAGCTTAAAAACTTACTTTTTTAGAAAGGCATTTTTATGATTCATATTCCTTGTTTCTGTTTTTGTTTCTAAGTGTTATTGTTTTTGTTGAATTTATCTTTGTTCTGTGAAGCGCTCCGAGACGACTGCTTTTCTTTATTATTATTATTGTTATTATTATTAAAGATTACGGACCCAGAGCACCCTCTTTCAGTCCTTCCTGGCTATGACCGTTTTACATAGTTTGTTCTTATTACCTGGTAATCAGGTGAATAGAAAATAGATGGTTATTAATTTTCAGTTGATGCCAGGTTATCTTTTTCTCTTTTGAACCTTTTTCTGTAATTTCTTAGCCAACACCCTTATCCAGGCGACAATTGTTTATCACATTATTTTTACATCCAATTACCCATTTATACAGTTGGGTTTTTACTGGAGAAATCTAGGTAAAGTACCTTGCTCAAGGGTACAGCAGTAGTGTCCCCCACCTGGGCTTGAACCCACGACCCTCCGGTCAAGAGTCCAGAGCCCTAACCACTACTCCACACTCTGTGTGTCTGGGCAGAGGGATGTGTTTATTTTAATTGTATTTTTTGTTTCATTTAACTGATTGTTTTGTTACTAATAATATGGAGAGAGAAGAAGTCAGCAATTAGGGGACAGCCTGGTGGAAAGGGATAGGTAACACTTGGCATATGGACCGACCTGCTGGACAGGACGGACTCGGGCAATTTGTGCAAGAATGAACAGGCACTCCATAGTTAAATGAGAGTAGGATAATGTTTGCTACAGAAAGAAAGATTGTTTTAGATTTGTATTTCTCATGTACACTCTTCAGAGAGAGAGAGAGAGAGACTGGCGGTTCCTCTTTAAGTCTGGGCGCTGCGCCAAGAACAACAGATGTGTTCGGTCTGTGGTAAGATGAAAGAAAACCTGCCCTCATTTCTCTCAGTAGAGATTCTGAGAGTGAATAGCCTGTAAAGCAGTGTTAAATCAACTGGCGGTCTGCAGGCCTTCCATTTGGCCCGTCGCGCGTCAGCTATCCTTCATTACAAAAGCTGAAACTGAAAGGTTGCCACTGTCTACAGGCCATTTGTGTCCCCTAACAACCGTATTATATTTTGGTAACAGGCCATAATACAGGAGTAAGTGATCACTGCATTTTATCTGTTAATAAGTGTTCTCCTTCCTTGTTTACAACTTACTCTCACTATGCAAGCTACCCTCAAATCAATACACTTTAGTCTATATTCACACTGTATGCATATTTATTCCTATTCATATCAGTACATTCTATAACCCAACACGGAATATTATTTTACAGTTTAGTGTTATTTAAGTATAAATAATGACTCCTCCTGTGACTTCTACTCTGTCTCCACTGACTGCCTTGGCTAACACAGTTCGTGTTGCTCCCTTTTCAACCTGTGGCACGGTACCAGTGCTGAACCACAATACTCCCTCAATCACACCATCGCAGTGTATCAGTCTCTTTGTACCACTGAATCACAGAGAAATGAGAAATTAGGATGCAGGGCTCCAGACTGCCACTAAAATGGTTGCAAATGCGACAGCAAAAACACTTTGACTGTTTGTTAGGGGTTAGGCACAAAAATGCTGCCTCTCCCTTTAGAAACACGTGTCAATATTTATGAATGAAGTGCGAGAAGGAGGTAACCAGTGGTCCAGATAAGCTGTGTAATCGGCCGTTTTTATGCATTTAAAAATCCGAAATACGCACCAAATTAAAATTGAATGTGTAAAAATACGCAGAGCAATTTTGCTTTACAGCTTGTCTACCTCCCCTAAAACTTCCACTAACAACTACATCTCCCAGAATACAATGTCTTCAGTTACTAGGAAACTGTACACAAGAAAAACCCACCCAACAAATATTATCCAATCTCTTTGCAGCCAATCACAGTAAGAATAAGAAAAATTTAACGCTACACAGGTTGAAGCACAATATTACACCAGTCAAATCAGAGTGCCTAAATGAAGTCAACGCAAACTGATTTTTGTACTAAAGCAGGGTCAGTTGTTGCAGGGAAAACAAAGTTTATTTCTCAATAAAAAATATGGAAGCAGAACGCACAGAAATACTCTGGACTGTAATTAGGAAATGTACTGTGTACTGCAGCTTACTTGATTGCAGTAAAAAAAAAAAAATAGCTCTGAGAAAAAAAAAATCTAAAATATATCTGAATTGCTTGCTGTAGTGTGAAAATATCGTAAAAAGCAGAATGTGCTTCTGTAGTGTATTTAATATCGTAAATATATCAGAATGTGCTTGCTGTAGTGTATTTAATATCGTAAATATATCAGAATATAGTGTATTTAATAGAATATAGCAGAATGTGCTTGCTGTAGTGTATTTAATATCGTAAATATATCAGAATGTGCTTGCTGTAGTGTATTTAATATCGTAAATATATCAGAATGTGCTTGCTGTAGTGTATTTAATATCGTAAATATATCAGAATGTGCTTGCTGTAGTGTATTTAATATCGTAAATATATCAGAATGTGCTTGCTGTAGTGTATTTAATATCGTAAATATAGCAGAATGTGCTTGCTGTAGTGTATTTAATATCGTAAATATAGCAGAATGTGCTTGCTGTAGTGTATTTAATATCGTAAATATAGCAGAACAGACTCACGTAATTTAAACTTGCTTTTACTGAAAAATAAATGGTATGTAACCATAAAAGCTGTCAGTGTTACATGCAGATCAGGACTTCACTAACACTGGGCATGGGAGCTGCAGCATGCTGTTCCCCATATTAGAACTGTATACAATTAGAGGTGCCGTCACCAATTCCATACACAGCACAGCAAAACATTTAAAATATTGTGATGAACCATGGATCCTGCAGACAGGGGCTTCTCACAAGCGGAGGTCGGATGAGAACCTGGGACCTCCTGCTGTGAAGCATAGAGCTGATACAGCTGTACAAGAGAGCCGGGCTCCCTTGCAGGAGCGGATATTGGGTTTATGTCTTCATGCTTAGATTGCATCACCTACCAGCCCTGACCCCTACCCCTGTGCACGCTACAATATAAACATGCTGAGTTCATTGCAGTCATCAGCTGCATAGATTAACCAATTCAGCAGAATGAGGCAACAAACAAGTGAGTACAAACACAACAGACCTGGTTGTAATAGGGTAGGTCTCAGTCAGCCATTTAAGATTGCACATAGTTGCTGGTACACCTGGTGGTCCCTGCTGGAAACACTTCTACTTGAGATGAAAAGGTTGAAAACCACTGATCTAGAGAACCACGATTAAGCTTTTTCTTTTAAACATGCAAATTTGTGAGGGAAAGAGTGATTCAGCGTCAATAGGCCCAGATGGTGAGAGACACACAGACAAAACAAACTGCCAGCGGAAATAAGACAAACTATTCAAGTAAACCGAGCCTGTCAAAGATATTTAAAAAAAAACTGTTTGGCAACAGAAAGAGATGCACTTACGGCATGGTTAACTATGCACTTAAGTTTATTGTAAATATCTGTGCATTGTGTTTTTGTACTGTAGTTCCTGTGCTGTATTTCCCGTCGCTGCTTTGTCTGTGTCCTTTGGTCCTAGTGTGCAGTTGAGGACCAATGGGATGTGCGTGAGCTCTGGTAACCGGATTTGATAGCATCCAGATAAATAAAAGAAAGGATTGAAAAGGAACCAAGCGTCTCCTCGTTTTCTGCCTCTTACGTGAAACGCTACATTATATTCCCTCTGTTTACTGCCGTGCCATGTATTTAAGTTAGAAATGTTTGATTTACATTTAAACACATTGGAGTTAGAACATGTTGATACATATTTAAAATCAGGCCTTGAATGTGCTTGTGCAACATAAATAAAGCGATTTAATAATTGACATGTTTTCATTAGTTAGCTTGAATGCTTGCTGCGCAGTATTTTTCAGAAAAAAAGAAGACAGTGCGAGGGAGTGTCCATGTCAGGCAGTAAGAAAGGTAAATTAATAACATGCTGTTTTAACAGCATTAGTGGGCTTTGTATAATTATTTGTTTGGCAATCAGTAAGGCTATGATTTTGGCACAGTAATTTGTAGTACATTTCATGGGCAAGTTGCTGAAAAATAAAACAAGCATTCACAGAAAGGTCACCAAATAATGTAATTTTAGCTACATCAGCATATACAAGAGCTTTTAAATAGTACACCAAAACCAATAATATAAAGACAAATGCTTTTGACGACTGACAAGTTTAAATGTTACTTTATACTACAAGACCTAGTTAATACTCTACATTGCAGGCTTTCACACTGGCTGCGTAGCGAAACAGACGACTTCTGAAATAAACTGTGTTCCTATTTCTATATACTATATTCTTTGCAAAAAAAAAAAAACTCAGTTAATGCATTGGTTAGGGTTGATATTAAAACTACAAAATTAGGGCTATACCTAACCCTAACCCTAACTCTGCATTCCCTCCCACCCCCTTACAAGGAGTGGAAGTGGCAAGGCAAGCAACCACAGAGCGCCATCATCAGTTAAGATGAATAACATACAGCTCTCTGCAGACAAGGCATGTGTGTGCTGTCTGCCAGCATAATCCTAAAACACTGGAGAATACAGAACATACTGGTATTACAGCCCAACTGTGATGGTCAGGCCACCCCTCCCCTTAAACTGTATTTTGTTGCTCATCCAGTATGACACTGAAAAACTTTATTATTAATAATAATAATAATAATAATAAGCAGACAGTACTATGCCTATTATAAAAATAAATCAGTCTAATTCACTGCAAACCAACAAGCTTACTCGTAATAAATAACACCACAGCATTATCTATCAAATTACGGCAGAGAACCAGGTGTTGAACATTTGAAATAAAGCACTTTACGCATCTGTATGTTTGGTTATGGTTTTTGTTTTTTTAACTTATTACAAAAAAATTAAAATAAGAGTTACTGGTATCATCGTTCACTTCTTTCCCTTTCAATCTCGAAAAGTCAACCATTACGAGGTGGGAAATGACCCTCGTGTCGCATGACCTGAGCACATATTTAAAAAGCTGCCTGATAGGCCCGGTGTGACCACATGCCTGTTGCATTCTGGAACAAGATGCTACGTCACACAGCAACCTTTGCCATTTGATTCCTCACTCCAACCTGAGCAGACGTGTCTTCACTTGCTCCATTTTCATGAGAGTCTCTTTCTCTTGGGAGACTGTTTTGGTATAAAAGTACCTCGCTATTCCTCCTTGGAAGCCAGCTTGCCCCACAAGACCAAGAAAGCAAAGAAGTGCAGGACCTCACCCAATGCAGATGTGTCAGCCTTACGGGCACAAATGACGCAGCTAGCAAGCACGGTTGCAAATCAGCAGTCATTGTTGGAGCGTCTTGTCAATTTGACAGCTCCCCCTGCACCCACTCCGGCTTTTGGGGTATTGGAGACCCCCTCAGCTCCAGCACTGGTCCCTGCTCTCCTACAGACAACCCAGTTATTGGTGCATTATGGGTCGCGCACTCAAAGTCAGGCACTTTCCAAGCAGCGCTTGTCGCATTAGATAATGGATATGATCCGGCTGGCTTATGAGGTGGCTAACCTACCCTCTCCAAGTGATGTTACAGCTCACTCCACTAGAGGGACTATGACATCTTGGGCAGTGTTTCATGGGACATCCCTGCCTGACATATGTAACGCTGTGGCCTGGACCACACCTCACACGTTTATAAGGTTCTACCGACTGAATGTGGCTACTTCAGCAGCACCTTCTGTGGGGTCCAGAGTCCTTGATGCAGCTTGCCCTCTTGCGCAGCAGCTTTCCAGTTAGGCTCGCACCAGGGAAAGGCTTGTGGCTGCTTTGGCTCACTGCGACAGCTTGGGTATACATTTCCCAACTCGTAATGGTTGACATTTCGAGATTGAAAGGAAATGTTAGGTTACTTACCGTAACCCTGGTTCCCTGAAAAAGAAATGTCAACCATTAAATTCGCGAGGTCGCTAGCTCGCCTTCATTGCCATACGGAATCAAATGGCAAAGGCTGCTGTGTGACGTAGCGTCTTGTTCCAGAATGCAACAGACATGTGGTCACACCGGGCCTATCAGGCAGCTTTTTAAATATGTGCTCAGGTCATGTGACACAAGGGTCATTTCCCAACTCGTAATGGTTGACATTTCTTTTTCAGGGAGCCAGGGTTACGGTAAATAACCTAACGTTCTCTCTACTGCCGCCTTCCACACAAATCCACGCACGCTGGAGTTCAGGCAGAGTGAGAACAATGATTGGCAGACACAGCGGAAGGAGACCCGCCTCCTGCCTCCTCTGCTGTGTTTTTTTAAATGTGTGTGACGTTGTGAGATGAAAGTAGGAGGAATATGATTGGCTAATCACTCTTCAGGAGTAGGCAGAATCTCCCTTGTCCTCCGCTCCTCCAGCGACTGTCTGGGAAGCAGTACAGCACAGAGGCGAGATTTTCCATCAACTGATATTGCGCTCAACTGCATTCGTGGAGCATCTTGCATGCAAAATAAGTAGTATATATGCAAATAAAAGTAAATCTATGTGATCACTCAGTGTGATTTTTTTATTTATTTTTTGCTTAAGTTTGAGACGGCAGTGCCTTGCCTACCCCAAAGAGCCACCACTGGTTACTATGAATGCTAATGCCGGCCCATCACCCCTTTCTCCCTTGCAAAAGGCTGTATTATGCCATTGAACATCTGCAATTCAAGGTAGGATATTTAGAGCAATCTGTCGCGAATGTTTAACTATTTGAAGACGGTTCTCATATTAGTTTTGTTTTTCATTCTGAGGGCTATTTCATTGATTCTTCATTGGAATTTGTTAGCGCACGGGTTTAGGGAATAAAACAGCAGTAAAACACAAACACTTGTGCGATTTTTCAGACAATACAAAAAAGATACAATGTCAAAAATACATAGCTGAAAAGATTTTTAAAATAAGCAGACTTCCATTTAGATGTACTGTAGTTGGTATTGTTGGTACAGTACTATATTTTAAACAGAAGTAGTATTTTAATTCAGAAGGATATGATTCTGAAAATGTCACTTGCCAAAAGAGTCACTTGCCAAAAAATGACTGGACACGTGGACTGCCATACAGTAGATACTTTTAAATCTGGTGCGTATTGGAACATTAAGTAAAATTCCCGATTAATGACCCAACAGCAAAATTAAATCAAAATGTTACCCATGCGCAGAACTGTGTACAACATAAAAGGTAATGCAATTTAGCAAAAGATAAAAAAAAAAAAAAAAAAACACAACACAGTTTGCAGAATAAAACAGTATCCAAAGTCAGTCTTCAAATTGCAGAATATAGTGCTCGATAAGGCCCAAATGTCACCGTTCACTTGCAAATGAAAATGCACAAAAACAACTAAAGATCACAGATTTAAAAGTTGCATCACAGTATCAAAAAGTATTTAGTGATTAACTTTACATTACCCTAGCTTGTCTTGTTCGCTTTGTTTTGGCTGCATTTTCATCAGGTGATAACTGGAGGAAGCGCTTTAGTTGTTAAATGCACAGTACCAACAGAGTGGTTTGCACAGGCACGAAAACTTTTTATTCTTAATACAAGGCTGGTAACAGATATCCGAGTGCTGACTGTGTGTATTATATATATATATATATATATATATATATATATATATAGTAACAGAATAGCACCACTCTGTGGTTTGTTGTCCCTTTAAAACAGACCCAGGACACAGGAAATTGAGGTTTTTAGCACTTACGCGCTATTTTTTTTAGTAAACCAAAAGAACAAAAACAAAATAAACAGAACAAACACCCAGCTCTTGAGCACTAAACTAAAACACAAAACAGGAACCTAAACTATATAACAGGACAGCTAAGCTGTTTACCTGCAAAAACCAAAAATCAAACAAAAACAAAACATACAGTTTTTAAAAAACCAAACCTTCACTCTCTTGGTACGCCTGCACACACACACTCGCAAGCAGGCTCTACACACAGCAGCCCTGTGCAGCCTGACTGCACATCTTATATACCCTGCACCTGGTCCTAATTTACAATTACTACCCAGGTGCAGGGGATAATTAACAATAAAACAATTAAACAAAACAATTAAACTTAACAAAAATGTGCCTGCACACATGTTTTATGCAGGGAGGATTTTAACCCCCTCCCTGCTGTGTTACTATATATATATATATACACACACACACACACACACACACACACACACACACACAGTTAGAGTCAAAAGTTTACATACCCCAATGGCAATTTATAATTTCTATAAATTTCTCGAAAACAAAGAATTTTAAGAAAAATCTTTTTGTAGCAAAAGTTTTACTTTTGTTTTACTTTTGTTTTACTTTTGTAGATGAGTTACAAGAAATAGATGATTCTTTGGCATGATTCTTTCGTTTTTTTTGACCATTCTTCAACGCAAAATTGTTCCAGTTCATTCAAATTCAATTCTCTTGTGCACAGCCTTCTCATTCTCATAACAAGGATTCTCAATCGGATTTAGATCGGGACTTTGACTGGGCCATTCCAGAACCTTGATTTCATTCTTCTTTAACCATTCTGAAGTAGATTTTGGTGTGTGCTTTGGATCGTTGTTGTGTTGGAACGTCCAGTTGTGCTTTAAACCATGTTTTGTAGCGGAGGGTTTCAGATGCCAATATCTTTTGGTATGCTATGGAATCCATTTTACTATGTATTGGAACTAAACTTCCTGTGCCATTAGAGGAAAAACAGCCGCATAGAAGGATATTACCACCTCCATGCTTGACAGTAGGTATGGTGTTTTCTTTGTACGCCTTACCAGACTTTCTGCAAATGTAATGACTATCAGCGTGACCATCACTCCACAAAACCTTTAACCAGAACTCATATCCATCATTTAAATGCCATTTTGCAAACTCTAAGCGATTGTCCTTGTGACGCTGTCCTAAGAGTGGCTTTGACCTTGGCCTGCGACCATTGAGACCTTCACCATACAATACTCAACCTATGGTTGAAATGGAAACCCCAGTCCCACTTGCAGCCAGTTCACTTTGAATATCTTTGGCAGTCAATCTCGGATTGTTATTAACCTTCCTCACAATTCTTCTACTTTTTCTTGGTAAAAGAACCTTCTTTCTTCCAGACCGAGGGAGCGTTGTGACAGTACCATGAGTCTTGTACTTCTTTATAATAGAAACAATAGTTGAAATTGGGATACTCAAATGCTTGGAAATCTTCTTTTATCCTTGTCCAGCTTTATGACAATAAATAATTTATTAAAATAAAAGCTAAAAATCGAGTCCCCCATCACATTATAAGATACACAAACAGTACTATTGAATAACAGTTAACACAGGAAGTATTTATTGGTACACTTTTAAATTCTGAAGAAGTTCACCTGCTCACCAGTGTCAATCACAATCAATAATATAAACTAACTCACAATTTCACTTTAAATATTACAAATACTTCTGTGCAGTAATAAGAAAAAACTAAAAATAGTATCCATATTAGTTTACCTCCAAGTTAGTCTTTGTCACCTGGATGGCTATTGCCAAACCCATTGACCTGATCTTTAGGGGTGATTTTTATAGTTTTCGGCATCTCTAAACAGCTTGTTCAATACAGTAGTAACAACGCACTGGATGCTGAAGTAAACTGCAGCTGTGTTTCAACATGAATGTGACCGCGCGCCTTGTTCAACGACTCTGTACACCAGAAGCAGTTTTATTGAACAAGTATGTTTCCTTACATTTTAAGTAACATTGCCTGTATTGGTGATTATATATGATAAGTGTATTGATTTGGTTATCAAACAAAAAAGGCCTTGCATGTTTTTTGCCCTTCCCGAAGTGTAAACTATAAATTCTCCAACACCATAGAAAGTCTGTGTTTTTCTACGTTATTCCGCAGCAAATGGATTCCTAGTGTTGTGATTCAGACACACATTCGTTGTTGTGCTTTCCTCCTTCTCCTACACCTTCGGCACCTATTCTGACATCATTAACAGGTACAGGCACCCTTGCGTTACCACTAAAACTTACATTAGTTATTTGAAGAAACATATTCATGTTGTTTAGATTCAGTTTATGTTTTAGTCATAACATTAAAGCACCCCTCTGTCCCCAGTAGAGCTCTCAGAATCATGTCTAATCACAGAGTCCAGATGGTACACCAGAGTGTAACCCCCCTGCAACACTCTGCTCGCAGTGGATTGTTCTGTGTGGTGTTTCTTTCTGAGAGGATGCCATCTCATTAACACAGCAGCAGTTCACACACAAGGACACACATACAAGGACACACACACAGACACCCCCACACACACACACACACAGAGAACGGCTCAATTACAAACACGTGAGGATTACAGACAGTTCAGCAAGATAAGTTCAAAAGGTAAGCCTACTAATCATTTTCACCCCTAAACAAATATTATTTATTCTCTCAATAGTATACACATATTTTCTTATATCTTTTATTAAAATCAATTAAACTGAGACCATTTCTCCAGTGCAGTTCAATACATAAACCAGAAACAGAAAACTTGTATCCTCATTCCAGCAAACTGTTTAACTTTGTTGAGCAGAAAAAACATTAAAGAAATTGAGAAAAATAATCTAGTCAAAACTTGTGTCATTAAATTTATTAATATATTTTTTTAGATATTTCTAAATGTAGCACTATTTAATAGTTATGGATGAGCAGAAATCTCCTTCCCACCTCCCCAACATTAGAGACCCGAGTCTGGTCACAGCAAAGCAGCTCTTTACCACTGCAAACTGGCAAAGAGAGTTACACAGCAGAGTCTGAGACCCAGTCAAGTGTGTCAGCAAAGCACAGAAAAATGTACGCAACAATTTTAAAGGGAGCCCGTTCTTCATGTAATAAAGCACCAGGTTTACAGAGACAATGCTCACCTGCACACAGTTTAGCAGCTGCTTGGACGCCTGGTTTCCGAGTGAATTTGACATTGGCGTAGAGAGCTTCACCAGACATCTTGTTAGATTGTCGTGAGATTGTAACAAAATGGAGGGAGACCAGCATGAAGCGAACACAGGAAGAACCTACGAGATCTAGAGCGGCTATTTGAAACTCAGTGGCTATGTAGTCTTCCTGTATACTTAATTATAATAATGACATGGTTCACCAAAATCAACAACACATGTGAGAGGTTATTTCTGTAAAGAGGAAGCTACAAAACAAAACAAAAAAATAATTTGTAATGAAGAATTAAATGTTTTTAGTGTTATTTTTTCAGGGTCTGGGATTCATTTTTATCATCTGTACCCTTCTGTGATTTTGTATCTTCTGAAGCATCCCTGTAAGGGGAGCCTGTATTATAGTATGAGCTAGTGAACCTGTCGTCGCTGCACCTACTACAGCTAATATCTCATAAACCATTGCAGCTGCAACTTCATATTTCCAGTGTTGTGGAAACTCTGCAGCAAAATCTAAACACACCCTTCATTTTGACCTGTGACCTAATGGCTGTCACATTGGGGTCATGTGACTTTTTGGTTTCCGGATGATAAAAATCTAACGCTTTGAGATATTGTCTTCATACACGGTACAAAGCTGGTGATCAGAGAGGGACAACACATGTTAGTGGTAACATCAACAAACACTACACAATAATATGTTTTTTTTTTTAACACACAACTTGAGCGATGTATTTCAAGGCTATCTGCATTGCAGTGATGACTCACATTGAATTGTTTTTTGCTTGAATATGAGTATTCAGATCACATGCCTGACGACGGGGTCTATTACTCATTTTTTATTTACTGATCAGAAATACAATTCTCCACATCTGGATTCCCAGTTCTCTACATGTGGCCGTATTGGTAGCAAGCTACCAGAGATGCTTTATTTTTGTTCACTCTCATTTTTATTTTTTCTTTTTTTTCTTCCTCACAGTCACTTTATGTAGTTTTGCAAGGTTAGTGTCTTCATCAGTGTGATTGAGGTAAAACTAGAAGAGACTAAGTCAAGCAGACAAGTGTTTGGGCTAATGCCGTCATCAGTTTTATTGGAACCAGAAGAGACTGAGTCAATCAGAGAAGTGTTTGGCTAGTGCCTTCATCAGTGTTATTGAAACTAGAAGAGACTGAGTCAATCAGAGAAGTGTTTGGCTAGTGCCTTCATCAGTGTTATTGAAACTAGAAGAGACTGAGTCAATCAGATAAGTGTTTGGCTAGTGCCTTCATCAGTGTTATTGAAACTAGAAAAGACTGAGTCAATCAGACAAGTGTTTGGCTGGTGCACCAGTGTAATTGTTCATGTCACACAGTATTCTGTAGACATCCTTGCAGCTGTAATTCAGAAACTGAAGCATTTCACTAAAGGTTTCACTTCCGCAAGGAACATTTCTGTTTATTCTGTTTAGCAATAATTATGTTGATTGTGCCACACCATGAGCTTTGGTCACCCAGGTCGACCCCTCTTCTTCAAAAAGCAGTGTGAAATCTCATAGCTGACCCGCATGACACTGGGTAGTGCATGCCAGTGTGAAAGGGGCTATAATGATAGCAGACTTCTCATTCACTAGATCCCTGGCAATATGTATCCCTAGCTTTGGTTCCTTTGCACACATTAAATACCCTACATTCATATTTCCAAGCAGTAGTATTTTGGGAGCCTATTGAATCTCTGCAGAAATGATCAAACCCCTGTGCACTGCATATATCCTAAAGTGAAGGTAATTGTGCAGAATGACTAGATTAGTGGTTCCTGCACATTGCAGGTTTTCCCGTTTGCAGTCCTACCCACTGCACTGTGTTATCAAGTCCAAACTGTATGAGCATAGCACTCATAAAACAGCTCTGCGTTTGATACAGGGCTGTGAAGTGGGTTTGAACATGGCAGCAGTGCCCAGTATAGACAATGAAGAGGGGCTGCAAGTTTCATATTTACTGATCTTGACATCACACTTCCTCCTTCTCAGTGGCTGCAGTGACCCTTTCTATGACATCAGAGAGGGAACATTTATTCTGAGGCAGAAGCATTACTAATGTGTTCAGTTTTAACTCTTTTACAGGAACTGATTTTTTTTAGTCAAACCCTTGCAGAACTGCAGAGCTCTCTAGTAGTAACTAAACCAAAATACTAATATTTTATATATACCAATCCAACATTTTTTTAATGCAACCACCAGCAGGATTTTGTGCGGCCACCAGCAGCCAGCAACTCCTCATTTAATTAATCTTTATCTTAGTCGGCACCGCTATCCAGCTTTCATTCAAGCAATTTGTAAGAAATGAAGGTTTGTTTATTTTTCAAAAATAATAATTCCAGTCCTCTTGATGTGATTTTCAATAAAAAACAGTTTAACGATTCAAAGTACAGAACGTAACCACATACGAACTGCACAGACAAATCTTCAAACAAAACAATACTGTAGGTTTGACCCTACAGGACCCTTCAGCGTCATCGGGTGAGCTTGATGAAAGAGGTCCAGAGTACAGAAATGCAGACCCCCTCCTTCCCCATGCCGAAGCCTGACACCTTGTCTGTGGGTTCTTTGAACTACATATCAGAAAGATTTTCTTCAAAATCAGACTCGCGTTTAGAGTTTCACCTAATTCTGCAGAACTGACTATAAGGCAGACTGTTCTTTAGGTGTAGTGGGTGAAAGCTATCTGCTTGTACAATGTTTTACAATCAGTAGGTTTTCTGTACAAGTTGGTATACAGATAGTCCCCATCTTTAATGATCCAGAGATCCAAGAAATGAATCCGCTCATAATCATGTTGCATGGTAAATGTGAGGTGTTCATTGCAATAACTCTCTTCCACACTACAATATGTTGAATAAATTGATTGATTTCTAGATTCAGAATAAATAATTCCTTCAGATATCCAACATATAAATTAGCATAATTTGGGGCTAAAGAGGCTGTGCCTTTAATTTGGAGGAAAAAATCAGATTGAAAAGCAAAATAATTTTTTGATAATACCAACGCAGTCAGCACTAGGATATGTGAATTAGAAGGTAAAATATCCAAATCTCTCCTTTTGAGGAAATGCTCAAGAGCATCAAAAGTAGTTACATCAAAAGTAGTTAAAATAATCTCATCAAAATGAACCCTTAAAGAATCAACTATATTAATCATATCTCCAGTATCTTGAACATATGAAGGGAGCCCACAGACAATAGATCAAACAAAGAAATCAACAAAACTCGAAAGTGTAGAAGTCAGTGAGTCTATACCCGCAACGAGTCTGTGTGTGTGTAACATTTGTTCAAGTTTATCTTTGTTAGAAAAGTTATTTTATTGAAGTACATGTTTTTTTAAAAAAAATATTTGGTACGTTATACACACAAACATAAATGCATTCATTTTTAAGTATATTTAAAAATCTTGACAAAAACGGTGCACATGTCATGAAAAAATAACTTACTTGTGTCATGCATGGCCGTAACTAGCTATGAGGACACAAGGTCGTGTCCTCGGTTGTTTTTATTTATTTATTTATTTATTTTAAAACCCAAATAAATTCCTAATTTAAAGGATTGCGTCTATTTCTTTTTTACTTCAACATATATATATATATATATATATATTTTTTTTTTTGCCAGGTTCATTAATGTGAGTAAGAGCTTCATGCGGTGCCTGGAGTCTTCACTTCAGTATACAGGTTACACAACTGATTAAAGATGCCCTGGTGATAATTGCTTCTTTGTACATTATTTGCTAGATCAAAACTGTACTGATGACTGATATGCTGCTAATAATCACCGGTAATGTAAAATAAGCCTTTACTTCAGGATAGGGGCTGCAAAACCCTTTATTAATGACCTATATGCTTCTAATAAGCCCTTTACTGGAAACAAAGTCCAACTCTGGGACAGAGTGTTATCCATGCCAATTACCAGGGTATTAATCATATACCAGCAGCTAGTAGGACCTAATATGGCCAAGAACAGTCTTTACTTCACATGCAAATCCTTTATTAATGTCCAGTAACCTGTTAGTAAGGCATGTTTGAGAATAAGCATAATGAGATAACAAACCCTTATTAGGATGTATTATGTGCTAATTAGCCACAAATAAGTACATAATTGCCTAATTCATGCCAATATATATATATATTGTAACATGACTCAACTCAGAGCACATTTTTGTTTGTTTAATTAATTTGTTAATTGTTTTATTGTTTAATAATCCCCTGCACCTGGGTAGTAATTGTAAATGAGGACCAGGTGCAGGGTATAAAAGAGAAGTAGCCAGTCTGTTCCGGGCTGGAGTGTGAAAAGCCCACTTGTGAGTTTGTACAAAGGAAGGTATATTGAGAGTTATGAGAAAACCGTGGTCATTTTGTTTTGTTTTATGACAGGGAAACAGCCTAGCTGTCCTGTTTTAGTTAGGTTCCTGTCGCTGTATTAGTTAGTGCTTGAACAAGAGCTAGGTGTTTATTTTGTGTTTTGTTTGGTTTTGTTTATTAAAAAAATAGCGCATCCGCGCTTTAAAGAACTCCATTCCTGTGTCCTGGGTCAATTTATAAAGGGGCAACGAACCGTGAGTGGTGCGAGTTCATTTACATATGGTGGCAGAAGTTGCTTTAAAAGTGGGAGCAGATGAGAGAAGCATCGCTGACTCCAGCCCCAGAGCCCAGAGGGGAGGAGCTGCCGCTCCCAGACCCCAGAGGGGAGGAGCTGCCGCTCCCAGAGCCCAGAGGTGAGGAGCTGCCACTCCCAGAGCCCAGAGGGAGGAGCTGCTGCCCCAGAGCCCAGAGGGGAGGAGCCGCGCCCCAGAGCCCAGAGGGGTTCAGAGGGGACTCCCAGAGCCCAGAGGGAGGAGCCGCCCCCCAGACAATCAGCCCAGAGGGAGGAGCCGCCCCAGAGCCCAGATTCCCAGAGCCCAGAGGGAGGAGCTGCCTGCAAGCCAGAGCCCAGAGGTGAGGAGCCGCCGCTCCCAGAGCCCAGAGGGGAGGAGCCGCCACTCTCAGAGCCCAGAGGGGAGGAGCCGCCACTCCCAGAGCCCAGAGGGGAGGAGCCACCGCTCCTCAGAATTCCAGAAGCCAGTCCGGCGTTGCCGTGGGAGGTCCCTTGTTCCGGCAGTGTGAAATTCCACCGTAAGTGCTTTTTCAAATTCACCGCATGAAGTCATTTTTTGCTCTCAAACATTATCCCAATTAAAATTGCTACCTATCTGATAAGGACTGATGCTGTAGACAACTTTTCTAATTTAAATGAAATGCTCACTTTGGCGGCCAAGTTTTCATCAATTTCTATGATACAATGACTTATTCAAAATACAGGATCCTACAACATTACTATTAGCAAAATTCAAATTCTCCTCCTGGCTCGGCTCAAAGTGGCTCTATGAACAACACAACAGGGCTGTGCATCCAGCATTTTGCATCACAGGGGTGACAGAGAGACTGGTGCAAAATCAAGCTAGTTATCATGATCAGCATGCATAGTGTGACAGAGAGACTGGTGCAAAATCAAGCTAGTTATCGTGATCAGCATGCACAGTGTGACAGAAACTGGTGCAAAAAGAAGCCAGTTATCGTGATCAGCATGCACAGTGTGACAGAGACTGGTGTAAAATCAAAGTTATCATGATCAGCATGCACAGTGTGACAGAGAGACTGGTGCAAAATCAAGCTAGTTATCATGATCAGCATGCACAGTGTGACAGAGAGACTGGTGTAAAATCAAGCCAGTTATCATGATCAGCATGCACAGTGTGACAGAGAGACTGGTGCACAATCAAGCTAGTTATCATGATCAGCATGCAGTGTGACAGAGACTGGTTTCACTGACAGAGAGACTGGTAAAATCAAACCAGTTATCATGATCAGCATGCACAGTGTGACAGAGAGACTGGTGTAAAAATCAAAGTTATCATGATCAGCATGCACAGTGTGACAGAGACTGGTGCAAAATCAAGCCAGTTATCATGATCAGCATGCACAGTGTGACAGAGAGACTGGTGCAAAATCAAGCTTAGTTATTGATCAGCATGCACAGTGTGACAGAGAGACTGGTGCAAAATCAAGCCAGTTATCATGATCAGCATGCACAGTGTGACAGAGAGACTGGTGCAAAATCAAGCTAGTTATCATGATCAGCATGCACAGTGTGACAGAGAGACTGGTGCAAAATCAAGCTAGTTATCATGATCAGCATGCATAGTGTGACAGAGAGACTGGTGCAAAATCAAGCTAGTTATCATGATCAGCATGCATAGTGTGAAGAGACTGGTGCAAAATCAAGCTAGTTATCTGATCAGCATGCATTGACAGAGAGACTGGTGCAAAATCAAGCTAGTTATCATGATCAGCATGCACAGTGTGACAGAGAATGCAAAATCAAGCCAGTTATCATGATCAGCATGCACAGTGTGTCAGAGAGACTGGTGCAAAATCAAGCCAGTTATCATGATCAGCATGCACAGTGTGACCGAGAGACTGGTGTAAAATCAAGCTAGTTATCGTGATCAGCATGCACAGTGTGACAGAGAGACTGGTACAAAATCAAGCCAGTTATCATGATCAGCATGCACAGTGTGACAGAGAGACTGGTGCAAAATCAAGCCAGTTATCATGATCAGCATGCACAGTGTGACAGAGAGACTGGTGCAAAATTTGCCAGTTATCATGATCAGCATGCATAGTGTGACAGAGAGACCGGTGCAAAATCATGCCAGTTATCATGATCAGCATGCACAGTGTGACAGAGAGACTGGTGTAAAATCAAGCCAGTTATCATGATCAGCATGCACAGTGTGACAGACAGCCAGACACAGATGCACCAGGAAAATACATCAGAGGTCAAAACCACAGTGTTTAAAAGATAAACAAAGCCTGCAGTAAGAATACTGGTATGGTTGGATGCTCGGGAGTTATATAATTATTTTACTGTTCAAACAGCCAAAAAGAAACTTAACAATACACCTGAAAAGAGTTGAAATGTGCTCAAAACAAAGGCAAGCAAAACATTAGTAAACATTCATACCTATCAATATTCACTTTAACTTCTGCATCTGTCTTAATGTAGACCTTAGGCACTAAACATACAAATAATAAATCAGGCATGAACAGACTCAGAAAAGGAGGTTGGGGGGATTATTTTGTTTCCACTGTTCCATCCCATTACTCAGACCCCTTGCTTGTATCCTTGCTTTCTCACTAAATCTATTGCTATCCCTGATTAGATAATTGCTACAGCATGTTTAATCTTAATCTGATATTCAAGAGGGCTGCACACTGACTGGACTGGGAATGATCTAGTGGTGACTGGCTCCCTCTTGTGGCTGGTAGTGGCATGGCTATAGTAACAGCTACGTTTATTAGTTGTTCCTTGATAATTTGCTATTTCCTGTATTAAAGTATTCTGTGATGCCTGGTGATTCTGTGTACTGGTCTGCTGAGGTCCGCTGCCATGCCAGTGTGTTGGGGGGATGCCCACATGCTGAGGGAAAGTGCACTGCATAAGGGTGGCTATTTACAGAAAGCATGTGTGTGCTATCTGCCAACATCGTCCTAGACACTGGAGAAATGGTGAACACACAACATACTGTTATGACAGCACAAGGTATACACCACAACAGTGACAGTGAGGCCACCCCTCCCATTAAACATCTCTGTCTGTATTCTGTTGCTCATCCAGTATGACACTGGAAAGATCTTGGTTGATCTGTGTTATTGGTGCTGCCCTCTCAAGCTGACGTGACACAGCACATTCCACTCGCCCATGTAAACACAGTTTCATAACAGTGGATTTCATACACCTCTATTTTGCTGGTGGTAATATAAGAACATAAGAAAGTTTACAAACGAGAGGAACGAGATTACTTCCCTTGATTTAAATTCAGCACTTCTCACAATATATCCGAGCATCTTGTTGGCCTTTTTTATAGCTTCCCCACATTGTCTAGATAAAGACATTTCGAGTCAACATAAACTCCTAGGTCTTTTTCATAGTTCCCTTCTTCAATTTCAGTATCTCCCATATGATATTTATAATGCACATTTTTATTGCCTGCATGCAATACTTTACACTTTTCTCTATTAAATATCATTTGCCGTGTGTCTGCCCAGTTCTGAATGCTGTCTAGATCATTTTGAATGACCTTTGCTGCTGCAACAGTGTTTGCCACTCCTCCTATTTTTGTGTCGTCTGCAAATTTAAGAAGTTTGCTTACTATACCAGAATCTAAGTCATTAATGTAGATTAGGAATAGCAGAGGACCTAATACTGATCCCTGTGGTACACCACTGGTTACCTCGCTCTATTTTGAGGTTTCTCCTCTAATCAGTACTTTCTGTTTTCTACATGTTAACCACTCCCTAATCCATGTGCATGCATTTCCTTGAATCCCTACTGCATTCAGTTTGAGAATTAATCTATTATGCGGGACTTTGTCAAAAGCTTTCTGGAAATCTAAATAAACCATGTTGTATGCTTTGCAGTTATCCATTGTCAATGTTGCATCCTCAAAAAAGTCAAGCAGGTTAGTTAGACACGATCTCCCTTTCCTAAAACCATGCTGACTGTCTCCCAAGATACTGTTACCATATAGGTAATTTTCCATTTTGGATCTTATTATAGTTTCCATAAGTTTACATATAATAGAAGTCAGGCTTATAGGCCTGTAGTTACCTGGTTTGGTTTTGTCTCCCTTTTTGTGGATCGGTATTACGTTTGCTATTTTCCAGTCTGTCGGTACAACCCCTGTGTCAAGAGACTGTTGCATGATCTTGGGTAGCGGTTTGTAAATAACTTCTTTCATTTCTTTGAGTACTATTGGGAGGATCTCATCCGGCCCAGGGGATTTGTTTATTTTAAGAGCTCCTAGTCCCTTTAACACTTCTGTCTCTGTTATGCCAAAGTTATTTAAAATTGGATAGGAACAGGTCGACATGTGGGGCATGTTGTCCGTGTCCTCCTTTGTAAAACCTGTGAAAAGTAATCATTTAATATATTTGCTATTTTTTTTTTTCTTCATCTATGATTTTGCCATTTGTGTCTCTTAGACATTTAACCTCCTCTTTGAATGTTCTCTTGCTGTTATAATATTGGAAAAACATTTTGGAATTGATTTTAGCCCCCTTAGCAATATTGATTTCTATCTCTCTCTTGGCCTTTCCAACTTCCTTTTTGACTTGTGTTTGCAGTTCCAAGTACTCTTTCTATGTACTTTGTTTTTGGTCCCTTTTAAACGCTCTGTAAAGTGCCTTTTTTTGCTGAATATTTTTTTTTAATTGATCTATTACAGCATTTTGGCCATTTTGTTTTAGATTTAGATTTGTCTACTTTTGGGATGTAATTGTTTTGCGCCTCTAGTACTACATTTTTAAAAAACAGTCTTCCTTTTTATGTGGATGTTTTTGTCATAAGTGACGAATTTTATTTGGTTCCTGTGTGTTTATATTGTGTATTTTAAATTGTGTGGAATCTGCTCCTCTTAAACCCCTGCTGTTTTTTTGCTGTGCTGATTCATGGACAGGGTGCTGTTCTGCCTCACAACAGGAAGCCCCGTCTGGTTATTGCCACGGCCAATGGCGCTCCAGGTGGGACTATGTAAGGCAGGGAGTTGAGATAGGAAGGAAGAGACGTGGAGGCAGGAAACAGAAGACAGGACAGGACTTGGCAGGGCAGGGCAGGGCAGGGCAGGGCAGGGCAGGGCAACAGGAGTGCGTGCAGGCAGAAGCGCGTAGCCTTGGAGGAATCATCTTGGGAAGTCGACTGTTTGCTGGATTATTTTTCTTCTGGCTGGAACGCTGCTGAGGGAGCTGGCCAGAGTTTCAATCATTGGATCCAACGGGTTTGGAAAAACTTTTTTTTCATTCTTATCTTTTTGTGCGGGACAGTATAGGACGGAAGGCTGTATTTTGTGGCTGTTACTATATGTGATAACCAACATAGCTATCTTATCTAAACTAAAAAAAAAAAAAAACAAAGGATTCACATTGTGTTTTTTTTTTTTGTTACTTTATTGTTGATTTAATTTGGACACTTTAATTTTTTCTGTTTTCTTTTGTTCACTCGCTGTTGTTATTGCACTGTTTCTGGAACAAGATACAGGTTAGGTTGGTGTCCCAGCTTTTGCACACCTGGGCTTTTCTCCCCACGGATCTGGGAGAGGGGTTATATTCTGAATTCTACCCGCGCTGAAAGAAATAAGAAGAAAGGATTACTTGTGTTATTGTTTACACAGATGGACAAATTACTAGTTTTTTTTTATTGCAAAAAAAAGGAAACTTCTTACCTACGCTGGTTGGCCCCGTACCACCCTTCTGGGTGTATTCGAGGCCTACGGTGTGTTACTTACCTTACCTCCAGGTTTTCCAGTCCAGCTTCCAGGTCGGGCGTGGTGGCAGTACAGAGGATCGGGTGACGTCCGAGGGTGTGGTAGGAATGTGGGAGAGAGGAGAGAAACGCGAAGTGAAAGACTGGCTGAAGGGAAGTGACCAGAGTTTCTGGGTGGAAATAGTGATTTACTTACCTGTGGTACAGTTCCTGACGGCCCCTTTTTCTTTAGCCCCGTTTCCTGGTCACAGGTTCTTCTGGGTGGTGGTTGATCGGCGGCGAGAGGTCCAGCAGAGAGCGGCTGTCCTACCAGTGACAAGGAGTCCGATTTACGGACCAAGCGAGTTGGAGGGAGAGACTCCGGGAGCGTGGGATTTACCCCCGGACTATTTCTTTCTGTTTCATTTTCTAGGAGCCAGTGACCGACAGGAGGGGATTGCCTTAGTGTGCTGTGGATTTTTGCTTTTTTTTTCTGTTCTGTTTTTGGCATTCCCTAGTGTGGTCCTTTTTTTGATTTTAGTCTAGTGATTTCTTTTTATATCATGTTTTTAGTACCCTGTCGAACAATAAAATGTGTTTTACCCGATACGGTTTCATTGTGTGTGGGAACCTGGGGATCAAAGAACCTGAACGGGAGAGTTTATTATCATTCAGTTACTAAGGCCTTATTAAAAACAAGGTGGCGTAGTCATCAGCTACATAGGTATTATCGTCAAGGTTCTCAGGTCACCCCACCCGTGACATTTTCTCCATTTTACTCCATTTTACTCCAATCTACTTCTGTTAGTCTCTGTTTCATACCTTTCATAGTTTGCTTTTCTAAAACTGTAAACCTTAGCTTTAGTCATTACTTTTGGGTAAAGCATTGTGTCATGTATCTGTTCTGCTTTTGAAGTGCTCCTCTCCATGTCACAATGAATGTGTTTTTTCTTTTTGAAATCCCTGCCATTGTAGTTTTTGTCGCATGGGTGTTCTGCTTTTGATGTGCTCCCCCACCCCCGCCAGGACGGTAAGCAGTGACAATAATTAAGGATACGATTTTGTCACAGTAAAATTTTATGTAAAAACCATGGCACTCTCACTACTAAAAATAGATAATTTCACATAATAGTTATGGCTTCAGAGATTTGAAGTTATTTGTGCTAAATAAACATCTATATAAGGAAATATAATAGGATCGAACTATGGCTTCTGCAGACTCCGACACATTAAGAAACATGGAAAGAAATAACTAACAAAATGAATTCACTGAGACACTGTAAGCAACAGACACTTGACATTAAAAAAAATGGCATGACCTTGGCATGACCTTAGGAGGATTACAAAAAAGAAAGCAGCAGAAAATAAAACAACAAACTGAATGTGATGTGTTAAACAGTGTGCATCCCTGCTACAATCTGGCTCATGGTGTATCTGAATCAACAGAAATAATAGAATAAAAGAAAATAAACAGAAATGTTCCTTGTGGAAGTGAAGCCTTCACGCAGGCGTGGCTGTTTGTTACTTCATCCACGTATGAACGGCCAGCATGCATGACCTGTGAACTTTGTGTTTGTCCTTTGTCTGGAGCACCTTGAATTACTTGTACACCAGAGCACTACAAACCACTTTGCCACAAGTGGCGTCAGAATCGGGAGCATGGACATACAGACGTGCTCAAATTTGTTGGTACCCTTACAGCTCATTGAAATAATGCTTCATTCCTCCTGAAAAGTGATGAAATTAAAAGCTATTTTATCATGTATACTTGCATGCCTTTGGTATGTCATAGAATAAAGCAAAGAAGCTGTGAAAAGAGATGAATTATTGCTTATTCTACAAAGATATTCTAAAATGGCCTGGACACATTTGTTGGTACCCCTTAGAAAAGATAATAAATAATTGGATTATAGTGATATTTCAAACTAATTAGTTTCTTTAATTAGTATCACACATGTCTCCAATCTTGTAATCAGTCATTCAGCCTATTTAAATGGAGAAAAGTAGTCACTGTGCTGTTTGGTATCATTGTGTGCACCACACTGAACATGGACCAGAGAAAGCAAAGGAGAGAGTTGTCTGAGGAGATCAGAAAGAAAATAATAGACAAGCATGGTAAAGGTAAAGGCTCCAAGCAGCTTGATGTTCCTGTGACAACAGTTGCAAATATTATTAAGAAGTTTAAGGTCCATGGAACTGTAGCCAGCCTCCCTGGGCGCGGCCGCAAGAGGAAAAATCGACCCCTGACTGAACAGAAGGATAGTGCGAATGGTAGAAAAAGAACCAAGGATAACTGCCAAAGAGATACAAGCTGAACTCCAAGGTGAAGGTACGTCAGTTTCTGATCGCACCATCCGTCGCTTTTTGTTTTAAAGTGGGCTCCATGGAAGAAGACCCAGGAGGACTCCACCTTTGAAAGAAAAAAACAAAAAAAGCCAGACTGGAATTTGCTAAAATGCATATTGACAAGCCACAATCCTTCTGGGGGAATGTCCTTTGGACAGAGGAGTCAAAACTGGAGCTTTCTGGCAAGTCACATCAGCTCTATGTTCACAGACGAAAAAATGAAGCTTTCAAAGAAAAGAACACCATACCTACAGTGAAACATGGAGGAGGCTCGGTAATGTTTTGGGGCTAATTTGCTGCGCCTGACACAGGGTGCCTTGAATCTGTGCAGGGCACAATGAAATCTCAAGACTATCAAGGCATTCTGGAGCGAAACGTACTGCCCAGTGTCAGAAAGCTCTGTCTCAGTCACAGGTCATGGGTCCTCCAACAGGATAATGACCCAAAACACACAGCTAAAAGCACCCAAGAATGGATAAGAACAAAACATTGGACTATTCTGAAGTGGCCTTCTATGAGTCCTGATCTGAATCCTATCGAACATCTATGGAAAGAGCTGAAACTTGCAGTCTGGAGAAGGCACCCATCAAACCTGAGACAGCTGGAGCAGTTTGCTCAGGAAGAGTGGGCCAAACTACCTGTTAACAGGTGCAGAAGTCTCATTGAGAGCTACAGAAAACATTTGATTGCAGTGATTGCCTCTAAAGGTTGTGCAACAAAATATTAGGTTAGCGGTCCCATCATTTTTGTCCATGCCATTTTCATTTGTTTTATTATTTACAATATTATGTTGAATAAAAAATCAAAAGCAAAGTCTGATTTCTATTAAATATGGAATAAACAATGGTGGATTCCAATTACTTTTGTCAGTTTCAAGTTATTTCAGAGAAAATTGTGCATTCTTCGTTTTTTGTGGAGGGGTACCAACAAATTTGAGCACGTCTGTAGCTGCATTAACCACGCTGCTACAGGCACTGGAGCACAGATGGGAGACGGAGGATAGACAGAGGGAGGAGAGATACACGGCGCTGATCGAGAGGGTCGGTCTCGGAAACGCACCCCAAACACCAGCAGTACCCGTGATGGCGCCTCCTTAAGCGCGGGCGCAAAAGATGACTGCGGAGGATGACCCGGAGGCGTACTTGGTTGCCTTCGAGCGGTTGGCCACCACCGTGTTATGGCCGAAGGAGTACTGGGCCAGCCAACTGGGTCCCTGTCTGATCGGGGAAGCCCAGGCAGCGTACCAGGCTATGACCAACGAGGAGGCTAGCCAGTACAACCTGGTCAAACAGGCCGTCCTCCGATGCCTGAATATCACGGGGGAAACACACCGGGTGCGGTTCCGGGAGTATCGGAGGCCACGGGAGACCCGCCCCAGGGTGGTCGCGCAAAAACTTTGTGACCACATGGTGCACTGGCTCAACCCTGCAGAAAAGACGGGTCAGCAAATGGGAGAAGCCATCGTCCTGGAACAGTTCTGCCACGTGGTCGGCGCCGAGACCCAGTGATGGATACGGCGCCACAATCCGACCACCTTGGAGGCCGCTGTCAGACTTGCGGAGGATTATGAGGACTCCCTGGTCTCCGTAAAGACAGGAGTACTGACCCCTCTCGTCGCGCCAATCACCCGCGGATCAGTGCCCTCGTCTCTCCAGTTGGGAACCAGACCTCCCAGATCACCAACCTCAATGGGCCGGCCCACCTCCTTACCATGGAGAAAGCGGTTGGCCCCCAGCTGGGGTAGATTTACTGCCCCCGACCCGCTGCAGTATCAGCAGCGGGACAGACAGCTAACCCCAGTGCCTTCTGCCCCAATTGTCTGTTTTAGGTGCCATGAGCCTGGACACATCGCCCGCTTGTGCCCCGCGGCAATGGAGTGCAACGTGGCGACATGTTATCTGGCATCTGAAGCAGGTAAGGAACGGGGAAATGGTCGGGAGGGGCCTTGTATTATTGATGTGGTGGTTGGTAATGTGAGTACCCATGCTTTAGTGGACTCAGGGTGTGCACAGACCTTAATTCAAACATCTCTCTTAGGCGGTATGTCGTGGCAGCCACAAGGCAAGGTTGCGATCTCCTGTATCCATGGAGACACGGCGACATATCCCACCCTAAAAGCATACGTGTCGATAGGTCCGACACAGCGCTACCTCACAGTGGGGTGGTGAAAGGCTGCCGCACCCGTAATTCTGGGCCGGGACTGGCCACAGTATCGGCAATTGCTCCAAAAGGCAGTCCCGACCACACACGTAAACGTGGCAGACAGAGCAGGGGAAACGATTGGTGAGATTTTTCCCCTGCAAGCCGACCTGTTTAATTCTCTTTTTCGTCCTAGGAAAACAAAGAAAGAGAGACGGATCGAAAAATGGGAAGGTGCATCTTTGAAACGAGGCTGGGGACTGGTGGGAGAGAGCGCGGATGGTATCAAACGCCACTCAAGGGGAGTCGGTACGCAGTGTGACCGAGAGGGCGAGATTACTGGGCCATCCAGGGCAGATGTTACTCTGGCCCCTCTCAATGTACCGGACATGTGGGGCTCAAGCGCAGACCTAGTGTGGGACCAGAAAAACGACCCCACACTGGTGCACGCTTGGGGACAGGTCCGGTCTATTGAAGGTAAGGATGTTGAAGGCGCTGGGGCGCTGGTATATTCGCACTTCATTATCCAGGGGCAATTACTGTATAGGGTAAACCCTGCTACGGGCACAGGACAGCCTGTAACACAATTGATGGTTCCCCCGTCATGTCGGCCCGAGGTCATGAGGCTGGCGCATGACATCCCCTTTGCAGGACACTTGGGAGCCGACAAGACGAGGGAACGCATATTGGCTTGATTTTATTGGGTAGGGCTTCATAATGAAGTGTCGAAATATGTAGCCACATGCCCAGACTGCCAGCGAGTAGCGCCGGATCGAGTGCGCCCCGCTCCTTTGGTCCCACTGCCAATTATTTCCACTCCCTTTGAGCGCATTGCAATGGACATAGTCGGCCCTTTGCTACCTTCTGACTCCGGGTATACGCATATATTAGTAGTGGTAGATTATGCAACGTGATACCCGGAGGCAGTTCCATTGAGGTCCACTAGTGCCGCTGCAATAGCCAAAGAACTAGTACAGATTATGTCGAGAGTAAGGATCCCCAAAGAAATACTGACTGACCATGGAACTAACTTTCTGTCCGAACGCTACAGCAGGTGTATAAAATGTTAAAAATACGTCCCATCCGGACATCTGTTTATCATCCACAGTCGGACGGTTTGGTGGAACGTTTTAATCAAACATTAAAGCAGATGCTGAGACGATTTGTGAATCAAGAGCAAAAACATTGGGCATCGCTTCTCCCCTACCTCCTTTTTGCAGTGAGACAGGTGCCGCTCTTGTACGGCCGACAACCTCGCGGTATCCTCGATCTGTTGAGAGAGGGGTGGGAAGAGCATAAAGGCTCGTCCAAAAACGTAGTGCAGCATGTGCTCCTACTCCGTGATCGCCTGGATTTGGTCGGTCGTTTGGCCCAGGACAATCTAAAATCGGCTCAGCACCGACAACAGCAGCATTACAACCAAAATGCATGGATTCGGACCTTTCGGCCAGGAGACAAGGTAATGCTGCTTCTTCCCACGTCGGAATCCAAGCTATATGCTAAATGGCAGGGGCCATATGAGGTGATTCGGGCTATAGGGAAAGTAAATTATGAAATTCGGCAGCCCGATCGCCGTAATGAATGGGAAATTTACCATGTCAATTTATTAAAGCCCTGGCAGGCAAAGGAGGCCTTGTTTATAGCCCCAGGCGAGATAGAGGATGATTTTGGACCCTGTATAGAGGCCCCTAGCATACAGAACATTCCGATGGGGGAACAGTTACTCCCAGATCAGCAGAGAGATCTGCGCAGGTTAATTGAGGAGTTCAGGGATGTTTTTTCTGATGTGCCTGGCAGAACTAATCTCGTTGAATATGACATTATCTCTCCACCAGGTGTCACGGTTCGGGAGAGACCTTACCGGATCCCGGAAAGTCGACGAAGTGGCGTTCGCAAAGAGGTGTGGGCGATGCTCGAGCTTGGGGTGATTGAGCCTTCCAGGAGCGAGTGGTGCAGTCCGATTGTGATAGTCGCCAAAAAGGACAGCACCAACCGCTTCTGCGTTGATTTCCGCAAGGTGAACGCTATTGCCAAGTTCCATGCATATCCCATGCCTCGGGTCGACGAGCTTCTAGACAGACTGGGAACGGCAAGGTTCATTTCGACTTTGGACCTGACGAAGGGATACTGGCAGATCCCATTAACCCGCAGATCACGTGAGAAAACTGCATTTTCTACCCCTGATGGTCTGTTTCATTTCACAACCATGCCGTTTGGGCTACATGGGCGCCTCGCTGCCTTTCAGAGACTAATGGACCAGGAGTTTACGCCCACATCATGAATATGCAGCAGCGTATATTGATGATGTGGTGATTTATAGCTCCACCTGGCGGGAGCATTTGCTAGGGTCACAGCCGTCTTGCAGTCTCTGAGGGTAGCCCGGCTGACAGCTAACTTGGGTAAATGTGCATTTGCCAAAGAAGAAACACAATATTTGGGATTTATTATGGGACATGGGCAGGTGAAACCTGTCGCCACCAAAGTCCAGACTTTGATGGACGCGGCAATTCCGATAACCAAGTCCCAGGTGAGGTCTCTCTTGGGGTTGGCCGGTTATTACCGTCGATTCATCCCCGAAAGTACGCCACAGTGGTAAACCTTCTAGTGAACCTCACTAAAAAAGAGTGCACCAAATTTAATTAAATGGACAAGGGAATGTCAGGGGCCTTTGATACCATTGGCAACGACTCTGCCGAGCCCCCGCCCTGATCACACCAGATTTTGATAAGGAATTCCTCCTCCACACCGACCGGGTGTTGGTCTGGGGCGGTCTTGTCCCAGCAGGTCGACGGAGTAGAACACCCCATCCTTTACATAAGCAAGAAAATGCTCCCTCGGGAGCGCAACTACTCCGTCATAGAAAAGGAATGTCTGGCCATTAAATGGGCCACTCAGACCTTACGCAACTACCTCTTGGGTCATTCATTCAATCTCGTCACTGACCACGCCCCACTCCGATGGTTAAGCCCGATGAAGGATAGCAACGCCCGGATAACTCGGTGGTATCTGGCGCTGCAACCCTTCATGTATTTCATGACACACCGTGCAGGGAAAGATCATCAAAATGCGGTTTACTTTTCCCGGGTGGGGAGTGTAATGGGTAAGGTAGATTCAGCCGAGTGTTCCTTCGGCTCCACTCTGAGCGGTGGGATATGTGACTGTCACAAAGACGGCCAGAGTGGGTTGCGTCAGACCAGAAAGGAATTCAAACACAGAGACGGTGGTGATGATGAGCTGAGTGCAATGGCTGCACTCAGCGTTTATTAACAAATAAAAGGGTTGTAAACAGCACAAAACAGGACACGGCACTATAGCCAAAATAAACAGACAGACAAAACGGACTAAACACTAAACAGACGGTGCAGGACAGACGAACAAACACGGTGAGTACAAACAAAACCCTTACTATATTTACGCCTTAATGATTTACTCCTTTCTCTCACCCGTTCTCCACTCTCTGAACACCCAACCCCGAAAGTGACTAAAAAAAAATGTGCCTATTTATACTGTTGTGCTGGGATTCAATTACTAATTAATTATTCACTTGAATCCCAGCACGTGAATTCATTACGTGAAACCCTGTGTTCACATATTATATTTTATCTGCACGTGAAGTGATGTGCCATCCTCGTGCCTAAATATAACTATACACTTTAAACATACGTGAAACACAGACCCGTTTATATCCCGTGTACCAATCTATACACCAACATTTCCACACGCACGCAACACACAACACATAATATGTGCACACAGGGGCGGGGCACATTGCCACATATACCCCCCTGTGCAAAGCACACATGGCCTCAACGGCCACCTCCCCCTTAAAATCCAGCAGTCCAGGCCAAAGTCTCGGGCTGGGAAGGAGGCTTCAGTGGGCCCATGGCTGGCCATGCTGTCAGCACCCCCTGCCGGTAGTGGCACGGCTGACAGCCTGTTGGTTTGCTCCTGCATTAAAACTGCTGCTGGGGAAAGTGGTCTCCTGACCTCCCCCTGTCTTTGTAGCAGTAGCTCCCTTTGGTGGGGCTCCGACCACAGTACTTCCGGCAGCGAAGAAGCTGCAGTGGGGAGCAGGTCTCGGACCTCCCCACGATCTCCGGCAGCGAAACTGCTGCAGTGGGAGCAGGTCTCCTGACCTCCCCACGATCTCCGGCAGCGAAACTGCTGCTGGGGTTGGTGGTCTCCAGACCTCCTCCCCAGGGGCGGCAGCTCCCCTTTCTGGGGCTCCGGCCACCCACTCCCTGCGGAGGTGCAGGCAGAGGCAGCTCCTGCTCCTCTGCTCAGGGCGGTGGCGGAGGCAGAGGCAGCCCAGCTCCTCTGCTCCTGGCGGTGGTGGAACCAGCAGGTATTCACCCTCTGCTGGTGGAGGTGGGACCAGCAGGTATTCACCCTCTGCTGGTGGAGGTGGGAGGGGCAAGCAGTCCTCCCACTGCGTGGTGGAGGTGGAACCAGCAGGTATTCACCCTCTGCTGGTGGAGGTGGCGGAGGCAGAGGCAGCTCCTGCTCCTCTGCTCCTAGTGGAGGAAGCGGTGGTGGTGGCGGAGGCCATGGGGTTGATGCTGGCCACTCAGAGGGAGGCTGTGGCAGTGCTGGCTCCCTCTGCTGTGGCGGCTGGGCTGGTGTGCGCCGTGGCTGCCCTCATCAGCCTGAATAGAGGCTGCTGGGGACACCAGCCTCCTGCCCCTCCCCCCCCAAAATTTTCAGGGGTTGAGCCTGTAACTCCTCCCCTTTCGGCTCTTGGGGCTGAACCAGCAGGCATTCTCCCTCTGCTGGTGGCTTGGGTCCCAGGGCTGTGGAAGCCCCGACTTGCCTCCCTTCGGGCTCTGGACGCACCGACTCCTCCCTTTTGGGCTGTGGACGCACCGACTCCTCCCTTTTGGGCTGTGGACGCACCGACTCCTCCCTTTTGGGCTGTGGACGACCCCTCCCCCCTCTTGGGCTGTGGACGCACCGACTCCTCCTTTTTGGGCTGTGGACGCACCGACTCCTCCCTCCTCTTGGGCTGTGGACGCTCGGGCTCCCCCACTCAGGCGTGGGACGTTCGGGCTCCTCCCACTCAGGCGTAGGACGCTTGGGCCTCCCTCCCACTCAGGCGAGGGACGCCTGGGCTCCTCCCACTCAGGCGTAGGACGTCGGGCTCCTCCCACTCAGGCGTGGGGACGCCGGGCTCCTCCCACTCAGGCGTGGGACGTCGGGCCCTCCCACTCAGGCGAGGGACGTTCGGGCTCCTCCCACTCAGGCGCAGGACGCTCGGGCTCCTCCCACTCAGGCGTGGGACGCGGGCTCCTCCCACCAGGCGTGGGACGTTCCGGGCTCCTCCCACTCAGGCGTAGGGACGTTGGGCTCCTCCCACTCAGGCGTAGGACGCCGGGCTCCTCCCACCAGGCGTGGGACGTTGGGCTCCCACCCACTCAGGGTCGCGTTCGGGCTCCTCCCACCAGGCGTGCAGGACGCCGGGCCCTCCCACTCAGGCTGTGGAGGCAAAACCAGCAGGCATTCACCCTCTGCTGGTGGAGATGGGGACAGCAGGTACTCACCCTCTGCTGGTGGAGATGGGGACAGCAGGCATTCACCCTCTGCTGGTGGAGATGGGGACAGCAGGTACTCACCCTCTGCTGGTGGTCCTGCTACCTGGGCTGCTGTTCCGTTTATCGTTGCCTCAGGTAGCTGAGGAGAAACTCCACACCTTCCTCCAAGGTGTTTGGGGTGTGTTCCTCCTGATAGGCCTCCCATCTCTCATAGTCCATCATCCACAGGACCCGGACTATTATGGGCAGAGACTGGGCCTCCAGCCCAGCATTCTCCAGGAACCAGTCCCGCGAGTTTGATGGCGTCTTCTGCCATTTTTTTTTTTTTTTTTTTTTTTTTTTTTTTTATAAACAACTCTCCTCCTGGTCTGACGCTTGAGGCGCGGCTATCCCACGATGACACCACGTGTCACAAAGACGGCCAGAGTGGGGTTGCGCCAGACCAGAAAGGAATTCAAACACAGAGACGGTGGGATGATGAGCTGAGTGCAATGGCTGCACTCAGCGTTTATTAACAAATAAAAGGGTTGTAAACAGCACAAAACAGGACACGGCACTATAGCCAAAATAAACAGACAGACAAAACGGACTAAACACTAAACAGACGGTGCAGGACAGACGAACAAACACGGTGAGTACAAACAAAACCCTTACTATATTTACGCTCTTAATGATTTACTCCTTCTCTCTCACCCGTTCTCCACTCTCTGAACACCTAACCCCGAGTGACTAAAAATGTGCCTATTTATACTGTTGTGCTGGGATTCAATTACTAATTAATTATTCACTTGAATCCCAGCACGTGAATTCATTACGTGAAACCCTGTGTTCACATATTATATTTTATCTGCACGTGAAGTGATGTGCCATCCCGTGCCTAAATATAACTATACACTTTAAACATCGTGAAACACAGACCCGTTTATATCCGTGTACCAATCTATACACCAACATTTCCACATACGCAACACACAACACATAATATGCACACAGGGGCGGGGCACATTGCCACAGTGACGAAGAGCGAATGAATCCGAATCAACAATCTCCCTCTCAACCGGTGAGGGCACTGTACAACAGGAACTGCGGGCTTCGTACTGAATGGTTGGGCAGTTCATTCCGGGGACAGTCGGAAGCCAGCCATTCAGGAAGAGGGCGGCGTTACAGTACCTGGAGTCATCGCCTTAGTACGGTGAGTGAAGTTTCAGTCATGAATTGGAAGAGACGTGATTGAACTAGCTATCGGAGGGGGCGGGGCTTAGGGTACTTTAGGGGGACGTGACGCCGTAATCGGTTCCTTTGTTGTGGTTAATGGGAGGAGACAAGGACGGAACCTTGAATGAAGTGTGGTTCCATTGATAAAACGGTTGTGTTTGTTTTGCCAGACGGCTGATACGAAGCCGGGAGCTGCAGCGAGAAGCCAGCACCGCACCTGCACCAGAGCACACAGTCTGGAGACGTGTTGTTTGTGACTGTATTACGTGTTTTGTGTTGGAATTATTATTTCGGGGCTGCGACCCCTTTGTTTTGTCGCTGACAATACCCATTGCTGGGTAGAGCCAGCTTTATTATTTAAAAACCTCGTCAAGGAAATTAAAGAACCTGACCTGTGAACTTTGTGTTTGTCCTTTGTCTGGAGCACCTTGAATCACCTGTACACCAGAGCACTACAAACCACTTTGCCACACACCCGTGTGACTTTTAAAATAATTTAATAACTATGGAATTGAATGGGGTGGGTAATTGTTTTATTGATGTGTCAGCGGGAGAGAGATTCTCTCCAAATGACGTGCTGAATTAGAACCGCGCTTGGCTATTGTGTCCAGGTGCGTTATTACGTGTTAAGCATTATCTGTATTTCCCCTTTTATCTTTCTATGACCCCTGTTAAGAGCCTGTTTGAGCGCTAATTATGTAGAATGGGAATAGGTATTGCAGTGATTTTTCGGGGATTAATGGTGAGAATAAAAAGGACAGGTGACGGAGAATGAGAGCGGTAGAATGGAAATTAAGTTGGTGCGTAGGTGAAGAAGGGATCGGACGGAACAGAAAATAGAAATTGAAACAGCAAAAGAACAACGAACAGCGGACAAGCAAAACAGAGAGCGGGCACGATGCAGGTGCAGTGTCTGAGAGTTAATGCATGAGGGAGGAGTGCTATTGTTTGTATTTTGTGATTGTCTTTTGTTTTGTAAGCAACGCTGACAGTTTAGGCCGTATGTGTGGATAGAGAAAGAGCAGGACGGGACAGATTGAGCCGTGGGGGTAAAATACACATGGCTACACGGAACAAGCTGGGTACTGCTAAAAGATTAACAGCATATAAAGAAGCAGGTTTGGGGATGTAAACACAATACAGCCTGATTGCGCTGCAGGTAGAATTGAGCTGGGAAGTGCTCACTAAGACAGCGAGGCTGGGGCACTGTTTTTATTGCACCTGAACTGGTTTTCCTCGAGTATCGAAATTGTTAAACTCTGTGTATTTTGGATTATTCGTCTTTTGTTTTGTGTGTTTGTTTGGATTGAATTTTTAGTTTGTTTTATTTGCTGAGACGCATTACTGTCAGGGAAGCACTGGAGATCGTTTGAGTACGTATCATTTTGTTGTCTGGGGTGCCCTCTGGTGTTCTCTGCGTCTCAGCAAATAAAACAAAGTAGAGGATGATGAAGACGCTAGCCTTGCAACACTACATAATGTGACTGTGAGGAAGAAAAAATAGAAATGACTGAACAAAAACAAAGCATCCCTGGTAGCTTATTACCAATACGGCCACATGTGGAGAACTGGGAATCCAGGTGTGGAGAATTGTATTTTTGATTAGTAAATAAAAAATGAGTAATAGACCCTGTCGTCAGGCATGTGATCTGAATACTCATATTCAAGCAAAAAACAATCCAATGTGAGTCATCACTGCAGCGCACAAATACATCACTCAAGTTGTGTGTTTAAAAAAAACAAACATATTATTGTGTAGTGTTTGTTAATTTTACCACTAACATGAGTTGTCCCTCTTTGAACACCAGCTTTGTACCGTGTATGAAGACAATATCTCAAAGCGTTAGATTTTTATCATCTGGAAACCAAAAAGTCACATGACCCCAATGTGGCAGTCATTAGGTCACAGGTCAAAATGAAGAGTGTGTTTGGATTTTGCTGCAGTTTCCACAACACTGAAAATATGAAGTTGCAGCAGTGGTTTATGAGATATTAGCTGTAGTAGGTGCAGCGACGACGGGTTCACTAACTCATACTATAATACAGGCTCCCCTTACAGGGATGCTTCAAAAGATACTGAATCACAGATGGATACAGCTCATAAAATTGAATCTCGTATCCTGAAAAAAATAAATAAATATGTCACTCTTCATGAGAGTCATGTTTTTTGTAGCTTCCTCTTTACAGAAATGTGTTGTCGATTTTGGGGAACCGTGTTATTATTATAATTAAGTTTACAAGAAGACTATCTAGCCACTGAGTTTTAAATAGCCACTCTAGATCTTGTAGGTTATTCCTGTGTTAGCTTCATGCTGGTCACCCTCCAATCTAACAAGATGTCTGGTGAAGTTCTCTACTCCAGTGTCAAGTTCACTCGGAAACCAGGCGGCCAAGCAGCTGCTAAACTGTGTTCAGGTGAGCATTGTCTCTGTAAACTTGGTGCTTTATTACATGAAGAACGGGCTCCCTTTAAAATTGTTGCGTATATTTTTCTGTGCTTTGCTGACACACTTGACTGGGTCTCAGACTCCGCTGTGTAACTCTTTGCCAGTTTGCAGTGGTAAAGAGCTGCTTTGCTGTAACCAGACTCGGGTTTCTAATGTTGGGGAGGTGGGAAGGAGATTTCTGCTAATCCATAACTATTAAACACTCAATAGTGCTACATTTAGAAATAAGGAAACTTCATAAATTCAATGACACACCTTTTGACTAGAAGTTTTTCTCAGTTTCTTTAATGTTTTTCTGCTCAAACAGTTTGCTGGAATGAAAATACAAGTTCTGTTTCTGGTTTATGTATTGAATTGCACTGGGAGAAATGGTCTCAGTTTAATTGATTTTAATAAATATGCACATAAATAATATTTGTTTAGGGGTGAAAATGATGGGTAGGGCTGGCTACAGCAAACAAACATAAATCAGGCCTCTGGCAATAGCTTACCTTTTGAACTACTTTTAAAATACTAAGAACTGTCTATAATTCTGATGTGTTTGAAATTGAGCTGTACTATGCATGTGTGTGTGTGTGCGCGCATGTGTAAGTGTGTGTGTGTCTCTGTGCTTGTGTCAAATTCACTCGGAAACCAGGCGTCCAAGCAGCTGCTAAACTGTGTGCAGGTGAGCATTGTCTCTGTAAACCTGGTGCTTTATTACATGAAGAACGGGCTCCCTTTAAAATTGTTGCGTACATTTTTCTGTGCTTTGCTGACACACTTGACTGGGTCTCAGACTCCGCTGTGTAACTCTTTGCCAGTTTGCAGTGGTAAAGAGCTGCTTTGCTGTAACCAGACTCGGGTCTCTAATGTTGGGTAAGGTGGGAAGGAGATTTCTGTTCATCCATAACTATTAAAATAGTGCTACATTTAGAAATATCTAAAAAAATATATTAATAAATTTAATGACAAGTTTTGACTAGTAGTTTCTCAGTTTCTTTAATGTTTTTCTTCTCAACAAAGTTAAACAGTTTGCTGGGATGAAGTTTTTCTGTTTTTGGTTTATGTATTGAATTGCACTGGGAGAAATGGTCTCAGTTTAATTGATTTTAATAAGATATAAGAAAATATGTGTATACTATTGAGAGAATAAATAATATTTGTTTAGGGGTGAAAATGATGAGTAGGCTTACCTTTTGAACTTATCTTGCTGAACTGTCTGTAATCCTCACGTGTTTGTAATTGAGCCGTACACTGTGTGTGTGTGTGTTTTTGTGTGTGTGTCCTTGTGTGTGAACTGCTGCTGTGTTAATGAGATGGCATCCTAGCAGAAAGAAACACCACACAGAACAATCCACTGTGAGCAGAGTGTTGCAGGAGGGGTTACACTCTGGTGTAACATCTGGAGTCTGTGATTAGACATGATTCCGAGAGCTCTACTGAGGACAGAGGGGTGCTTTAATGTTATGATTAAGGCTACGATTTTGTCATAACACGGAATTTGAACAAAGTCTGTAAAATCTTTGAAATGGATGTAAAAACACATCTGATTAGGCGCTTCCTTTATTTCCTTTAAAAATGCAGTATGTCAAACACTGAAAATACAAAGCTGCTGTAAATTGTTTGGTTGCATATGGACACAGCGATTACGTGCAGTTGTGTAGGTCAGCGAATGAGATAGCTGAGCAAGCATGTAAATGGGCGACAGCTAAAATACAAAAAAGAAAATGTGAGTGAGCTGTTTTCTGTAAAGACCCTTCAATAACTTTATACAAACAATTAGAAAGCAAACACTAATACACCACTGCAAAGCAAGCTTAATGCTAACAGGAGACTTTAACCAATTGACTTATTAGCCTTTTAACAGTACGTATTTTTTCATTTATTATAACTATTTTCTTAATTGTAATACTGATGTTTTATTAATGTTGAATATTTTACATGAATAACTCATTTTGTAAACACAAATGTTAACCTAACTTTGAAAATTATGGGTCCAGAATTTATTGGTTCTAAACAATCTTACAACACTATAGAGTTGTTTTTTTTCAGCCCATCCCAGTCCCAAGTCACTAACAAGTGTATTCTATTACGTAGGTCCACAGCAATGGCTGATTGGTCAGTAGCAATGTCTATGCACAATGCCCGCCTTCTGAAAGCCAAGTAGTGAATGATTGACATCCAGGGAAACGGGACAATGAGGCTCTATGAGATCAAATCACAAATAGCCCTCTTATTACAATCCACTCATTAGACATGTATCCTCTCTCTGTGGTGTTGTGTCAAGATTACACACTGTCAAAAGATCTGCTCTTCCACTGATAAATAACTCAACCTACACTTGGGAGTGGCACTTTCATTCTATTACAGGAAAATTAACGTTATTATTAATGTATTTGTTTAACATGCCACTTCTGTGCTGTGAGATACTGTACACTACGCCACTGTACTCTCTCACACTCCCTCAAGCTGGTACAGTGTGGTCTGCACTCAGAGAGTAGTGTGACAGTTTACTGTAAACGATGCACAAGGCATTACAGTGTCGAGAGCCACACAGCAGTGTGAACAAAACTACATGCTGCACAGTAAAGGATGCAACAGCCTGAGTCCACAGTGCTGCACAGAGAAAGAGAGAGAGCTCTGCAGGAAGTGCACTGGACTGTGTGGCGCTGTCATACACAGCATACGAATCACACAACTATTCTGGCTCTTCAGTTTTATTGATTACAAATTATAGGCTTTCAATATTTTCTTCCCCCTCATGTAACTTTCTTCTCATTCTTCTGTAGATCAAATAGTTTTACATACTTCTTTATTTCCACTTTCTTTAAGAGAATGGCTTGCAAAGCCCTGGTTAGCACTCCTTTAATGGGGAGCAGTGATAATGTTGCTCGGGCTAATAAGCAGTAAGACAAGGGATTTTCAGTCCTTGGTTAGCTCTCCTTTAAAGGCTGGGCAGTAATAATTTAAAGCCAGTAAGAGGTAAGGGAATGGATTTGATAAAGCCTTGTTTAGCGCTGCTTTAAGTTGAACTTGGTTTTAAAGCATTGTTAATAAGAGTCTACTATCTGATGCTCCGCTAGTAAAATGGTCAGATCAGATGTTCACTTCTCCTGTTTGTCTTCACTCCCAGGAAGGGAAGACGATGTCACCTATGCTACAGTGAAGTTTGTAGAAGCTCCAAGCTCCCAGCAGCAGCAGCAGACAGACCCCAGCCGCTGGTGGTGAGCCCATGAATAGCACTGCTGTCAGTGTCATCATGTTACATTACATTCTCCCTTACCTTTTCATGATGTCTGGAATCATTCAGAGTGCTTCTTATAGTCAATACTCAGCCATGGTTTATTCCCTTTAGTCTGGGTGTTAAGGTGCTTTGACCTGAATTCAGGGCCAGCTCTTCAGTTCTAGCTGCCAGGTTCCCTTTACCCACACAGACTGGATCAGCAGAGTGTCTGTATTGTAGAGAGTGCAATCTAGTGAACACATACTGTGAATCAAGTTTCCTTTTTATTGCTGTCAATACACAGTAGCTGTGCACTAGACAGTGCTGCTTCTACTACTATAAAGACACTGGCACCCTGTTCCACTGGCACATCCCGGCCCCAGCCCTCACAGTGCGGGTGATTTTTCCACTGGCTGTTTGTCGAGTTGAGTGAGAACCAAACCGTGAAACTCTGGCCTCTGAATGTGTCTGGGAGCCGAGCGGGGGGATCGGGGTTCATGATTTTTGTCAGTATGTTGCATCGATCAGTACACTCGAGGCACTCATGGCGTGTAGGTGAGAAAAGTACAAATTACTGCTCTCTCTCCGAGAAGCGTTCTTCTCCTCTTTGCGTAATCAGCCCATCATTGCATTTCAGTTGTATTCAGTAAAGTGGTCGTCCCAAATGATCATCAGTTACAGCAAGTGTACACAGCGTGCCCAATGTGGCAATGTGACAGAGAAAAAATGAATCTTGGTTATAAATCTCCCTCCCGACCTGTGAGGGCGCTGTGTATAGGGAACAGAGTGCATCTAGAAAGGGGGAGGAGCTATGGTACACCAAGTCATCGACCCGGAAGCGATGTGGTAACCGCGGATTGGAGGAGAAACTGTTGCACTCACTAACCAAGGGGGTGTGACTGACGGTACATAAGGGGACGTAGTGAGGTGATCTGTTCCTTTGTTATCGTTGTGAAAGAACCGCTGAAGGACCGTGTTTGTACCGTGAGTGTTTCATGTTTGTTTTGTTTGCCGTATTAACTGTACTGTTTGTCTCTTATAGACGGCTATCATCTGGGAGCTGTTGCTTAAGGCCAGCACCCAACCCAGACTTCACTGCACTCGTACTCAGTGAATAAATTGTGTTTCACCACTTGCACTGCAGCACTCGCTCGGGACTTGTGATCGTGTTTGTGTTCTGTGTGTGTTTACATACAATGTCTATTATTTCGGGACTGAACCCTGTGTTTATTTAACTGTGCAATACACATCGTTGTATAATGCCAGTCCTCCATTGTTTTACTGTTGTCACGTGACCTTGGAATTACAAATAAACCACCATTTCACCAGTACTTTGTTTGTCATTGTCTTGAGCACTGCATCACCTCTACACCTGCACACTGCAAACCACCTTGCCACAGACAACCATCTTAGGTCATAAGTCAAAGGGTGTGTTTAGATTTTGCCTGCAGTTTCCACAACACTGGAAATATGAAGTTGCAGCTGCAATGGTTTATGAGATATTAGCTGTAGTAGGTGCAGCGACAACAGGTTCACTAACTCATACTATAATACAGGCTCCCCTTACAGGGATGCTTCAAAAGATACTAAATCACAGAGGGGTACTGCTCATAAAATTGAATAACGCACCCTGAAAAAAAACATTTAATTCTTTAAAAAATGATGTGTTGTTGACTGAGTTGTTAAGTACACAGGATAATCTAACCCCTGAGTTTCAAATAGCCGCTCTAGATCTTGTAGGTTCTTCCTGTGTTAGCTTTATGCTGGTCCCCCTCCATTCTGCTACAATCTAACAAGATGTCTGGTGCAGATGTCTATGCTAAAGTCAAGTTCACTCGGAAACCAGGCGACCAAGCAGCTGCTCAACTGTGTGCAGGTGAGCATTGTCTGTAAACTTGGTGCTTTATTACATGAAGAACGGGCTCCCTTTTAAAATTGTTGCATACATTTTTCTGTGCTTTACTGACACACTTGACTGGGTCTCAGACTCCGCTGTGTAACTCTCTTTGCCAGTTTGCAGTGGTAAAGAGTTGTTTTGCTGTAACCAGACTCGGGTTTCTAATGTTGGGGAGGTGGGAAGATTTTTACTCATCCATACAGTGGCTCTCAAAAGTATTCACCCCCTTGGACTCTTCCACATTTTATTGTGTTACAACATGGAATCAAATTGGATTGAATTTGGAGTTTTTGCCAGTGATCAACACAAAAGTCCATAATGTCAAAGTGAAAAATAAAATCTACAAATTGTTCTAAATTAATTACAAATATAAAACAGAACATAATTGATTGCACAAGTATTCACCCCCTTTGCTATGGCACACCTAAATAAGCTTTGGTGCAACCAATTGTCTTTAGAAGTCACATAATTAGTTGAATGGAGTCCACCTGTGTGCAATTAAGGTGTTTCACATGATTTCAGGTTAAGTACACCTGTCTGGGAGGTCCTACAGTTGGTTAGTACATTTCCTAACAAAAACTACATCATGAAGACAAAGGAACATTCAAAGCAAATCCGGAATTAGGTTCTTCAAAAGCACCAATCAGGGGTAGGATATAAGAACATTTCCAAGGCACTGAATATCCCCCGGAGCACAGTAAAGTCCATTATTAAGAAATGGAGAGAATATGGCACAACTGTGAATCTGTCTAGAACAGGCCGTCCTCAAAAACTGAGTATCCGGGCGAGAAGGGCACTAGTCAGGGAGGCCACCAAGAGGCCTATAGCAACTCTAAAGGAGTTACAATCTTCTACGGCTGAGCTGGGAAACACTGTGCATACGGCAACAATAGCCTGGGTGCTTCACAAAACTGGCCTTTATGGGACAGTGGCAAAAAGAAAGCCATTGTTGAAAAAAACTCACATCAAATCTTGGCTAGAGTTTGCCAGAAGGCATGTGGGAGACTCTGAGACCAAGTGGAAGAAGATTCTATGGTGTGATGAGACCAAAATAGAGCATTTTGGCCTCAACGCTAAGCGCTATGTTTGGCGCAAGCCTAACACCGCACATCATCCTGAGAACACCATCCCTACCGTGAAGCATGGTGGTGGCAGCATCATGCTATGGGGATGCTTCTCTGCGTCAGGGCCTGGAAAGATAGAGGGCAAAATGGATGCAGCAAAGAACAGAGAAATCCTGGAGGAAAACCTGCTGAAGTCTGTAAGAGACCTGGGACTTGGGAGAAGATTCATCTTCCAGCAGGACAATGACCCCAAACATACAGCCAAAGCCACACTGGAGTGGCTTAAAAACAAAAAGGTCAGTGTCCTGGAGTGGCCCAGTCAAAGCCCGGAGCTCAAACCAATTGAGAATATGTGGAAAGAGTTGAAAATTGCTGTTCACCAAAGGTCCCCATCCAACTTGACGGAGCTTGAGCAATTTTGCAAAGAAGAATGGGCAAAAATTGCAGTGTCCAGATGTGCAAAGCTGGTAGAGACTTATCCAAACAGACTCATGGCTGTAATTGGTGCCAAAGGTGCCTCTACCAAATATTGACTCAAGGGGGTGAATACTTATGCAATCAATTATTTTCTGTTTTGTATTTGTAATTAATTTAGAACAATTTGTAGATTTTATTTTTCATTTTGACATTATGGATGTTTTTTTGTGTTGATCAGTGGCAAAAACTCCTAATTAAATCCATTTTGATTCCATGTTGTAACACAATAAAATGTGGAAAAGTCCAGGGGAGTGATTACTTTTGAGAGCAACTGTAACTACTAAACACTCAACAGTTCTATATTTAGAAATTCAATGACACACTGTGACAGGCTGACCGAGGTAAGGAGACTCAGAGTCAGGATGTGCAGGGAAAATAAAAGATTTTTAATTAAACAAAATACACAAAACAAAAGGCACAATGGCCAACCAAAAAGACAAACACAAAAACAGGCTTTAAACCCGAACTATACAAAAAGACCCACTCACTCTCTCACACACGTCTTCTCACTGTCACAAACACTCATCCCCTAACATACCCAACCACTCCCTTTTATACAGGTGCCTGGGCTAATTGGGCAATTCGCACCTCATTAGCCCAGGCACATTCCACACATTCCTCACACAAACTCACTCACTGAACCACACCCCAAACTCACTCATATCCACTCTAAACAATACAAAAAACACAAAACCACCACAAAATAGGCTGCACCCCATCACACACAAGTTTTGACTAGATTTTTTTCTCAATTTCTTTAATGTTTTTTTTTTTTTTGCTAGAATGAAGATACGAGTTTTCTGTTTCTGGTTTATGTATTGAACTGCACTGGAGAAGTAGTCTCAGTTTAATTGATTTTAATAAAAGATATGAGAATATATATATGCTATAGAGAGCATAACAAATATTTGTTTAGGGATATAACAAGAGGATGTGTTACGTGTGTGGGTCGTCACTGAATAATCATGAGGCAGACTCAGAGCATTGGTGTTGACACGCTGCACAGGCGCACAAATTCATTTTAACAGCAATGGTAGCCCTAGTGTCACATTGTGGCAATGTGGCCACGCCCTTGTGCGTAGTTTGTTTATATGTTACGTGTTGTGTGTAAATGTTGGTGTATAGAGATGGCTGCACGGGCTATAAATGGGTGTGTGCAGCACGAGTTATTTAAGATGTAATTGTATTTAAGCACAAGGTTGCAAGTAATTAATTCACGTGCTGGGATTCAAGTGAATAATTAATTAGTAATTGAATCCCAGCACAACAGTATATATAGATGCACATTTCACTCACGCGGGGTTGGGTGTTCGTGAGTGGAGAATAACAATTGCTACAGCGTGCTGGAAGTGCCAGGACGGTACTTGTTTAAACGTTCGTCCGCTTGTTTTGTGTGTTAGTGCGTTTTGTTTATATATTTATTTTGGCGTAAGTGCCGTGTCCTGTTTTGTGTTTAAAACCTTTTTATTTTGCAATAAACCTTCTGAACGCTACCATTGCGTCTCAGTTTCACTCACCACTACTGTCTGTCTGTGTTTCTTCCGGGTCTGACGTGTCACCACTCAGCCAGCCTTGTGACACACATTTACAAACCACAGCATCCCCAGGCATGCCCCCTAACCAATCCAGACCTCCTGCTCTGCTCAGCGCTGGCAATCCTAACTGCCCAATTGCTTACCCAGAAATGAACCAGCGACAGGGCTCCCTGTCATACCCTCCCCCTCAGAATGGCACCACTTGTCCATTCGATATTATTCAGCTGGTTCCTCTTCTATTTGGGGGGTCAGCAAGTGGGTCACTGTTTTCTCCTGCACCACCTCCAAAGGGACCGAGAGACGGAGACAGGGGACCTGACCGGAGTGGACAGGGCGACCGGGCAGCTGCAGCTGCTGACACAGCTGAGAGCCTCGGCAACAATGCAGCGACTTCTGGCTCACCAGGGTGAGCGATATAGCAGTCTGGACGAACAAACATGCCTGCTGATGCTGGGACCAAGACCCAGCAATGGGAGGTGTCTGGGAGCACAGGTCAAGGGGCTCTGACCCACAGGTGCTGGACTGTTGACCCAGGGGTGATGTTTGGGGCTGTGGTGGACGCAGTCTCCTCCTCGATGGTGGTCAGGACAGTAGCTCTTCCTTTAGCCCTCAGGCAGACAACTCCTCCTACTCTGGGACGCAGTTCCTTCTCTGGCTCTCTGGACGGCCACTACTTCTATGGTCTAGGACGGCAGCTCGTGCTTCTCTATACCCCTCATCCACGCCTCCCGTTGCTCCCTCAGAAGTGCCTCTGGTGGCTCCTGATCATCAGCTGGTTCTGCCTGTGCATCCTGGCAGCCAACTGCTCTGTGCCTATGCTGCCTTGACTCAGCAGGATCAGTGACCCCCACCACTGCCACCATATGTAACAGGTTGGATGTGTTACGTGTGTGGGTCGTCTCTGAATAATCATGAGGCAGACACAGCGCTTTGATGTTGACACGCCGCACCTTCTCTATACTCTTTTGGGATCAACATCCCCTAAACGGACCTACTACTGTTCCTCCCGAAGTCAGTGGGTTCCGTAGTAGTTGGCCTGCGGAGTGGACGCTCTCCTCCTTGATGTAAACAAGTAAGCTTTCAGTCAGCACCCATCTGTGTGGCCATGGCTGTGCAGTAGCCCCGAGCTGCACTCCGCACTGCATCCCCAGGTACGCCCCCCAGCCAATCCAGACCTCCTGATGCACTCAACGCTGGCTCCCTGTCACAAGGGGTGAAAATGATGGGTAGAGCTGGCTACAGCAAACAAACATAACTCAGGCCTCATCCTGCAATAGCTTGCCTTTTGAACTCATTTTAAAATACTCTGAGATGGTCTTGAACTGTCTGTAATCCTGTTGTAATTGATTGTTATTAATCTGACCGTTGCTTAATTAAAACGCTGATAAACCTGCCCATTGTGAAATGAATTTAGCTAACACAGTAACAGGGTGATTTTAACAGGGTGATAACAGGGTGCGGCCGCACCCCCTGGCCCTGAAAATTAGGGTTGGTGGGCCCCTCTCGACTGCCCGAACACACACTTAGAAAAAGACCCCTCCACACACGCGCTTGAATACTGCTGCCGTCTGTGACAGGATGCTCCAACGAAAACGTCTGTATTTAATTAACGATAAATAATAAATAAGTCGCCCTTATACCAACAATGGTATAGGGGAAGCAAATACAGCGAGTTGCAGTCCCAAACTAAACACACTCCCAAACCACAATCCTCCATGCATGAAACTGTGCTCTGTATATCCTGGGGAAAGCGGGGCTTGTGTCCGTGCTATGCTTGTGCAGTGATGTGGTGATGAAAGTTATGATAAAGTAATTGTAACATAAATTACTTTATATAGCTTTCTCTCTCGTGGTTGAAAAGTGTTCCAGTTTGTACTCCTCTTCAGTTAAAGGATTTCTGAAGAAAAACAAGATGGCTTTTTCTTTAGGACTCCATGTCCCACGATGCAACAAAGTCACACTTCCTGTGTGCTTAAGATGATGCTTGTATCAAGGAAGCACCAATTCCAGTAGATTTAAAAAGCACTTAGTATTAAGTAACTTTAGTATTCTCCTGTTTACTTCTTTGTGAAGTTTAGCATACTTTCAGATTTAGTAGCAACAAAAGTCTTTTTATTCGTCTTTGATCTTTTCTTCAAGAAGTCACTTTCATCAGCTGTTTTAGTTTTTGTTCCATGAAGTTAGAATGTTGAGAGTTGTTGAATCTTCAGCGATTCAGTTCAATTGTACACTCTTAGATGCTTCAGTGTTGCTTTTCCAAGAGTAGTATTGTCTTTTGAGTTGTCCTTGGAGAGAGTACTTGGAGAGTTGTTGTTTTTCATTGAGATTCCTTGAGAGATCGATTTTTCATGCTGCAAGCATTTTTATAACATTTGAGAACAGGCGTATCTCTCAGATTATTGTCATTCAATTGGACGACTCCCCTAGTCATTTCATTGGTAAATCCTCCATCAGGTTATTTTATTGGCTGTTTTGAATGTAAGCAGCTGGCATCATAACTTCATCAAAAAGACACCTACCCATTTTAGGGACCGTACTCGCACAAATGCGTCCCCTTTGTACCACCAAACTCCTCCCTGCAACCAGCCTGTTGCGACTTCTGGTTTCCACCTACCGTCGAGTCCTCCAGTCGAGGGGAACACATCCAACCAGCCTTACACAGCGCCTTTTCTGGTCGGGAGGGAGATTTACAGTTAAAATACCTTCGCTCTCTGTCACAAGTCACATATGCTTAACTCTATAACTGTATGGGTCAATCTAATGGGCTCAACTGTGCACACTGTCTTTACCGCTGTTATTCTCCTATTAAAAATAATGTATTGCTTTCAAAACTACACTACACAGAAGCCCAGTGATGGCGCTTGTATGATACATTTCTGTATCTTTATTTGGCCATTGGATAACGAGAAAGCAGGTGGTTTTGTGGGCGTTTCAGTGGGCTTTGCGCTGTTGGTCTGTCTCTTCTGCGGCGCTGCCTGTGTGCTATGTGAGAGGAATGGATTTGAAAAAGCAACTAGCTGTTTTGTGAGAGTTCTATTGTGTGGAATAATTTTGGAGTTGTATATACAGAAAAGTCAAAAGTACCTGAAAAAACCTACAGTCAACCACCTGATTAAAAAAACTAATTTAATTTATCTATTAATTTATTTAATTATTATCGCAAATCCGTTACCTCTTCACTCCCAGTCAGTGAGTCGGTGGTTACCACCTCGAAGTTGTTTACTTATTCCTGGTTCCTATAGTTCACAAAGCAGCATGTCCTTTTTCTGTGTGTTTTAACTTGCTGACACATCTTGCTCAATAAATATCTTGCTACCATTTAAAAGATAATCGCTTCCTCTTTCAAGAATAACAAAATATTTAATACAAAATCTTTCTAAAAAATAGAACAATAATAATAATCAAATGCTGTTATCGAACAACAATAACAATTATACTACAAATAACAATATTTAATTATAGTAATGCATATATATATGTGTGTGTGTGTGTGTGTGTGTGTATATATATATATATATATATATATATATATATATATATATATATATATAAAATATATACAGTGCCGTGAAAAGGTATTTGCCCCGTCTGATTTTCTGCATTTTTGCACATTGTATTACGTCAGATTTTTTTGTGGGTTGTAGTAGTATATAGAGGGAGTCTGAGAAAAAAGATGACACCAAAGTTTGGTGCTTCTTTCATTTGTTTGGTGTGCAAGGTAATCAAACATGCAATCTTCAGGTGTGAAAAAGTTATTGCCCCCTCTAGTTAATGCAACCCAATTAAAGGGATAATTAGGGTCAGCTGTTTGAGTACTTTGGTTAAAAACCAGGCCTGATTTGGGCCAGCCCTGCCCAATATAAATCTGACTAACTTTGGCCACTACTACTAGAGTGAAGTTGTCAGCACACATGTTCTAGAGTATGGGTGCCCAATCCTGGTCCTGGAGGGCTGGTGTCCCTCCTGGCTTTTGTTCCAACTGCCCCCTAAATTACTTAATTGGACCAATCAAGCACTTATTAGTAGCTTAATTGGTCCAGTTAAGCCAATTAGTGTACAGTTGGAACAAAAACCAGGAGGCACACCGAACCCCCTCCAGGACCAGGATTGTGGGATCCACCATCACCCTGTTCTAGAGGCACATCATGCCCACTAACAAAAGAAATTCCTGAAGACCTCCGGAAAAAAAGTTGTTGATGCCTATCAGTCTGGAAAGGGTTACAAAGCCATTTCTAAGGCTCTGGGGCTCTTTTTAATAAATAAATGAATTTTGTATCAAATTTTTGTGTTATTTGTTCACAGGTTCCCTTTTTTCTAATACCACCGAATATGCAAAATGAGAAAATCAGACAACATCCGTAGTCAGAGCCATATTGTCCAAATAGAGAAAGTTTGGGACAGTAGTGAATCTTCCCAGGAGTGGTTGTGCTGCATTAAAATCTCTCCAAGAGCAAGGCATAAAATTGTCCAGGAAGTCACAAGAACCCTAGAACAACATCCAGGGATCTGCAGGCCTCTCTCGCCTTGGCTAAGGTCAGTGTTCATGACTCCACCATCAGAAAGACACTGGGCAAAAATGGGATTCATGGCAGAGTAGCAAGACGGGAACCATTGCTCACTAAGAAGAACATGAATGCTCTTCTCAAGTTTGCCTTTTGTTTTGTGGTGAGTTAAAAAAAGCACCTGGATGATCCTCAAGAGTTCTGGAACAATGTTCTATGGACAGATGAGTTGGGAAAAAAAGTGGAACTTTTTGGCCGACATGGGCCCCGTTATGTCTGGCGAAAACCAACACTGCACTCCACAGTAAGAACCTCATACCAACGGTCAAGCATGGTGGGGTAGTGTCATGGTTTGGGGATGCTTTGCTGCATCAGGACCTGGACGCCTTGCCATCATTGAAGGAACCATGAATTCTGCTCTGTATCAGAGAATTCTACAGGAGAATGTCAGGCCATCCGTCCGTGAGCTGAAGCTGAAGCGCAGCTGGGTTATGCAGCAAGACAAATATTCCGAAACACACAAGTAAGTCTGCATCAGAATGGCTGAACAAGAAATTTAAAGTTTTGGAATGGCCTAGTCAAAGTCCAGACCTAAACCCCTTTGAGATGTTGTGGCAGGACCTGAAACGAGCAGTTCATGCTCGAAAACCCACAAATGTCATTGAGTTGAAGCAGTTCTGCATGGAGGAGTGGGCCAAAATTCCTCCATGGCGCTGTGAGAGACTAATCAATAACTACAGGAAGCGTTTGGTTGCAATTATTGCTGCTAAAGGTGGCGTAACCAGTTATTGAGTCTAAGGGGGCGATTACTTTTTCACACAGGGGCATTGGGTGTTGCATAACTTTCTTTAATAAATAAATGAATTTTGTATCAAATTTTTGTGTTATTTGTTCACTCAGGTTCCCTTTTTTCTAATATTAGGTTTTGGTTGAAGATCTGATAACATTCAGTGTCAAAAATATGCAAAAATGCAGAAAATCAGACAGGGGCCACATACAAACAAGAAGAAGAAGAATCTTCCAGCTAGATGACAGTATTGACTGCTTTAATAAAAGAAAGCAGCCCATGAAACAATCCTCTGAACTTGACTTTCTATTTTTTAGTTTTTAGTTTTTTTTTGTTGCTTTTTTGACAAATTAAAAAGAAAATGTGTTGAAGGGGCTAATAGTATTATTAAGGAGTTACTGATAAAATTAGAAATACTAAATTATAAAACTAAAGTAAGGTTAACCTCAACCACTGAACCACCTGGAAGTTGGTTACTTATTCCCGGTTCCTTATTCGTGGTATAGTTCACAAAGCAATTTGATGTAGCCCTGTTAAAAAAAATTTCTAAAAGCTGGGTCTACACCAGCACGATACTTGCTTTGTTCCGTTTGAGTATTTTGGTCTGTGTTTGTTCAACTGTTTATTTTGTTTGTTTAATAAAGAGCTTTTTATAAAATGTGTACTTGAAATACTCTATCCTGATTGGTCAAAACAGGTCACATGGAGGTATTGATATTACAGCATATCAACACCGGTTTAAAACTGTAAATCAAGACTCCAGCCTGATCATTTACACTGTCCTCGGACACTCTGTCGCATTACAATTAGCAAAAGCATACCATCAGCAGTTTAAATGCACTATACAGATGTCAATGCTGCTCAAACACTGAGGACAATACATCAAAACAAGTCCTCGTGGGTAAGCAGCTTGTTATATGATCACGATTATGTTTACTCAAGGCTGCAGAATCCTATTTTAATACAGTGTACTTGAGAAGCGATCGTCTCGTGAGGGTGCCTAGTTTAGCTGCCGTGCGGTGTTACATGTAATGGCCTTTGAATTAAAATGACATTACAGTACAGTATTTTACTGTCAGGACTACCACTGTATTTAAGCATCTGTGGCTTACTTATTTTCTGTTGCGATGCAAATCTCAGTTTTTCATTAAGCGGAGATGCAAAGACTTTCTATTTATTTTTTTAGACAAATTAAAAAAAAGACGTGTTGAAGGGGCTAATAGTATTATTAAGGAGTTAATGATAAAATTAGAAATACTAAAGTATGGTTAACCTCAACCACCGAACCACCTGGAAGTTGGTTACTTATTCCCGGTTCCTTATTCGTGGTATAGTTCACAAAGCAGCGTGTCCTTTTTCTGTGTGTTTTAACTCACTTCCACATCTTGCTTAATAAATATATTGCTACCATTTAAAAGATAATCAGTCCCTCTTTCAAGAAAAATGAAAATATTAATAAAAAATCTGTATCAGCAGAATAGTGGTACCCCATACATTACCCGCTTGTGTTGCCTCATTTACCCCCTTAGACACTTTGCTCACTAAATATCGAGGTATCCCTAGATAGGTTATCACCCCCTTTGTAAAAATACTAAAGATTTTAATGAGTAATCCGTACCCCACGAGCAGCAGCACCCCAAATGTAGACCATTATAACGAGGGGTCTACTTAAATTGCGGTAAATTTACATATTTTTCGCGGGTAGGTTATGGAATAAAATTAGGATTTTGCAGACATTTCGCAGACCTGTTTAAACATTCAATAAACCTAAGTAGAGAATATTTCAGAGCACTATAAAAGCCTAAAAATAGTGGTACTTGCTTCCTTACTAAAAACTGTCATTTGTTAAAGGCAAGCATGCAACCTCCCCCAGCAGTTGCTGCCGACATTCTCTGTCTGGTGTGGACTTGCCCATACATTGAAACTGCACGTTCTGCATCCACTGAATTGGTTGGAAGTGTAAGGCAAAGCTTTGCCAAGTTATACAGATGTGGAAATCGATTAGAAACAGTCCCAAAACTCAGTTACCCAAGGGCTTCTGGCATACTTTAATAAATCAATCAATCAATCTTTATTTTGTAAAGCGCCTTTCATAGTGGACCACCATCACAAAGTACTTTACAAGATAGTGAGGAACAATGCATAATACATTAAATACAGTGAAATACAGGGCATAGCACATTAAATACAAACAGTAAAATACAATGCAAATATATTAACTACAGGCATATTACATTAAATACAGGGCTAGGGTGTGAATTCTAAACATTATGGATGAATGTGTCATACAGAATCATATGAATAAGATGGAGTGAAAAACCTGAAATAGCAGTTTAGACAACAGCTAATAACAGATATCAGGCTTAAAGAGCATTGAAAGCACGAGAGAACAAGTGGGTCTTGAGAGTTTGTGGCTGTGGGAGCTACAAGCACTAAAGCTGGGAGAGAGTTCCAGAGAGTCGGGGCCATAAAGCTAAAAGAGCGCTCTCCGAGTGTGGTACACTTTTGCTTGGGTATAACAAGCAAGCCAGAGTCAGAGGACCTCAGCTTGCATGCAGGGACATAGCAGGTCAGCAGGTTGGAGAAATATTCTGGACCTGTCTGATGAAGGGCCTTGTAGGCAAGCTGGAGAATTTTGAAAGTAATCCTGAATTTTACAGATAGCCAATGCAGTTGGGCAAGACAGGGGGTGATGTGATCATGTTTTTTACATCTGGTAAGGATCCCAGCAGTGGTATTTTGAACCAGCTGCAATCGGTTTATGGCGCGTAATGGACGACCACCATAAAGAGAGTTGCAGTAGTCGAGTAGAGAGGAGATGAAAGTATCTCTGCATCTGGGAGGGAAAGGTAGGGACAGACCTTTGAGATGTTTCGGAGGTGGTAGAAGGAGGATTTGACTACAGAGGAGATTTGGGCATCAAAGGAGAGGTTACTATCCAGAAATACACCAAGGCTACGTACAGTGGGGGAAGGCAGCAGCAGACAGTTTCCGAGGTTCAAGGCAGCAATATTGAAATTCTTGTGCTGAGTTTTCGATCCTACTAGAAGTTCAGATTTGTTAGTGTTGAGCTGAAGAAAATTGGCAGACATCCAGGCCTCAACATCTTGGATGCAAGCTGAGAGCTGGAGCATGGCAGAGAGACGTCTAGTAGTTTTAGGTAGAGCTGGGTGTCATCTGCATAGGAATGAAACATGAGGCTATGTTGGCAGATGAGATGACCCAAGGGAAGCATGTAGATGTTGAAGAGAAGAGGCCCAAGAACAGACCCTTGAGGGACACCGGAAGTGACCGGGTTTGCGTCAGCACTGCTTCCATCATAGAAAGACTGCATGCGTCCAGATAGGTAAAAGGACAGCCAGGAGAGACAGGTTCCAGAGATCCCAGCATACTTCTAACCCTTTGCAGTCCATTTATTATTTATTTTCACACGCGCAGTTAATTTTAGACGCGCTGTTTAAAAGTTTTTTTTCACAGTCAAACGGGTTTAAAAGGCCCTGCATATCAACTCACTAGGCATCTCCAGCCCCGCCCCACCCTTTCGTTCGCAATCGCTTTCACTTTTATTATTTATTTCTTAGCAGACGCCCTTATCCAGGGCGACTTACAATCACACTTCTGCTAAGAAATAAATAATAATAATAATAATAATAGTCGTACATACCGATCAATCATCTCCTGATCACTCGTTTTATCACCAAACTCCTCAATAATGCAATCCAAGTCATTATTTTATTACTATAACATCTCAAAAAAGCTCTGAAAATGTCCGTGATAGTCTCTGTGCGCTGATACAGTAACAGCCAGCTTGTTTCCTTATGACCGCCCATATGGGATGCCAGGGACAAGTATGACTATTCATAAGATACGCCAATTTTTTTTTTTTTTTTTTTTTTTTATCGGCTTGTCTCGGCTCCTGTCGCTCCCACTCGGCCATTGAATGGTTTTCTCAGCTTTTTCCAGAGAGAAAAAACGACTAGAAACCCGTTTTTTGCGTTTTTTTGATGATGTCGGATAGGGTCCGACAATGGATCGGATAGGAATAATTGCAATGTCGGACCAGGTCCGACAATGGACCGCGAAGGGCTAAAGACGATCAAGTATCAAAAGCAGCAGTTAGGTCCAGGAGGACAAGAACAGAGGGAGCAGCAGCATCAGCATTAAGCAGAAGATCATTTACAATCCGGAGCAGAGCAGTTTCAGAACTATGATGCAGCCGGAAGCCAGAATGCAGAGATTCAAGCAGATTGTTATCTTTGTTTCATCAGCTGGCTGGCTACAGCCCGTTCTAGAGTTTTGGAGAGAAAAGGAAGATTGGATATAGGATGGAAATTAGATAAGACAGCCCGATTGAGGGAGTGTTTTTTTTAGCACTGGCGTTACTTGGGCAGTCTGGAACCAGGGACAGGTTGAGATTGTGCGTAATGCAAGGAACAAGGTCAGAAACACTGAGACGGACGGGGCACATGGCAGTAATTGATTTCAACAATAGGCTGGAGACATCAGTAATGGAGGGAGGAGAGAAGGAAGAGAGAGCAGGAGGGGCAATCGGAGGGGAGTCAAGGTGGTCAAAGACTATACTGGGTTTGTGGCAGGAGAGCGTAGAATAGATGGTGTTGATTTTGTTTAGAAAGAAAGAGGAGAAATCATGGAAGGTAAGAGAGGAGGATGAATGGGAGATGGATTTATCGATGGCTGGATTCAGGATTTGATCAATGGTTTTGAAGAGAATATTTGGTACTTCACCCTGGCAGTAGCGAGCACGCTCCTGTAGCTACTGAGGTGATCGGTCCAAATAAAGGCAATAGATGTAGCATTCGTTTTCATGTTATTTGTCCCATCCAATAATTTATTTTATTAGTACCTAGTAAAAACAAAGAAAACGTGCCTATTCGGGTCTAAAATTCTAACTGCGTTTAAAAAGTAAGCAGCAGGTTGTTTGAAGGGAGGAGGCTGTGATCGTACCTGTAGTGCTGATTTAACTTGGCTACAACCGACAGGAATACTTTTTGTCAGCACTGACTTTCCAGTTTGTTTTCTGAAAGCTGTTTATTTTACGTTCTGTTCAGCAAGCCTCTGTAGTACACTGTAAAAAAACTGTAGTTTTACAGGAGTAAATACTGCATTTTTTAACAGAAAAAATACTGTAATTCAAAATCAAACAGAATGTATTGTTTTATTACAGAGTAGTTCTTGTACATATTGCATTGTGGGATAGAATTCACAATTTCCTTTTCCGGACATCCATATTTCTACTCATATTTCTTTTGCTTTGTCGTCCATTTCTGGTATTTTACCTCCAGTGCTGAAAACTAGAGTTTAGCAACCTAAATAAAAAAAATGCAGCACTGACTTTGTCCCACCTGCTACTGTACAGTACAGGTCACAGAAAAGCTGATAGGCTGATTAAAACATTGTTGTCATTTGAACAGTAAACAAGAACGTTAACCGCTTTGGAGTATTTTTTTGTAAATGCGGCGAAGGAATAAAAAAGAGCTACAGAATGAAGATACATAGTTTGCGTCGCTTGCAGTAGTTCATTAAACAATGTTTCTTTTTTTCTCTCTGTACTTGTCCGATATGCATTGGCCCCTAAAAGAGGTAAATTTCGCAGTGACCCCTCAATTTCCCTATTTCCGCGAAATTGCGATTTTGGTAGACCCCTAATTAAAACACTAAAGAGTTTAGTGAGCAAGCCGTACCCCACGAGCAGCAGCACCCCAAAATGTAACCATAAAAATGCATAGCAATCCCTTTGCTCTTGTTGATAAACGGGGTCCAAAATATGATGCTGAAGTTGGCTTCTTATTTGCATTCCAGCTTCTTATTCACATTCCAGCTTCTTATTCGCATTCCAGCTTCTTATTCACATTCCAGCTTCTTATTCGCATTCCAGCTTCTTATTCACATTCCAGCTTCTTATTCACATTCCAGCTTCTTATTCGCATTCCAGCTTCTTATTCACATTCCAGCTTCTTATTCGCATTCCAGCTTCTTATTCACATTACAGCTTCTTATTCGCATTCCAGCTTCTTATTCACATTTCAGGGGTTAATTTGATGGGGGATATTTCCCTGGCTCTGCACTTTCAGTTGTCATCCACCCCACCCCGATAAAAGATTTTGAATTAACAATTATTTCTACAGGAATTTTAAAAACGTATTCAAAATGATAAATGTATGCCGCACAATATTTACGCAAACTGACTTAAAAAAAAAAAAAATCTAGGTCTTAGATCAGTAGCACATTGTATTAACACGATTTTAAAAAAAAACAGTTTCCCTGGAGCTGGATCATAAAGTTCGGCTGTATAAAGTGGATCAGGCTCAGAGCAAAGCAAATTGACCAATGAAAACGTCAACGTCATTCAGTTGCTGTATTTCAAACTGTTATTTTTATTATCATCGGAAGTTCATACTATACTAAAGAAAAAATAAATGAAGACAGGACACTAAAAATCCATGGTAGCTTTTTTTAAACAGCCCCAGAGCCAAAGACTGGAACTTTTACCCGTCGAGTCACCCGCTGAGCAGAGTGGAAAAAAGGCCAAGCTTAACAGCAATTAACTCCTGCAGATTAAGCTGTTAAAATACGGATGTTGTATTATGTTCCATTTATTGTTGTTACATGAGGTTATGTGCAACAATGCAAGTACTTGTCATGAGTGTGTTTTAACAATATTGTAACATAGGTAGTTTTTGTTATTGTCTTTTGATACCGTACATTCATGCCAACAGTCTCTATATGGTCGGGACAGTCCTGATTTCCTAGCAAATGTCCCACGTCCCGATGCATAGGAAGAAAGTAAACGATAGAAACGATTGAAAAGAAACACAGGATAATTTTTATCATTTTTTTCTGTAAGAAATGAAAGAATGCACGCGAAATGCATTTCGGTAGTTCAGGACAAACACCGATCACAAAATGTTTTAGTACAAATATTTATTGAGGAGAATGCGGAGTATGTTGTATATACACATTAATTTGGCATCAAACCTAACTTGGTTTGAGGGCTCGCTGCCTGGCCGACTGGACGAGGCGGAGACCCCCAAAAAGAACAAGCTGGTCTCAATGCCGTGAGTAGTACTGGATATCGCCCACCTGAAGGTTCAGCCAACCTTTAACAAATGATCGTCAGTGCACAGGAGAGGAAAACAAAACCCATGTTTGGAAATAAACCTCTGAGAATCCATGGCTGATCCGATTGCCCTTCCTCGGGGCACGCTACTAACGCTTAAGAGCACATTGTAGTAAAAGCATTTTTAGGATCTGTAATATTTGTTCTAATGTAAACTTGGTAAGCACTGGAGGACAAACGCCTGTTTGATAAGGGAGTCTGGAACTCCATGGCGAGAAGCTGAAGAAGCTACTCCAATCCTGAAGGAATGACCGGAGAACTGCTCAGCTGCGAATCCGGACCTGGAAAGAATCTGGCGAAGGTGAAAGAGGAACCAGTGGCAGGTGATGATTGTTCTGTTTTCATTAATAAACATCTGTGCCGAGTTTACCAGCACATCTTAACATATAACGTATATATATATATATATATATATATATATATATATATATATATATACACGAAAAGAAGAGAAATAAGATCAAAGGAAATGCAAATACTGAAAGAAAAAAGTTTAACTTTTAAATAAGTTGCAGTAAGGTAGTAGCTTATTTCATGTTTTGTTCTGAATACTGATTAAGTTAATGTGATTTATGATGTAGAGTCATGATATATTAACCGGTTAAAGTGAATAATTGGTTTTGAAATGTGGCCCAAAGTGATTTTACCCCTGAAATACCCCAGTTACTTATTCAATTTGTGTTACATTTGTGGAATGCGAATAAGAAGCTGGCAAATAAGAAGCCAACTTCAGCATCGTACTTTGGACCCCGTTTATCAACGTGTAAGAGCAGCAAAGGGATTGCTGTTCATTTTTATTGGTTACACTTTGGAGTGCTGCTGCTCATGGTGTACGGCTTCCTCATTCAAATCTTTAGTGTTTTACAAAGAGGAGACAATAACCTATCATAAGACACCAAAATATTTAGTGAGCAAGGTGTCTGGGGGGGGTACATGGGGCATCAAAAGACGTGTCCCCATGCGTTCTGTATTGGTTATAATGGGCTATGCTTTGGGGTGCTGCTGCTCGTGGGGTACGGCTTCCTCATTCAAATATTTAGTGTTTTTGAAAAGAGGGGGTGATAACCTATCTAGGTATACCTCAATATTTAGTAAAGTGCAAAGTGTCTAAGGGGGTAAATGAGGCAACACAAGCGGGTAATGTATGGGGTACCACTATTCTGCTGATACAGATTTTTTATTAATATTTTCATTTTTTTTGAAAGAGGGAGCAATTATCTTTTAAATGATAGCAATATATTTATTAAGCAAGATGTGTAAGCGAGTTAAAACACACAGAAAAAGGACACGCTGCTTTGTGAACTATACCACGAATAAGGAACCGGGAATAAGTAACAAACTTCCAGGTGGTTCGGTGGTTGAGGTGAAACCATACTTTAGTTTTATAATTTAGTATTTCTAATTTTATCATTAACTCCTTAATAATACTATTAGCCCCTTCAACACGTTTTTCTTTTAATTTGTCTAAAAAAAAAAAAATAGAAAGTCTTTGCATCTCTGCTGATGTCATTTTAATTCAAAGGCCATTATATGTAACACCGCACGGCAGCTAAACTAGGCACCCTCACGAGACGATCGCTTCTCAAGTATACTGTAGTGAAATAGGATTCTGCAGCCTTGAGTAAACATAATCGTGATCATATAACAAGCTGCTTACCCACAAGGACTTGTTTTGATGTATTGTCCTCAGTGTTTGAGCAGCATTGACATCTGTATAGTGTATTTAAACTGCTGATGGCACGCTTTTGCTAATTGTAATGCAACAGAGTGTCCGAGGACAGTGTAAATGATAAGGCTGGAGACTTGATTTACAGTTTTAAACCGGTGTTGATATGCTGTAATATCAATACCTCCATGTGACCTGTTTTGACCAATCAGGATAGAGTATTTCAAATACACATTTTATAAAACAAACAAAATAAACAGTTGAACAAACACAGACCAAAATACTCAAACGGAACAAAGCAAGTATCATGCTGGTGTAGACCCAGCTTTTTTGTTGTAGATTTTTTTTTTAACAGGGCTACATCAAATTAGTTTTTAGCAGATATTTTCGCTGACTGAAAAAGTGAAAGTCTCACACGAGCACAAATATAACGGTGAAGGGTCTTAGACACTCTTTGGTTATGTTAATAAGGTTTGAACGTTTGAAATAAACTGTGCACTTACATATTCTCTACCCACTTACAAAAAAACATAAAAATATGTATTTTTATTTTTAAATAATAAACCCTGGCAGCAGTGGCGTAGCCATGATTTTTTTTCGGGAGGGGGTGGAAATGGTAACTTTTTTAAGGTGAGTAATCACAGTGGTGCAATTGGCAACCTGATTTCTTATTCGTGCATTGACGTTTTATTTTCGAAAAATAAAGAACAATCTTTTTTTTTTTTAACATTAGATTCAATAACCAAATACAATGTTGTACAAAATAGTTAAAAAAAAAAAGATTCAGTTTAGAACACTTCTGATTAAAAACAAAAAAGGAAATACAAAGGACTTGAACTTTTAACATGTGCATCAAATTTCAATTCCACATTATGATAGTAAACAAAAATAAATATATATAATTTCATTCGTAATTATGGTTGTTCATTTTTGTTAACTAACATTTTGTGTTCAAAGCAAAGCAAAATCATTTTATTTAATCTCACAAATCCTGACTAATTTAATTACCGTTTGACTGGTGCAGGATTGCCAGTGGTAGCTGCTAGCTTGTTGTCTTCAGACGGTTCATAAACAGTTTTTTGCCGTTTAGACAAATTAGGGCGACCAAAACAAATAGCTAATTTTTAAATAATTTTTTCCTTTCCCCTACCGCTGTCAGGCCATACTTCACGTCTCTCACTCAGTGTTGTGTCACGTTGCGTGTCCGTTTGGACTGTAAAGTGTAAAAGCTGTGTGCATTGTCCAATCAGAAGAGTTCAAGGTTGAACCTCTCACGAATGACAGTAAACAGCCTAATCACAAACAGAAATTTGAAACGCGCGCTTTGGCAGACAGCAAGCATGTCATTGGTCAGTTGTGAGTGGTGGTTCATGTGTATACTAATTGAAAGCGGTACTGATTGAAGCGTATTGAGGCCACCAAAAGAATATATATATTTTCAGCACTTTTTTTCCTGTAACGCTGTGGCTAAGCCACTGCCTGGCAGAAATCTGGGGGCCACGTGACCAGGCGTGCCCCCCCTACGCGTCGCCACTGGGCAGACATACTGGAATTTATCACAATAAAAAAAGATTTATATAAATGTTGACCTTTTGGGAAACCGAAGTGTGCATGAGATATTGAATGAGTCTGAATCGGACACCATTGATTTATTAATGTAGTGAAAAAATGCAAAAGAAAAAAAAAGCAATTCGCCATTCTGATCGCTAGCTTAGAGCGATCCCCTATCCCATTCTGAAAATAAATAGTTTAAACAAAATATCTTACTTTAAAGTTTTTTACAAAAGATGTCCGTTCATCTCCTTTGGTGGTTAAATTGATGTGTTGTTGCCGCTGCCCCTGTCTCTGTCCGTTCTTCTCTGGTTGGTTGCATCTCCTGCCCTGCCTGCTGTCACCAGGTACGATGGTATCATCGCCTCGTGATTTGCAACGCACCCGGGGCTTGGTGATATTGGCATATATCACACACCGTGTCGTGCCTTATTGCTTACAAATAAAAGACATGAGAAAAGAATATCTGTATACAGGGTTCACACAGCTCCTTGAAAACCTTGAAAGTGCTTGAATTTGAAAGTGGCAAATTCAAGGCCTTAAATGTACTAGTTTGTGTAGGTGCTTGAAAGTGCTTGAATGTTGGAGTCGGATATATTTATTGTGAAAAACTATAACCCTCTCGGTTGTGTAGCCCTGGTCAGCACCAAAGACGACTCTGCACGCCAGAAGAGCTGCTAATGCTTACTTGGTTTTATTCTTATTTGGAGCATCTGACAAAATATACCAAATAAAACATGAGATTAGGCAACTTCCAGTCTGAGCATGTTTCTCCTATACAAGAAAATGAAACATACCGATGTTATTATTAGGAATCAATACTGTCTCTAGCAGTAGTAAGCAGTGTAAAATGGCGGTCACGCGGCTATCTGGTGTAATACTACAACGTGGTACCTACAATAAAACCGCATAACATTAAAATTGTACAACAACAACCGGTAAAAAGTTCTGTTTTACATGCAGAAACGCCTTACGCTCACTTTTCAGTTGTATGTACTAAGTAATTAATGATATTTTGTGTAGAAAGATACCTTGTTTACAGAGACAAGACTGAAACACCTACCTCCGGCAATAACAAAAATGCTTCTGTTAAAATAAACACAAAATTACATCATGAAGCCATGCCCGAACCATCAGTCGCCCCAAAAAAATTTTTTTACAGCAAATTATTTACTAAAATCATAAAATACTGGACTAATTTTGGTGAAACTCTTTTTTTAAAATTTTTATTTTATTTATTCATTTATTTATTTATTTTTAACTCTGTTACAAAACTGCAAAATGTTTTAGCACGTACGTGATTCTTGTGAAATTTTAGAGTTGTTTTTCTCCTGTTGTACTCTTAACTTGATTGAGACCATAGACGTTATTCTATATTTTGTTATGGTTTTGCCTTTAAATGAGATAAAATGTATTTTTAAAAATTTAACACACACAAATACACACACACACACAGCACATGCATGCACACACGCACAATAAAATTCACCCTACACGGACATTGATTTGACCCATAGTCGCAACAGCTAACGTTAGCAGTGGTATGCTTGCAACAGAAAATTCTGGGCAGTTTGTGGAGATTACAAAAAAGAATTAATAAAAAATAATCTAGGTAGTTCTCTATTAATTAAATTATATTCGTTATTAATTTAATTATATTAATTGAAAATAAAATACAAGAGAGAACCAGGCGGTTATTTATTATTATTATTTTTTAAATAAGGAAGTTAGTATTTTCACGTGCTTTTGTAATTTGTACCTGAAATCGTAAGGTAATTGAAATACTGTGCTTATGTTATTACTCTCCCCGTCGCTCTGTACACAGTCAACCCTTATTAAACATATAAAATAATGTACCCAATCCGAAGCAAGTGCTAAACTTGCCCCAATATGTAAAGTAAAAAATATAAATATTTTAAAACTAGCAAGAGATGACTAGCAGCAGTGACAATATTGTTTTAAGTTATTTTTATTATGGGTAAACTTTGCCCTCTAACTCAATGGACTAGAAGCAAGCACAAAGGCAACGATACTACATGTATGTCTTAGACAGTGGTGGCTGGTGGGTTTTTTGTAAGGTGGGGCACAAACCTGACAAATCGTTTTTATGCTTTTTATTTTTTTCTTGTGTTCTGCTATGGTGGGGTGGCGCCCTAGCGCCCCTAGTGGACGATCCGCCCCTGGTCTTAGAGGAATAAGATCATTTTAATGGCATAAAACAAGAAACAACTCTTGAGTGGTCCTTCCTGCAACTAAGTTTATACAGTTAAATATATACGGCTGAAATTGTTTTATTCAGCAAAAATGTTTTTTTTTTTTTTTGCATTTGCTTGCTTCAATATTTTTTTTTATATAGTAAAGCAGCGCTTCTGACATGGCAAGTATTTTGAGAATACGGATCGTCCACTAGGGGCGCTAGGGTGCCGCCCCACCATAGCAGAACACGAAAAAAAATAAAAAACATAAAAACGACTGTGAACATTTAAGTGCTTAATTCTGACATTTACTCGCGTTCTTAGTTTTTATCATCCACAGCAAATGTGCATTTTATGGAAAAAAAGTATTTATGCCAAATCGCTGGTTATGCTTATCGTATGCCTCTTCTCCTGGTCCCAGGGGGTCGCACCCGGAGGATGACCGTTTATGAGCGTGCGTAGTTATGATTTCACTATGTAACACAATTTTTGTTCCTGGGTAGTAAGTGTTATTTCCTAATTGCTTATGCCTCAAAAGTATAGAAAATGGCTATTATTCCCCACAAACTTTGCTTTTGTGACCAGGACAGTGATATTTTGAAATTTACCTATTTCCAATGAGAAAACGGGCTTAATTTGTGTCTTTTTCGTTCACATAAAGTCAGAAAAAAACAACATATGAATCCAAATTAACATGTATTTATACTAAAGTAATACAAAAATGACTACAAAAGATTTAGAAGTGAGTAGTTTTTCGAGATTTACGATTATACTGTAAATCACTTTCATGAATCAGCCCCCAAATGTAGTCTCCCATCATGTTCTCGTTATACTGTCCTTGGTAGCGGCGTTCAAAGTCCAGTATATCCTGGTGGAAGCTTCGCCTTGCTCCTCCCAATGCGCTCCCATGTTCTCCTTGAATTTATCAAGATGAGCATCAAGGATATCGACTTTGAGGGACATCCTACAGCCCATTGTGCCATAGTTCTTCACCAGAGTCTCAACCAGCTCCACATAGTTTTCGGCCTTGTGATTGCCCAGGAAGCCCCGAACCACTGCGACAAAGCTGTTCCAAGCCGCTTTCTCCTTACTAGTGAGCTTCTTGGGGAATTCATTGCACTCCAGGATCTTCTTTATCTGTGGTCCGACAAAGACACCGGCTTTGACCTTTGCCTCAGACAGCTTAGGGAAGAAGTCTTGAAGGTACTTGAAGGCTGCCGACTCCTTACCTAGAGCTCTGACAAATTGTTTCATAAGGCCCAATTTGATGTGCAGTGGTGGCATCAGCACCTTCTGGGGGTCCACCAATGGCTCCCACTTGACGTTGTTCCTCCCCACAGAGAACTCGGTCCGCTGTGGCCAGTCCCGCCTGTGGTAGTGCGTCTTGGTGTCCCTGCTGTCCCAAAGGCAAAGATAGCAGGGAAACTTGGTAAAACCGCCTTGGAGACCCATCAGGAATGCCACCATTTTGAAGTCTCCTATGACCTTGATGCCATCTCAGAAAAATGCAGATATGTATCCACTTAGGCAGCTGGAACTAAACTGAACTGGTGGGCTTAAGGCCCCTGTATTTATACTACTATTTATATTACTGGAAAGTTCTAGAAAGTTCTAGAAGTTACTCCAAGTTTACTCAGCACTGAATCTATCTGGAATGTTCTGGAAAATAGGTAAATTTCAAAATATCACTGTCCTGGTCACAAAAGCAAAGTTTGTGGGGAATAATAGCCATTTTCTATACTTTTGAGGCATAAGCAATTAGGAAATAACACTTACTACCCAGGAACCAAAAAAAAAAAAAAAATTTGTTACACGGTGTTTTCGGCCGAAATTGTGCCTAGCTTTTCACTGCTCCTATTAATCCCATTTGGGGCGGCGAATTTAACGCCCAATGGGGAGTCTATGCAGTTACCACCTAGACACACTAGATGGTGGTTTATAAAATATTGCTATATTTATCAAGATGATTAATGTTGTAGCCAAATAGCAGCCTCAGAATAAGAACATTAAACAAGGAGAAGTAGTTTGAGGCTCGCCGCCATGTTTGTTAGAAAGTGAACAATGACAGAACAAGAAAGGCCAATGAACGCCGTGCTGTCTCTACAGCAAAGTCCGTTTGAGTGGAGAACTCTTCCAGAAAAATTACAGATCAAGGAGTTGGGCCTGGATCAGCCAGATATTACAGTAAATCAGCAAAGCAGCGACAGGGGGAAATTGTACAACCGGGCGACATGAAGCACATCTCGGAAAAGACGAAAAAGCACGAACACGGTAAAACCCACATGCAGAATGTGGTTAAGCTAGCGATGTTGGGCAAAGTTAACATAGCTACCCAACTGAACAGAGTTCAATAAAAAGGTCATTGAGAGGTTTGCCTCCCAGAAAGAGAGACGGGCAAAGTTTCTTTATAGGTAAATGCCTGACTGTTTATGATCCTCACCTGTGTGACTGTGTCAGCTGAGCAAAATAATTAATTTACACACACCATCACTCTCACACACTCACTCTCAATCACTCACACACACATACAGAACGCATACTGAACTATACAGTAAAAAATGTTGGTGATGTTTAAATGTTTGAGTTATTTGAGTTTATGCACATGTTTCAGTTGGATTTATTTATTTGAGTTCATGTAAATGTTATTTATTTGAGTTTATGTAATTTAGTTATTTATTTCAGTTTTTTCATACTGTCAAGTTGAAATTTTGATGATGTTGATATAGCCAATGTTGAATGGCTGTGGCCTATGTTTAATGTAATGTGAATGTTGATAAGTTAAATGGAAACAATGTAAATCGTTTTAATGTAATAATATATTTGTTTTTTTGACCCCTGGGAGTGTGTGTGTGTGTGTGTGTGTGTGTGTGTGTGTGTTTGGGTAGGGGGGTTATCAGGTTTCTGCCCCACCTTACAAAAAACCCACCAGCCACCACTGCATGTGGTGCTACTTGCATGTATTTCTAATTAATGCATGAAATTTATGCTGAAACACAATGACTAAACCTGTAACTTCACAACAACAAGGTTTGCTTGGTTTCTTAGAGCTTCTTAATTGTTATAAATACATTTGCCTCTCTACACGCAGGAGTTAGTCCTTCAGTTTGCCCCTATAGGTACCAAACTGAGTGTTACTGAATAAGAACGTGTGCTGATCGAGAGCTTATCTATACGCTCAAAATTTGTATAATTTAGATTTTTACTATTCTGTTATTATACAGTTAAATAAACAGTTAATCTAAAAGCTTTTTTTTGTTTTTGTTTTTACAGTTGATTATTAGTTATCAACATTAAAAATGATGTCAAACTCTTAAAGGTTAGGTTTTTTTCTGACTTTGTTTTTGCACACCAAGACATTGATAAAGACTAACTGGAAACCTTTGAATGAATCTGCTCTCCCACTAGTAAATAACTCAACCTACACTTGGGAGTGGCACTGTCATTCTATTACAGGAAAATTAACATTATTATTAATGTATTTGTTTAACATGACACTTCTGTGCTGTGAGATACTGTACACTACGCCACTGTACTCTCACACTCCCTCAAGCTGGTACAGTGTGGTCTGCACTCAGAGAGAAGTGTGACAGTTTACTGTAAACGATACACAAGGCGTTACAGTGTGAAGAAAACCACACGCTGTGCAGTAAAGGATGCAACAGCCTGAATCCACAGTGCTGCACAGAGAGAGAGAGAGAGAGAGAGAGAGAGAGAGAGAGAGCTCTGCAGGAAGTGCACTGGACTGTGCGGAGCTGTCATACACAGCATACGAATCACACAACTATTCTGGCTCTTCAGTTTTATTGATTACAAATTATAGGCTTTCAATATTTTCTTCCCCCTCATGTAACTTTCTTCTCATTCTTCTGTAGATCAGTTAGTTTTACAGACTTCTTTATTTCCACTTTCTTTAAGAGAATGGATTGTAAAGCCCTGGTTAGCTCTCCTTTAATGGGGAGCAGTGATAATGTTGCTCGGGCTAATAAGCGGTAAGACAATGGATTTTCACTCCTTAGTTAGGTCTCCTTTAAAGGCTGGGCAGTAATAATTTAAAGCCAGTAAGAGCTAAGGGAAAGGATTTGATAAAGCCTTGTTTAGCGCTGCTTTAAGTTTAACTTGATTTTAAAGCATTGTTAATAAGAGCCTACTACCTGATGCTCTGCTAGTAAAATGACAAAGTTTCTTTAGTATACTGTGTACTGTATCCTGAGCTGTGTTCTCTCTCCTCAGACCCCACCCTGTCTGTGAGTGCTGCTGGCAAAGCTTCTTCATACAGACAGCCTGCACTGGTCCTCCTCATCCTGTGCTGTCTCTTACTGGCTGCCATCATCTCCCTCGCTGTCTATTGTGAGTATTCACACACTGCTGTTTGTTAGCTGGGTTTCAAATCCCTCGTGTGGTATTCAGTTTTATTCTCCTTTGGACTTCCATGTTCAAGTCCATGAAACTCTTCTAAACTGATGTTGGCTTCTTCAATGAAACTCAAGGAAAGTGTCATGAATATCAAACTTGTATTCACATAAATGGACTTGTGAAAAGTGCATTCAGATACCAGTTTCCCATGACCAGTATGTGAAGCATTGGTTGTTTGTTTTTCTCAGATTTCAGAACTAAAGAAGACAATGAGAAATGCACCAGCCTGTCCACAAATGGTTCATCATCACTGAATCAGCTACAGCACAATAGCCACCTTCTAGATAAATACTGTCCTCTCAAAGAAGGCTCTTCAAAGGGTCAGTATTATTAGCATTAACAGACTGGAGAGAGAGAGAGAGAGAGAGAGAGAGAGAGAGAGAGAGAGAGAGAGAGAGAGAGAGACTTTTAAGATCCTTTATTTAAATATTCCAAATAAAATCCATTAAAATTCAAATAAAGGTAAAACACAACAAAAGTTAAGATTCCTACTGCCTCAGCAGAATTAAAAAAATCCTAAAATACATCATGTTCTCCTTAAAAACAGATTTTAAACAAAATAAAAGGATCATAAAAAATCAATATAAAAACAGTGTTTTTTCCTTGTTGAAAACAGATTAAAGCCAAAATAAAAACACTGTAAAACAAAAAATTACATAAAATTAGAACAAAAACTGGAGCTCCCCATCTTCACTCACAGCACACTAGGCGTCTCCCACACACCACCTCTCCTGAAAGTCCTCCAGGTTACTGACCAGTTTAAAATACTCAAACTCTACTCTGATCTGGCTGACCAAGAGCACTCTGAACTGAACCACTAAACTGGTCAGTCCAGAACCAGAGAGTTGATTTTTCCTTGTCTTTAAAATAGCCAATTTTGCCTGTCCAATTAAAAAATTAATAAGAACACACCTGTTTTTCATTTTAAAACTATACAGGACCCCAAAAATAAAAAGCTCCTTACTAAAAACAACCCCTAAATTATTCAGGATTCCTTGCAGTAAATTAAAAAGTGGCCGCAGCCTCTCACACTCACTGTAGGCATGAAAGAGAGTTTCCTCTGCTGAGCAAAAAACGCACTGCTCACTGATACTGGGGTCCACTCTATGGAGAAACCTGCCTGTGGACACAATGCAGTGTAGAATCTTCCACTGCAGGTCCCCCACTCTCTTGGCGAGAGGCGGCTTGTACAGCACCCTCCACACCGGCCTGTGCCCCTCCTCTACAGCCAAGTAAGCTCTCCACTTGGAGTCTACCAGACCCCTTAGCCTACTATACTCTGTGGCTTTAACACACAATTTGTATATATGTTTGCTATTCATTGTGTGAAAGACAATTTCCTCCACATTCTGCAATTTAAGCAAAGTCCCTCCATTCTCTCCACCCCCCTCTCCTTCCTCACCTACTGCTGGTGACACAATCATCCCTGGAAATAAGGAAAGCTGTCTCTGCTCTGTGCCTCTGGACAGCTCCTCCCTCAGGACTGCCTTGAGCCGCGAGGAGAGGCAGCCCCTCAACTCACCCATTAGACTTTCTGCAAGCCTCTCTGAGTGCCAGCCTAGCTGTGCAGTTAACCGGGAGGCAGTTAGCCAGCAGGAGAGCTCAAGATTTAACAGGTGGACCAACCTGGTTACACCTGCTTTTTTAAAAACTGGCACAGAGCGTCATTGACTGGAGGAACTTAACTGGAAAGAGTGGATTAAAAAATAGGGGCTCCTCAAACAGGTCCTGCCCTGTCAAGGACTCCACATCCCTTTCCACCCTCACCAGCTGCCAAGCATTTAAAATACTTTGATAAAAAGGAGGAAGTCCTGCTTTACTAAAATTGGTGTTCTCAATTAAAAACAGGTGTTTTCCTAACCCCAGCCCCCCAACTCTATTGAGAAGGAAACAGGCCAGCCTCTTCCAATGAGCCTCCTCCTCAGTGTACAGGAGTCTCTGAACCGCCTGCAGTCTGAAGGCTGCCACCCTGCTGAAAATGCTGACTAGCCCCTGCCCCCCCTCATCACTAGGGAGGTAGAGGACTGCCGGCCTCAAACTGTGTCTCCCGCTCCAAAAGAACTCCAGCAGCACTCTCTGGATCTCCTTCACCAGGCCCTGGGGTGGGTCCAGGCATACCAGCTTGTGCCACATGCTAGAGGCCACCAGATTATTAATAACAAGCACCCGGCCCTTGAAGGACAGTTGGGCCAGCAGTCCCTTCCACCTCTGCAGCCGCCCCCTCACCCTGTCCAACAAACCCTCCCAGTTCTTTTTCATGTAGTTCTCTGTTCCGAGGTGCACCCCCAGCACTATGATACCTGCTCTGTTCCATTCCAGCCCCTCAGGCAGGACAGGAGGAGTGCCTTCATCCCAGATGCCAGACAGGAAGGTGCCACATTTTGCCCAGTTTACTCAGGCAGACAATACTCTCGGGAACTGATTTAGACTCTGCTGCAGTGCTCGTACATCTGCATCCCCACTCACAAACACAGTCACATCATCTGCATAGGCAGACACCTTCACTGGTGCAGGGTCGGGTGAGGAGGGCGAGGAGAGCACTGCCCAGCCAGTCAACCTGACTCTCAGCAGGTACAGCAGGGGCTCTATGACCAGCGAGTACAGCATACCAGACAGGGCACAGACTGTGCACACTGGGAAGGGCTGACTCAGCCCATTGTTGATCTTTAAAATACTAAACGTTTTGGTATAGAAAAGCCGAATCTAGGAGGTAAAACCAGGGTTGAACCCGAAGGCCTCCAGGATTTTAAAAAGGTAGGTGTGGACTATCGAATGCCTTCTCTTGGTCCAGGGAGACCAGCCCTACATTATAATCACAAATATCGTTTACAGATGAAAAGTCTCTAATTAAAAACAAGTTATCAATCTCCCTTCTTGGGCAGCAGTGTAACCGCTGCCCTATGGCAGCTGAGAGGCAGTTCCTTGTGCTTTAAAGTACTTTAATTTGTGATGTATAATATATTTTGTAACATTCTGTGAAATGGTACTGTATATTTAAAAAAAAATCCCCACCATTAATTCCCGCTATAAAGTCCACAATATGTAGAAGCTTAAACCAACTGTAGCTGTGCGTAGCAAGATTTTCGTGGGCTTAGGCAGTGTTGCAAGCTGCAAGGTCAGTATCAATAGATTGGTATAGATGCACCTCTTTTGACCTCTGCTGCGTGGGAAAGTCCGACAGACTCAAGGGGGCTGGGAACCCGGTAAGAGGGAGCAGGGTGGTACAGTTCGCTGAACGCTACAGTACTGTTCTTGTAGATGAAGTTATTAAAATACATTTGAATTAAAATGCCGGGGAAATGTGTATTTAATAACAGATGGCTGGAAACATAAAAGTACAAATCTTGGATAAAAAAGATGTGAAGTACCCAAGCAAATCTGACTGTATTGCTTGCAAAAAATCAGTCAACTTATCTGCAATGTGTGAATCTGCATTGTCAAACCACACTAAAGGTAAGTTCAAACATTCATATTGATAGTCAAATAACATGTCTTCATCTCATTTTCAGACTAGCTTTTTGTAAGATTTGTTTCAGAGAGACTTTCTCAGGAACCCAACAAGCTTTCTTTATGTAACTTGACAAACACTTAAACACCGTGTCTACAGAGAATAACACAAACAAAAATCTAAATTAAAAAATAACGATTTCCTCTGGGGAAATATTGGGTAGCTGATGTGAAAATGGGCTTGTTGAGTATGTTTCCTGATTGCCTGTGCACAATCTGATCCCTAGAGAGTAGCGGTTTTTTTAAGTTTAATATAATTATTTTTTGTTAGTGTGTTAAATAAGTTGTATTGTGGTTTGCGTTTATGATTAACAACTAAGGTTTTGATTTTAACAAGGCCACTACAGATTTATGGATTCACTAAATATGCTGTGTCTACAAAAGAAGAGATAATATTGCTAGGTAGGACTAATATATATATATAATATATATATATATATATATATATATATATATATATATATATATATATATATATACACACTGCTGTGCAAAAGTCTTAGACATGTTGCATTTTTCTACTCTGATGCATTATGAGAATCAGCAATTAACTCAAATCCTCCACTAGTGTTTTCTACTATTATAACAACCTTGACTTGCATAAAGAAGGAAAAACATTGAGTGAAATAGCTCGCATCACTTGATTTTCAAGGTGTGGTATCCGAAGCATAATCAACAAGTACACAGAAACATCATCTGTAATGGACAAACCCAGGACAGGAAGACCCAAAAAGCTGTCTAACAAGGATGAGCAATACTTGAAGATACTATCCATAAGGAATAGAAAGAGGACAAGCGTTGAATTGACAACAGAACTGGCAGAAAGCACAGGTGTTGTTGTCCATCAAATCAACAGTTTTTCTGCAAAATCCTCCTGCAGGTTCACAGGAGTGCAACCAACAGCGCCTGCAGGGCTGAACTGGGCCGGTTCCCCTTACTCCACTCCATACAGAAATGAGCGCTGAATTACTGAACCATCTACAGCAGGCGGATCTGCAGTCCTACCACCACAGAGCACTGCGGAGATCCACACTATCCCCAGAAGAGAATCCCCTCAGCAAACTGGTCCTGAAGCTCAGCCAATTGAGCCAAATTAACACCAGAGAGCTTCAGAACAACTCCAACAAAAAACTCACAGCAGCAAAAATGAGAAAAATCCATTTAAACTTGCAAAACAAATATAAATACCATTGGAAAAATGAAATGAAATCACACAATAAACTAGAATGCTAGCTAACCCTAAAAAAGAGTTTACCCTGGCAGAATATCTTGTCAGCATCAAAAAAACAAAATAAATACAGATCCTGACCAAGTACAGAATCAGTGACCACAGCCTGGCCACTGAAACTGGCCAGCATAACAAATCCTGGACACGTTCCTCCCCAAATTTGCCAATCAAGACACAGAGGCCCAAATTTATAAAGGGGATAATGTATGTGCGTGTTCAGTATGGCCGCACTCAGCGTCAAAATAACGACCTATTTTATAAGACTAATTAGGTGAAGCAGGTGATTCCACAATCAACCAATTTAAATACCCCTCACCGCAATAAATAGCTGGTTTGGGTCAACCCTGCGTGTGTAGGCTACACATTCCAAAAGAAAATGAATGGCACACAAAGACCTCAGCCTGGTACTAGCCATGGTGATGAGGATGCTCGGAAGCGAAAACTGAAATTTACCAATATGGAAGTGGAGATTTTGGTACAAGCAGTACTTGTAACACATGAAGATGTGTTACAAGCTCTAAATACATCACCAGGACAAATGAATAAAATATGGAATGTGTGGTGGCTTCTTAATAAACAGAAGAGTTTGTTGTCTAGGTTGCTTATACATTACGACACATCATCCAGCTACTGTGCTTCGCATATTAGTTCAACTTCTTATTTCGTATAGAATAATTCCAGGCATATAGACTTTTCAAACTTCAGAAACAGTCCGTTTTATTTACTTACATCTATGGCAGTCAAATGGGTGGAAAATCCTTCCATTGTACAGCAATATGTTCAGCAACAATAACTCCATACAACTTCATACGAACAGTCTTCAGTTTAACTACAACTTATATCTTAGTCTTATTCAGTTACAACTCTCCTATTTCTTATGTTTGTCTGTATTTCTTACTTTATGTATGATTTTAAAGCATATCTGTATGGTATATATGGTCGAAAAACTGTACTTGCTCTAGCTACAAACTAACTGCATCATCTGTCCCTGTCCTTTTTTACCGTTTTCTTTCCAACTCAAATTTAACAATACTGCCTGAACCAGTATTGTTGGGCAGTAGTGTGGAGTAGTGGTTAGGGCTCTGGACTCTTGACTGGAGAGTTGTTGGTTCCCATGTGAGGGACTCTGCTGCTGTACCCTTGAGCAAGGTACTTTACCTAGATTGCTCCAGTAAAAACCCAACTGTATAAATGGGTAATTGTACGTAAAAATAATGTGATAACTTGTAACAATTGTAAGTCGCCCTGGATAAGAGCATCTGCTAAGAAATAAATAATAATATTGTTAAATACCAGAATGCCATATTACAAAAAATACATTCTGTAGGCATTACTAAAATAACATTGGAGGATGAGCCCTCATTGTATTACATGTATATGAGACTTTTTATTTCGTGCGTCTTGGAATATCGTTCCATCTTTTCTTAATCTCCACCATTCTTATAATAATGCCTACACTACTGTGGCGGAGTGTCCCGCCCCTATGTATTTATTTATTATTATTTGTATTTGTTTGCGGCGCGGATAAAAGCGCTGCGTCTTTTGTTATTGTTTTTTATATTTATATTTAGAAACCTCGTGAGGATGCATGACTGATCAGCTACTGATTATTTAACTAGCTGACAGTCATGCATCCTTACCAAACGCGTGCAGACTCTGGCCGAGGGGTAATAAGATAATTAACAGCTAGTTAATCCCTCGGCCAGAGTATAAGAAATGGCAGCTGTCCGTGCTGCGGGGTTGGTTGTTGGAGTGAAGTGTAGAGAGTACGGGAGAGCGGAGAGAGAGCGCGTAGAATACAACAAAACAATTGCTATATTTAAAAAAGTATACTTGTTTCTATATGTTTGGCCATCACGCCTTTTTGTTTTCTGTTTTGTTGTTGTGTTTAAATCTTTTGTTTTGGTTTATTTATTTATTAAAAACGCTGAGTGCCATAGCATTCAGCTTCACCCGCCCATCCATTGTTTGGTTTCAGTTACTTCCTGGTCCGTGACGTCATCAACCTCACCACTGCGAGCCAGCCTGTCACAACTACACACAGAAGTAAAGGCTTTCGTTAGAACCTTGCTTTGCCACTATATAGCCTACTGCCTGACTGCAGCAAATTAACGCCTGCTTTTCAGAGTTCTTAAAATAATCAAGCAAATACAAGGCCCATAATTATAGGCAGATTTAATAAATTAGAATATTTAATAGACCTCATTTGCAAAATTGCAAATCGCAGAAACTCCCCAGAATTACATATGCATACACAGAATTACATATGCATCAAGGGCTAAAGCACAAAGAGACATTGCCCCTGCAAATCACGTCTTAATTGCATGTTTATGCCATTGAGTGTGTCTTATAAATCCCATCCAAGAATTCAGAACCCTCAGCGCCCCGTTTTACAGTCGTAAAACATGCGCAATCCTTTTATAAATCTGGACCAGAATTCCTTTTATTATTATTATTATTATTATTTATTTCTTAGCAGACTCCCTTATCCAGGGTGACTTACAATCGCAAGCAAATACATTCAAGTGTTACAATACAAGTAATACAATAAGAGCAAGAAATACAATAATTTTTGTTCAAGTGTGACAAACCACAATTCAATAATACAGCAGATAATAGTGATAGTTACATCAGGATATGATTAAGTACAAAATACTACAGGTTAAACACTTGGCAGACTACAATATTCTGAAGTACAGGATTAAATGCAGTAAAATAGGGGGCAGATAAGAGCAAAATAAAAGCACATTTAAATGAAGGGTGATAGTGTCCCAGGATACAACAGAGGAGTTCTACAGGTGCTGTTTGAAGAGGTGAGTCTTAAGGAGGCGCCGGAATGTGGTCAGGGACTGGGCAGTCCTGACATCTGTAGGAAGGTCGTTCCACCACTGCGGAGCAAGGGTAGAGAAGGAGCGGGCTCGGGAGGCAGGGGAGCGTAGCGGAGGTAGAGCCAGTCTTCTAGTGCAGGCAGAGCGGAGAGGTCGAGTGGGGGTGTAGGGAGAGATGAGGGTCTGGAGGTAGCTGGGTGCAGTCTGGTCAAGGCATCTGTAGGCTAGTACAAGAGTCTTGAACTGGATGCGAGCGGTGATCGGGAGCCAGTGGAGCGAGCGGAGTAGTGGAGTAGCGTGGGCGAAGCGAGGCAGAGAGAACACCAGGCGGGCAGCAGAGTTCTGGATGAGCTGGAGCGGACGGGTGGCGGACGAGGGAGGCCAGCCAGGAGGGAGTTGCAGTAGTCTAGGAGGGAGAGTACCAGGGCCTGGACCAGGAGCTGGGTAGCATAGTTGGTGAGGAAGGGTCGGATTCTTCGGATGTTGCTCAGGAAGAATCGGCAAGTGCGTGCCAGAGTGGAGATGTGCTGGGAATAAGAGAGGCAGGGGTCCAGGGTGACTCCAAGGTTCTTAGCGGAGGAAGAGGGGAGAGAGTGTGGTAGATTCCAGAGGAACAGAGAGAGAGATCAGAGGAGGGGAGGAGGAGGGAAAGAAAAGGAGGTCAGATTTAGAGAGGTTGAGTTTGAGGTGATGCGAGTGCATCCAGGAGGAAATAGCAGACAGACAGGTAGAGATACGGGAGGAGATGGTGGAGTCAGAGGTGGGGAAGGAGAGGAAAATCTGAGCATCATCAGCATAGAAATGGTATGAGAAACCATAGGATGCGATGAGGGGGGCCCAGGGAGCGGGTGTAGAGAGAGAACAGGAGAGGACCCAAGACTGACCCTTGGGGACTCCAGTTAAGAGAGGGTGAGGTGTGGTGGTTGCTCCACGCCAGGTTACCTGGTAAGTGCGGTTGGAGAGGTAGGAGGAGAACCAGGCCAGAGCAGTGCCAGAGATCCCCAGGTCAGCAAGAGATGATAGTAGAATAGAGTGATCAACAGTGTCAAAGGCAGCAGAGAGGTCGAGGAGAATTAGGACAGAGGAGAGAGAGGCAGCTCGGGCACACTTAAGTGAGTTGGTGACAGACAGGAGGGCGGTTTCAGTGGAGTGGGCAGAGCGGAAGCCAGATTGGAGAGGGTCAAGCAGAGTGGTTGGACAGGAAAGCAGAGAGCTGGCGGTGTACAGTCCGCTCGAGGGTTTGGAGAGGAAGGGTAGGAGGGAGACAGGACGGTAGCTCTGGAGGGAGGTGGGGTCGAGGGTAGGTTTTTGAGGAGGGGAGTGATAGAGGTTTTTTTTGAAGGCAGAGGAAAGATACCAGAAAGTAGAGAGGTGTTGAGGAGGGAGGAGATGAAGGGGAGTAGAGCAGGAGCAGCAGCTTGAAAGAGGTGAGTGGGGGGGGGGTCCAAGGCACACGTGGTGGGTTTGTGACCCTGGAGCAGGAGGAGAGGTCAGAGTCTGAGAGGGGCAAGAAGGTGGAGAAGGAGGGCGAGTTAGTAGGGGATGTAGTGGGTGTAGGGGTTGGAGCAGGAGGGGTGCGGGGAGTTAGAGGTGTTAAAGAGTTTGCGGATATCTGAGATTTTAGAAGAGAAGAAGGAGGCAAAGTCGTCAGGGGAGATAGAGGAGGGAGGAGGAGGGGGGGAGGGTTTAGGAGGGAGGAGAAGGTAGAGAATAGTTTACGTGGGTTGTTAGTGGAGGCTTCGATTACAGATTGGAAATAAGCATATTTAGCAGAGGAGAGAGTAGAGGGGAAGGAGGAGAGGAGAGTGCGGTAAAGGTCTAGGGCAGCAGGGAGTTTGGTTCTCTTCCATTTCTTTTCAGCAGATCGCAGTGTGATTCTTGCCGAGCGGAGCGCAGAGGAGAGCCAGGGATGGGGAGGGGAGGGGCAAGCAGGTCGGGAGGTGAGGGGACAGAGGGAGTCGAGGGAGGAGAAGAGGGTGGAGGTAGCAGAGTCTACGGAGAGTTGTGAAAAAGGAGTCGATAGGAGGGAGGTGAGAGAGAGCAGTGGAGGCAAGGACAGAGGGGGAGAGATCGGGAGGTTATGGCGAGAGGTGACAGTGGGGGTAGGAGGAGCAGGGAGAGTGGGAGAGACAGAGAAAAAGAGATGAAATAGTGATCAGAGAGGTCCAGGGGGTGACAGAGAGGGTGGAGGGCAGCAGGCCCTGGAGAAGGTGAGGTCCAGTTGACGGCCAGCTTTGTGGGTAGGAGGGGACGGAGAGAGACAGAAGTCGAAGGAGTGAAGGAGAGGGAGGAATCCAGCAGAGTGGCTGGGGTTGGAGAGATGGATGTTGAAGTCACCCAACAGGACAGTCGGGGTAGACAGAGAGGGAGGGAGGAGAGTAGATAGTCGAGTTCATCCAGAAAGTGAGTGAGAGGCCCAGGGGGCGGTACAGAACAATGAGCAGGAGTTGACAGGGAGAGGTTAGTTGGACTGCATGAAATTCAAAGGTACTGACAGAGAGGGAGGTGAGATCGGAGGGGACAGAAAAGAGTAAGGAGGGAGAGAGAAGACCCGTCCCACCTCCCCGTCCAGTGAGACGCGGGGTATGGGACAGGACGTAGAGAGAGGACAGGGCAGCAGGAGTAACAGTGTTATCAGGGGACAGCCAGGTTTCAGTGAGAGCAAGGAAATCGAGCGAGAGGTGGGAGGCAATATATGAAGATATGAAATCAGCTTTGTTAGCAGAAGAGTGACAGTTTTACTCTCTGACACAGAGACAATATCAGTCCTGTTAGGAGAAGAGCAGCAGACAGCAGGGCTCGCTGTCCAGTATGTAGCCACCTGCCACAGCCTAGACACTGCACGGGGACCAGACATTACTGTTCATGGTTGATACTGTTAATATGGAAAGGGGTGGGGGGTGGTAATGAGGGTGGGTGTATAGGGGGAGGGAAGGGCAGAAGGAAGGGAGGGACAGGGGGGTATCTGTTTGTATTGTGTCTATTAATGTTAATTGTTTAAGTGCTTTGGCAAAAGCAAATTTTATTTCGTAATGCCAATAAAGTCTTTTTGAATTTATATCTGGAGAGAGAGAGAGAGAGAGAGAGAGAGAGAGAGAGAGAGAGAGAGAGAGAGAGAGAGAGAGAGGCAGCATTCACCTATCTACTGTATCTTTGTCTCTCTCCATGGATCCAGACGGGTCAGGTTTGACTGGTTTGAAGAGCACAGCATCGACTAGGGCTGGGGTACTCAATGGGGTATCAGTCTTGGCTGTCAGTCCAGTCACCACTGCCCCACCCCTAGTTCTGCATTCATGGAACATGGAGAATATGCAAGGAAGCAAGAAAGGGCTCTGAGTGATGAGGTTAAACAGGGGGACTGTGACAGACAGCGAGTGAATCCAAGTCATAAATCTCCTTCACGATATGTGAGAGCGCTGTATAACAGAAACAGAAACAGTGTGCCCCGGACTGGATGGGTTGGCAATTCATTCCAGGGAAAGTTGGAAGTCGGCCATCTAGAAAGGGAGCGGAGTCACAATACCAGAAGTCATCACCTTAATGCGGTCGGCAATGTGGCAATCGCGGATTGGAGGAAAAGCGATTGCACTCGCTACCGAAGGCAGTAGCCAGTCGTATTATTTAGGCAAACAATAAAGCTTTGTTTTCACCGTGAACTGTTGTTGGGTTTGTTATTGAGTTTGGTATTGTTGAGCACTGCATCACCTCTACACTCGCGCACTGCAAATCACTTTGCCACAGGGACAAATAAAGCAACCCTCCCATTTACTGATCTGTCCCAATACTAGTTGTAGGGGAGGGGAGATGCTGTTTCCTTGTGATAAAATCGTGCTAATGCTGAGAATCTAGCCCTGTGTTGTAGGTGCAGCCCCCTTCTTCAGATCTCCAGGCGTTTCTGTTTAACATGCACTGCTTCTTTCTCTCATTGTGCAGAGCGGGTTTGTTGTCCAGAGAAGTGGGTGCAGTTCAATGGAAAGTGCTACTACTTCTCAACTGATAAAATGGACTGGAACTCCAGCCGGGCTAGCTGTGTGTCAATGGGAGCAGACCTGGTGATTATAAAGAGCGAGGCAGAGCAGGTACAGTTTGACCATCATCTTTACAGAGCTCTGTTTCTAAAGCTCATGAAACACCAGGCAGCTTTCAGGAAACTGCTTTTCTGGCAGCTGTTGAAGCCTCTAGTTGACTGTGACATTTTCAAACAATTTCAAACCAAGCTGCTCAAATCAAATTGCTTGAAAATGTCTCCACTCCTCCACGTAGCTGCTGGAAAAGTGGCTGGAAGGTGCCTTGTGTTTCCTGGGTTTAAGTTTTCCACCCCTTGTGCTTCTAGGGTTCTGCTGGCCATTCAGCCTCCATAGCCTCTACACTAGAGATTCTCAAACTGCACAGCAGTATAGTAAATACTCAATGTATATTGTTCTGTATCTCAGTATCACAAGGCCTGTCTGTCACCTCAACAGTGAAAGTGAATTTTCTGGGGAGCCCCTGGGTCACCTCTGCGGACCTCCCGGGGTCCCTGTACCCCAGTTTGAGAAGCACTGGCGCCCTGCCCCTTCAACCCCGGGGTGTGCATTTAGAGTCTGTGATTGTCACTGGTCTATCACCAAACATTTCAACTGAATCAGATCACACCTGACCTGCAGGAAACCGTTTGACAGCAATTTACTGCAGAACATTTTGATGTGTGTAAAATAAATCCCTGTTCATACAGTTGTTTGTGTTTTGAGTGTAATAAATAACCCTGGAGTGTTGCCCCTCCAGTACACAATAGTGCCCTCCCACCCAAACCCTGACCTCCTTCAATCCTGCAGAGAACACTGAGTTCACACACTGACATCATGAACACAAGACAATGTGAGCTTTATGAAACCCCCACTGCCACAGACAGGCTCTCATCCCACTTGCTGTCATTTAAAGCAGGGGTTCCCAAACCGTGTTCCGAGGCCCAAAGGCGGAGCGGAAGCAATAACATTCGACGTATTTTTTTCTATTAATAGCGAAAAGCAGGCGCAGGCGGCAGATGTAACTAGAAAAATAAAGTGTATCAAGGGAGTATTGGCGGACTGTCAGTCAATGCAGAAATTCATAAATCAGAGCTAACAGAGTGCCTGCCTGTAGGCGGGATGTAGAGCGAGAGCTCTGACAGTAGGGCAGTGTTAAGGTCATGTGATCGCCCTGCTGGCTGATGCAAACAGTGTGTTCAGAATTTTATAAAATTACACTATCGAAACCGCGAAGAATACGTTTTGCAAAGTATAAGAACAAAAAAGGCAGCTACCTTCATTTAAAATTTCAATTGATGCCTATGATGAATACGTTTTCGTGACTAATTAGCTATTAACATTTAAAATATTGAGTACTTTGATATTTATTTCAATAGTAACTAAATCAAGTTATTAGTCAAAGTCATATATAAATCGACCTACCGGTAATTGATTTATTAAAATGTTTGGATATGTTGCTATTTTATTAATTACTGGCACAATCGTCTTAAAATACCGCTAGAATATGTTTTGTTGGAAAATAATAATAATAATAATAATAATTATAACGTTTTTTCACTGATTCAGAATTTCGCTGCAGATGGATTTATTTTCATAAGTTTTCTTTTGGTTAAGTGGCGCAGCTGCACTCTGATTTATTTGTTTATTTATTTATTTATTTATGTATGTATTTATTTATTTTGGGGGGGAGGCGGTTGCGAGCCAACTGAATGTAATTTTGCCAGTTGTATTTGGTTGCACAGAGTAGTGGCGAAAAAAGTAGTTTCTGCAAGCCTCTTCCCTCTGTATTTTGCGCATGGGTCTTTTTTTGTGCACGACAGTTCAGCGTGAAAGGTAAGGGTTGAACGTTTTAGTTACACAGTGTTCAGAAATTAGGATTTAAGAGTTATGTTTTTGTGCACGTTGTACTGGTTTTACTCAAACGTGATTCCTGTTCAGGTATTTATGAATGGGAATAATAAGAGACATTAACTTATTTCTTGTTTGATGACGAAGAAAAATAACTGCATTTCTAAAATTGTCAATTATACAAAGGTGCCTAATTTAAAAATTTGATAAAAACGTCTGTTTTAGATTTTGCAATTTATTTTATTTACTAAAATTAAACTGTTTTGATTTTTTTTTTATTTTCACTCCGTGCATATTATATGTGATTTCCGTCTTTCACAATATTTATTCAAATGAATAAAGGACAGTTTAGATTAGGTTTATTTATAATGTTACAGGTTTAAACATATACAATGTTTTTAATTTGACATTTTCCCAAGGAGTGCTAATAGTGTGCCACAGTGCCTAATGCAGCTGAACAGGTGGGCCTCAGGTAAAAAATTTTGGGAACCCCTGATTTAAAGGAAGGTTTGCTTTCTTCAAAAAGCGGGAGTGCTCTTATATTTCCACTAGGGGGCATCAGACTGGTAGATCTCCACTAGAACTGACAGGAGTATTTTCTGTTTAGAGATTCTTATTGAATGAAGCTAAAGCCCATGCAGAGAATCGCTACTGGATCGGCCTGACTGATGCTGTTACTGAAGGAGCCTGGCTCTGGGTGGACGGCACTCCTCTCAATGACAAGGCAAAGTAAGAGCTTCAATCTCATTCTGAAATCACTGCTGAGGATTAAAAGGATACAGCAGCAAACAACCTAGTCCTAGTGGAGAATTGGCGGTAACTTTAAAATCCAGAGATCCCAGACTGCTTAAAAATCTTACATTAGGAGAGTTTGTCCTTGCTTTCTCCATATTCAGAGATGTGTTATGCTCGGTATATCCTAACCGCAGAGCTGAATTGGAATCTTACGAATATTACATCGTGGAGCTGTCTGTCAGATACGGAGGGACTATGTTTTATGAGTATCATAAAGCATTCTCTGCAAAAGCAGCAGCAATATTGGCAGCAGATAATCACATCATCAATTGGGCAAAACCTGATCCAGATCTATTTAATAGAATTTTTGGTGGTTTAAGGGCTAATGCATGTGGGGTCTGCGCTTCTCAGCTCATTCAACAGCCCTCTGCCCTAAAGCTGCAATTGCATCAACTTCTAAAGCACCCGGTTTCGCCGCTAATTCATACAGATCTTCAGTACCTAATCCTATACATTCTTCAGCTCCCCTCGATCAATCTACAAGGAAAGACAAATACGGGCGCAGTATCAGATTTTCAGGAGGAAGACAAATCTGCAACAATTTCAATACTGGCTTCTGTTCAAATAGGCAATGCAATTTTATCCACATGTGCAGCAATTGAGGTGACGCTCACGCTAATACAATCTGCCCTTTAAAACGCAAGTGACTTTCCCCGATGCTCACCGTCTTTACTCCTATAAACATCCTGGCATTATCAAGTAAATTACAGAATCATCCCGACAGTAACTTAATTAATTACCTGATCGACGGATTAAAAATGGTTTTTCAACCGGTCTTACTCAAATTCCTTCTTCCTCGTTCCAAAGCAAAAATCTTTATTCAGCGACTCAAGATCCACAATCAGTGCAGTCTCTCATCGAAAAAGAAATTTAAAAAGGATTTATAGTCGGTCCATTTTTAGCTCCTCCTTTTCCAGTATATAGAATTAATCCTATCGGCATTGCCACAAGGAAAATCTCAGGAAAAAAGTGTCTCATTATTGATTTATCAGCACCACGGGGGTCAAACACCAACAGCATTAACTCATTAATTCCCCAAGATCAATTTTCGCTGCATTACATCACTATTGCAGACGCAATACATTCAATTAAATTAGCAGGTCGTGGTTCCTGGTTAGCAAAAGCAGATATATCAGACGCATTTAAAGTAATGCCAATCCATCCTTCTCTCCGTCACCTGTTTGGTATATGCTGGGAAGGAAGTTTTATTTTGCCACTCAATTGACTTTCGGCTGCCGCAGCAGCCCGAAGATATTTGATACCCTGTCGGAAGCATTATGCTGGATCCTTCTTAATGTCTATCATGTCCCGTTCTTGCTCCACTTGCTGGACGATTTTTTAGTAATTTCTCCTCCTTCAGATGCACCAGCAGAAGCGATTTCCAATCTTAAAAGCTTATTTTCTGAAGTTGGCGTTCCGCTTTCAGAAGAAAAATCAATCGGTCCCCTTCATTCTTTGGAATTCCTTGGAATCATTCTAGATACAGAAAAGTTTGAAGTCCGCCTGCCTGAGTCTAAACTTAACCATATTCGTTTGCTCATTCAGGATTTTCAGATCAGTAAAACAATTAAAAAACGGGCACTGCTTTCATTGCTGGGTTACTTTAATTTTGCAATACGTATCATTCCACAGGGGAGGACGTTTATATCTCGGCTGCTAGCGCTGGCATCAACAGCAAAAAATCTGGACTCCTATTTAAATATCTCTTCAGAAGCTAGGATAGACATTAAAATGTGGTCTGCGCTTATTCAGCACTGGAACGGTCTCTCTATGTTTTATGATGATTTCATTTCAGCTCCTCACGATATGGCTTTATTTACTGATGCCTCATCTCTGGGATTCGGAGGTTTATTTAATAATCAATGGTTTTGCAGTACATGGCCTGAGGAAATCGAGAACATATCTCCTCATCTAAAATCCACAGCTCTACTAGAGATATACCCAATAGTAGCAGCTGCCCAGCTATGGGGTCATCTCTGGTCTAAGAAATCAATACTATTTTACTGTGATAATTCAACTACAGTGCATATTATAAATAAAGGACGTTCCTCCTCCGCTATTATAATGCAATTGCTGCGGCGGCTAGTATGGATTTCAGTCTCTAATAACTTCCTAATACAAGCTCGCCACCTACCGGGCATTTTTTAATAATGCAGCTGATGCTCTTTCCCGTTTACAGATTTCCAAATTCCACAGTTTGCTGCCCTCAGCTCTGCAATATCCAGCAGCAACGCCACAGTTCAATCAGCTGATTTTCAACTAAATCCAACTATTAATAAACTTCTTAATTCAGCTCAAGATTACATGGCATCAGCACTTGCCCCATCTACCAGATCCTCGTACTCTACAGGTTGGGCATGTTATGTAACTTTCTGTTTACAAAGCAGGATTAATCCTACTCCATTCAACCAGGACTGGATCATGGCGTTCATAGTGCATGCAAAGGACTCTCTACATCTGGCACCAGCTACAATCAGACTATATTTGTCAGGAATTCAGCATCAATTTCGCTTGATGTCCATCAATTCCCCAACTCTATTATCAATTCCAGCGGTTCGTCTCCTTTTACGAGGAATTTCCAAGTGCTCTCCGGCTCCTTCTTCTGCTCGCCTGCCTATTTCTATAGACATTCTCAGTAAATTGATTTCAATTCTCCGCCACGGCTGTTTTTCTCCATTTGATGATTTAACTATGGAAGTCATATGTCTATCTGCATTTTTGGATTTTTGATATGTTCTGAATATACAGTTCCTTCTATTGCCAGCTTTCCTACCCTAGGTATCCGCTGCAGTGACCTCAAGCTCATCCCAGATTCTCATTTCATCTTATTTCTTCGCATTTCAAAAACAGATCAACTGCGGCAAGGACAATGTATTCAGCTTTCTAAGATCAACTCTCCTCTGTGTCCCTTCACTTCCATGTTGAAGTACATTGCAGAACGCATAAAAAGCCATTTCATCCTCCGACCCTTTGTTTATCAATTCAAGCCGGTCCATTGTATCAAGGCATTGGTTTTCAACACACCTTTCCACTGTGGTATCCAGAGCAGGTCTTCCTTCGCAATTCTACACTCCTCATTCATTTAGAATAGGGGCAGCTACTTCAGCCGCAAAAGCCAACATTAACCAGCATTTAATTAAAAATATGGGGCGCTGGACTTCATCAGCAGTTGAAAGTTATATTCATTCTTCATCATCTGAAATATCCTCCGCACATCAGTCCATTGCTAGTATGTCCGGAGTGGGGACGACCTTTCTGCCTGAGCCACCAAAGATTTCCCCCTAAGAAATAAAATTAAAGAAAGGGTTTTTTTTTCTTTCCACTGTGCAGAGGGTCTTCACATAGTCATTAGGGTACAGTCTACTAACCCCTTTGTCACGTTAAGTGTTTGTTTTCTTTCGTCTAAATGTTTTCTCTTTTCTTCTTTCTTATGCATTGGCGGTTCTCTCTTTTTTCTTCATGTTGCGTCAGCGGGGAGCCTGGGGTCCATCTTTTGGGGGGTTAGTGATTCCACTTTCTCCAACCCTTTGTTAAGCTCCGCTTCATTTACCTCATAGAGGAGGGTTCTCCATGAGTCAGAGGGGACCCCCGGCCAAACCCTTCCATCTGCATGTATGTTTCTTTTGGGATTCTTCTTTCAGGTCTGATGCCTCTATGTGAGGGTCCCCAAGCGGTGGCATCCCTCGTGTTTGTCGGGTCTCCTCAAAGACGGTGGCCCCTCTCCTGTTTGTCGGGTCTCCTCAGCGACGGAACCCCCCTTCTATTATGTTGGGCTTCAAAGAGGTGGAACACCACGCATTATATGTTTTAACAAATACTAACTTTATGTTTTCTTTCCGGTTCGCGAGCCTCTTCGTATGTCGGGTAACCTCAGAGACGGTGCCCCTCTTGGTATGTCGGCTCACCTCAAAGATGGTGGCCCCCCTCCTGTTTGTCGGGTCTCCTCAGCGACGGAACCCCCCTACTGTATATGTTGGGTCAGGAAGAGCCGGAACCTCTTTTGTGTTATTAATACTAATTCATGTTTTCTTTCCGGTTCACGAGCCTCTTCGTATGTCGGGTAACCTCAGAGACGGTGCCCCTCTCGTATGTCGGGTCACCTCAAAGACAGTGGCCCCCCTCCTGTTTATCGTGTCTATCGATCAAGTAAATGTTGGGCCTGGAAGAGGCGGAGCCCCTCTCTCCATGTGTATATGTTTACTAACTCTGTCAATAAACACTATCAGGTGGCATAGCTCCGCCCCGTGAATTACAAACATCCCTTAGAAAAGCTTCCCATAGTAAAAGCACAGCAAAGTGTAATGAAGCACAGTGAAAGCATGGGAAAGCATAGGCAAGCATTGTAAAGCACAGAGAGGTATGCTAAAGCATATTAAACATGGCAAGCCAGGGCAAGCTCTCGTAAATGCATAATATAACCATGGGAAAGTGCAATAATACCATGGTAAACTTATAAGGGATCATATAATAGTAAGGGAAGTGAAACACACACCGTATGACTCACCCTGCACAGCACGCGGTCCAGCCTATACCAGGTGAGCCACTCAGGGATCCTAAAGTGAATATTGATAGGTATGAAAGTGTAATAATGCTTTGCTTGCCTTTGTTTCATTTTGGCTGTTTGAACATTCAAATAATAATTAAACTCCAGAGCATCCAACCATACCAGTATTCTACTGCAAACTTTGCTTACACTATGTAACACAATTTTTGTTCCTGGGTAGTAAGTGTTATTTCCTAATTGCTTATGCCTCAAAAGTATAGAAAATGGCTATTATTCCCCACAAACTTTGCTTTTGTGACCAGGAGTGATATTTTGAAATTTACCTATTTCCAATGAGAAAACGGGCGAATTTGTGTCTTTTCGTTCACATAAAGTCAGAAAAAAACATATGAATCCAAATTAACATGTATTTATACTAAAGTAATACAAAAATGACTACAAAAGATTTAGAAGTGAGTAGTTTTTCGAGATTTACGATTATACTGTAAATCACTTTAACGAATCAGCCCCCAAATGTAGTCTCCCATCATGTTCTCGTTATACTGTCCTTCATTGACAGCTCATCCAGGAGCCTCAAAGCCGTGCTGCTCCATAATGGTAACAAGTCACTCTTCTGCTAACAAAGCTGATTTCATCTCTGCCTTTGCCTCCCACCTCTCGCTCGATTTCCTTGCTCTCACTGAAACCTGGCTGTCCCCTGATAACACTGTTACTCCTGCTGCCCTGTCCTCTCTACGTCCTGTCCCATACCCCACGTCTCACCGGACGGGAGGTGGGACAGGTCTTCCTCTCTCCTCCTTACTCTTTTCTGTCCCCTCCGATCTCACCTCCCTCTCTGTCACTACCTTTGAATTTCATGCAGTCCAACTAACCTCTCCCTGTCAACTCCTGCTCATTGTTCTGTACCGCCCCTGGGCCTCTCACTCACTTTCTGGATGAACTCGACTATCTACTCTCCTCCCTCCCTCTCTGTCTACCCCGACTGTCCTGTTGGGTGACTTCAACATCCATCTCTCCAACCCCAGCCACTCTGCTGGATTCTCCCTCTCCTTCACTCCTTCGACTTCTGTCTCTCTCCGTCCCTCCTACCCACAAAGCTGGCCGTCAACTGGACCTCACCTTCTCCAGGGCCTGCTGCCCCTCAACCTCTCTGTCACCCCCCTGGACCTCTCTGATCACTATTTCATCTCTTTTTCTCTGTCTCTCCCCTCTCCCTGCTCCTCCTACCCACACTGTCACCTCTCGCCCGTAACCTCCGCTCTCTCTCCCCTCTGTCCTTGCCTCCACTGCTCTCTCTCACCTCCTCCCTATCGACTCCTTTTCACATCTCTCCGTAGACTCTGCTACCTCCACCCTCTTCTCCTCGCTCACCTCCTCCCTCGACTCCCTCTGTCCCCTCACCTCCCGACCTGCTCGCCCGTCCCCTCCCCATCCCTGGCTCTCCTCTGTGCTCCGCTCGGCAAGAATCACACTGCGATCTGCTGAAAAGAAATGGAAGAGAACCAAACTCCCTGCTGCCCTAGACCTTACCGCACTCTCCTCTCCTCCTTCTCCTCTACTCTCTCCTCTGCTAAATGTGCTTATTTCCAATCTGTAATCCAAGCCTCCACTAACAACCCACATAAACTATTCTCCTCTATCTCCCTGACGACTTTGCCTCCTTCTTCTCTTCTAAAATCTCAGATATCCGCAAACTCTTTAACACCTCTCCCTCCCCGCACCCCTCCTGCTCCAACCCCTACACCCACTACATCCCCTACTAACTCGCCCTCCTCTCCACCTTCTTGCCCCTCTCAGACTCTGACCTCTCCTCCCTGCTCCAGGGTCACAAACCCACCACGTGTGCCTTGGACCCCCTCCCCACTCACCTCTTTCAAGCTGCTGCTCCTGCTCTACTCCCCTTCATCTCCTCCCTCCTCAACACCTCTCTACTTTCTGGCATCTTCCCTCTGCCTTCAAAAAGCCTCTATCACTCCCCTCCTCAAAAACCTACCCTCGACCCCACCTCCCTCCAGAGCTACCGTCCTGTCTCCCTCCTACCCTTCCTCTCCAAAACCCTCGAGCGGACTGTACACCGCCAGCTCTCTGCTTTCCTGTCCAACCACTCTCTGCTTGACCCTCTCCAATCTGGCTTCCGCTCTGCCCACTCCACTGAAACCGCCCTCCTGTCTGTCACCAACTCACTTAAGTGTGCCCGAGCTGCCTCTCTCTCCTCTGTCCTAATTCTCCTCGACCTCTCTGCTGCCTTTGACACTGTTGATCACTCTATTCTACTATCATCTCTTGCTGACCTGGGGATCTCTGGCACTGCTCTGGCCTGGTTCTCCTCCTACCTCTCCAACCGCACTTACCAGGTAACCTGGCGTGGAGCTACCTCCACACCTCACCCTCTCTTAACTGGAGTCCCCCAAGGGTCAGTCTTGGGTCCTCTCCTGTTCTCTCTCTACACCCGCTCCCTGGGCCCCCTCATCGCATCCTACGGTTTCTCATACCATTTCTATGCTGATGATGCTCAGATTTTCCTCTCCTCCCCCCCTCTGACTCCACCATCTCCTCCTGTATCTCTACCTGTCTGTCTGCTATTTCCTCCTGGATGCACTCGCATCACCTCAAACTCAACCTCTCTAAATCTGACCTCCTTTTCTTTCCCTCCTCCTCCCCCTCCTCTGATCTCTCTATCTCTGTTCCTCTGGAATCTACCACACTCTCTCCCTCTTCCTCAGCTAAGAACCTTGGAGTCACCCTGGACCCCTGCCTCTCTTATTCCCAGCACATCTCCACTCTGGCACGCACTTGCAGATTCTTCCTGAGCAACATCCGAAGAATCCGACCCTTCCTCACCAACTATGCTACCCAGCTCCTGGTCCAGGCCCTGGTACTCTCCCGCCTAGACTACTGCAACTCCCTCCTGGCTGGCCTCCCTGCGTCCGCCACCCGTCCGCTCCAGCTCATCCAGAACTCTGCCGCTCGCCTGGTGTTCTCTCTACCTCGCTTCGCCCACGCTACTCCACTACTCCGCTCGCTCCACTGGCTCCCGATCACCGCTCGCATCCAGTTCAAGACTCTTGTACTAGCCTACAGATGCCTTGATCAGACTGCACCCAGCTACCTCCAGACCCTCATCTCTCCCTACACCCCCCTCGACCTCTCCGCTCCGCCTGCACTAGAAGACTGGCTCCACCTCCGCTACGCTCCCCTGCCTCCCGAGCCCGCTCCTTCTCCTCCCTTGCTCCGCAGTGGTGGAACGACCTTCCTACAGATGTCAGGACTGCCCAGTCCCTGACCACATTCCGGCGCCTCCTTAAGACTCACCTCTTCAAACAGCACCTGTAGAACTCCTCTGTTGTATCCTGGGACACTATCACCCTTCATTTAAATATGCTTTACTTTGCTCTTATCTGCCGCCTATTTTACTGCATTTAATCCTGTACTTCAGAATATTGTAATCTGCCAAGTGTTTAATCTGTAGTATTTTGTACTTAATCATATCCTGATGTAACTATCACTATTTAATCATATCCTGATGTAACTTTCACTATTATCTGCTGTATTATTGAATTGTGGTTTGTCACACTTGAGAATTATTGTATTTCTTGTTTTTATTGTATGACTTATATTGTAACACTTGAATGTATTTGCTTGCGATTGTAAGTCGCCCTGGATAAGGGCGTCTGCTAAGAAATAAATAAATAATAAAAAAAAAAAGTACCCGTCTCTTCCCCTGGCTCACTCGGTGCACCTCAAAGAGGATTACAACAGCATCAAGACCTTGCTGGACGCCTTGAAGTATGATGAGTACGGCTGTGACCCCCGGAAGGTGCTGATGCCACCACTGCACATCAAATTGGGCCTTCTGAAACAATTTGTCAGAGCTCTAGATAAGGAGTCGGCAGCCTTCAAGTACCTTCAAGACTTCTTCCCTAAGCTGTCTGAGGCAAGGGTCAAAGCCGGTGTCTTCGCCGGACCACAGATAAAGAAGATCTTGAGTGCAATGAATTCCCAAGAAGCTCACTAGTAAGGAGAAAGTGGCTTGGAACAGCTTTGTCGCAGTGGTTCGGGGCTTCCTGGGCAATCACAAGGCCGAAAACTATGTGGAGCTGGTTGAGACTCTGGTGAAGAACTACGGCACAATGAGCTGTGGGATGTCCCTCAAAGTCCATATCCTTGATGCTCATCTTGATAAATTCAAGGAGAACATGGGAGGCGCACTCGGAGGAGCAAGGCGGCGCTTCCACCAGGATATACTGGACTTTGAATGCCGCTACCAAGGACAGTATAACGAGAACATGATGGGAGACTACATTTGGGGGCTGATTCGTGAAAGTGATTTACAGTATAATCGTAAATCAAAAAAAAACTACTCACTTCTAAATCTTTTGTAGTCATTTTTGTATTACTTTAGTATAAATACATGTTAATTTGGATTCATATGTTGTTTTTTTCTGACTTTATGTGAACGAAAAGACACAAATTCGCCCGTTTTCTCATTGGAAATAGGTAAATTTCAAAATATCACTGTCCTGGTCACAAAAGCAAAGTTTGTGGGGAATAATATCCATTTTCTATACTTTTGAGGCATAAGCAATTAGGAAATAACACTTACTACCCAGGAACCCCCCCAAAAAAAAATTTGTTACACGGTGTTATCTTTAAAAAACAGGTTTTTACCTCTGACGTAATTTCCTGGTGCACCAAAAATTGTGCCCAGGAGAACCTGTGTTTTTCTCAGAGAAGAGCGCGTTCTGTGCAGAGTGGAGTCATGTGACGAGCTCTGCAAGAACACAACCAGTTTGACAATAAATACAAGCCCTGATAAATCACAATGGAGAATAATGAGAAGAGTTGAAATGTGCACAAAACAAAGGCAAGCAAAACATTAGTAAACATTCATACCTATCAATATTCACTTTAACTTCTATATCGTCTTAATGTAGACCTGTGGAACTACACTTACAAAGAATAAATCAGACATGAACAGACTCAAAACATGGGGGGGGCGGGCGGAGGTATTATTGTGTTGCCCGTTTCACCCCATTACTCAGACCCCTTGCTTGTATCCTTGCTTTCTTACTAAATATATTACTATCCCTGATTAGATAATTGCTACAGCATGTTTAATATTAATCTGATATTCAAGGGGGACTCCAGCCACTGACTGGACTGGGAATGATCTAGTGGTGACTGGCTCCCTCTTGTGGCTGGTAATGGCACAGCTGTAGTAACTGAGGCACCAGTTCCTGCTCTAACCTGTGTTTCAGGGGGTCTGTGCTACAATGGAGCAACACACTGAGATGAAACAGTTTGAACTCTCTGTTTTGTCCCAGTGCTGCTAGAAAAACAGCATTTTAATATTCTGGGTTCCTTCATTGGAGCTGGAACCCCCTCATATATTCTGTTTTGTGTTAATTGGTTTGAATGAAGGTGTTTTAAGTTGTATATTGTTTGTTAATCATGGTAGATTTTATTTTTTATTCTAAGAAAACTTTGAGGTTTATGATTTCCAATAGTTGTTTATTATTTGTTCCTTGATAATGTATGTTTTCTTTTTTTTTAACTAGGAATTCGTGCTGTAAAGGTTCTGCAGAAGAGCAGCCACAACTTTAATGAAACATTACAAATCTAGAAGCATAAAGTTATATTTGTATTACTATTCGACTCAGCTATTGCAGAATTGTCAATACTTGTTTTAAACTTTGTTCTGAAATAAAATATCTTAAACAATATACACAATGTGGTCCATTTCAATTGCTTTTCAAATACACTGAACACGATGAAACAGACTTAATGTTCAAGAATGGAGGAGAGGCCGCTGTCAGTCAAGATATCGCGGACACCATGTTGGGTTAAGAACATAATCATAGTGTTGTTGTGTAATATCATTGAATGGCTATCTGTGCACCAGCTGGCAGAAACAACTTTGTGCATTCTATGAATATAAAGCTGCATAGTTATAAATCTATATACAATATTACTAATGAAATATAGTCATATTGTAATCTTTGTCTCTCTCTCTCTCAGGGTTGTGGGTTGTGGGAGGGGTGTGTGAGTTTGGGAGTGTGACTTTTGCGTTTGTTATTTTTTCTACATTTATTTATTTATTTATTTATATCACAGACTGATAGATTCGTGGAACCCGATGAGTTGGTTATCTGGTTTTGATAATGTTAAATCTGCTTCGAGGATGAATAAGGCCCTTGCTGTTTTCTTGAGATTGGTAAATCGCATACTAGAGGAGGGTTTTTCATTTCGCAATTCCCTGATTACAGTGATGCCTTTGTTGACCCCCCCCACCCCTCACTAAAGTCATTATTTCTAATATTCCCCCTTTCATATATAATGCACTGTTAGAAAACTTGGAAAGAGATCTCACTATAGAACGATTATGTCCCCAATTAAGAGGATTTCGATGGGCTGTAAAGCAGAGGAAATCAAACCTGCAATGTCTTTCAGGTGGCAAGTGTTTATGTTACTGTACAACCCTGATACTGTGCTAAATGTTGCAGGGAAATTTAGTGTTGATGGCAGAGATTATGTTGTGTTTGCCACTGCAGACACCATGAAATATTTTAATTGTGGAGCACAGAGGCATCTTAAGCATACCTGTCCCAAATTGCAGCTGAAACCCCCTGTTGGTGCTGCCGCTAGGAATGGGGAAGCAGCCGGGGACGTTCGTGGGGCGAATCGGCGAGCCAGCGACCTGTACCCCGACCCCGACGATCGAGACCAAGCCAAAAAGGAAGTTAGAAAGGCCAAGAGAGAGATAGAAATCAATATTGCTAAAGGGGCTAAAACAAATTCCAAAATGTTTTTCCAATATTATAACAGCAAGACAACATTCAAAAAGGAGGTTAAATGTCTAAGAGATACAAATGGCAAAATCATAGATGAAGAAAAAAAAATAGCAAATATATTAAATGATTACTTTTCATAGGTTTTTACAAAGGAGGACACGGACAACATGCCCCACATGTTGATCTGTTCCTATCCAGTTTTAAATAACTTTAGCATAACAGAGGCAGAAGTGTTAAAGGGACTAGGAGCTCTTAAAATAAACAAATCCCCTGGGCCGGACGAGATCCTCCCGATAGTACTCAAAGACATGAAAGAAGTTATTTACAAACTGCTAACCAAGATGATGCAACAGTCTCTTGACACAGGGGTTGTACCGACAGCCTGGAAAATTGCAAATGTAATACCAATCCACAAAAAGGGAGACAAAACCGAACCAGGTAACTACAGCCTGACTTCTATTATATGTAAACTTATGGAAACTATAATAAGATAAAAAATGGAAAATTACCTATATGGTAACAATATCCTGGGAGACAGTCAGCATGGTTTTAGGAAAGGGAGATCGTGTCTAACTAACCTGCTTGATTTTTTGGGGGATGCAACATCGACAATGGATAATTGCAAAGCATACGACATGGTTTATTTAGATTTCCGGAAAGCTTTTGACGAAGTCCTGCATAAAAGATTCATTCTCAAACTGAACGCAGTAGGGATTCAAGGGGAAATGCATGCACATGGATTAGGGAGTGGTTAACATGTAGAAAACAGAAAGTACTGATTAGAGGAGAAACCTCAAATTGGAGCGAGGTAACCAGTGGTGTACCACAGGGATCAGTATTAGGTCATCTGCTATTTCTAATCTACAGTAATGATTTAGATTCTAGTATAGTAAGCAAACTTGTTAAATTTGCAAACGACACAAAAATAGGAGGAGTGGCAAACACTGTTCAGCAGCAAAGGTCATTCAAAATTATCTAGACAGAATTCAGAACTGGGCAGACACATGGCAAATGACATTTAATAGAGAGAAGTGTAAAGTATTGCATGTAGGCAATAAAAATGTGCATTATAAATATCAAATGGGAGATACTGAAATTGAAGACGGAATCTATGAAAAAGACCTGTGAGTTTATGTTGACTCAGAAATGTCTTCATCTAGACAATGTGGGGAAGCTATAAAAAAGGCCAACAAGATGCTCGGATATATTGTGTTGAATTTAAATCAAGGGAAGTAATGTTAAAACTTTACAATGCATTAGTAAGACCTCACCTAGAATATTCTGATCACCTCGTTCAGAAAGGATATTGCTGCTCTAGAAAGAGTTCAAAGAAGAGCAACCAGAATTATCCCGGGTTTAAAAGGCATGTCATATGCAGACAGGCTAAAACTATTTATTATTTATTTGTTTCTTAGCAGACACCCTTATCCAGGGCGACTTACAATTGTTACAAGATATCACATTATTTTTTACATTCAATTACATTATTTTTTACACATTATTTTTTACATACAATTACCCATTTATACAGCTGGGTTTTTACTGGAGCAATCTGGGTAAAGTACCTTGCTCAAGGGTACAGCAGCAGTGTCCTCCACCGGGGATTGAACCCACGACCCTCCGGTCAAGAGTCCAGAGCCCTAACCACTACTCCACACTGCTGCCCCAAAACAATTGAATCTATTCAGTATTGAACAAAGAAGACTACGAGGTGATCTGATTCAAGCATTCAAAATCCTAAAAGGTACAGATAATGTCGACCCAGGGGACTTTTTTGACCTGAAAAAAGAAACAAGGACCAGGGGTTACAAATGGAGATTAGATAAAGGGGCATTCAGAACAGAAAATAGGAGGCACTCTTTTACACAGAGAATTGTGAGGGTCTGGAACCAACTCCCCAGTAATGTTGTTGAAGCTGACACCCTGGGATCCTTCAAGAAGCTGCCTGATGAGATTCTGGAATCAATAAGCTACTAACAACCAAAGGAGCAAGATGGGCTGAATGGCCTCCTCTCGTTTGTAAACTTTCTTATGTTCTTATGTTCTTATGAAAGCTAAGTTTTATTAATATAATTGTCTCCTTTTTAATCCAGTTTTATAACTTATTTCTCCTGTTTTGTTTTCAGAAAGATACTGTTTTATTATTTTTTTCCTGCATTTGTATGGCATTTAAAACCCAACCTTTTTAGAAGCAGCATATTTTGTAAAGTGCTTTTATAGTGCTGCTGCTAAGCAGTATTTTAACTCCTACTGGTTTAGAACTATTGTCTGGCCAATTTTAGCAACGGTTTTTATAGCCCTATCTCCACTTGTTTTTAGCCTTTACTTTCTGCTGCTAGACCAGACCCAAGATATTGTTTTTCTTTGATTTTCTTTTTGTTTTGTCTCTTCCGGTGATCGCTGTGGCCTGCCTGGAAGGTATCTTCCCGAAGAACTGGAAGTCTTGAGTTTGCAACAGGACTGGCAATTGAATATTGCTGGAGGTGTGTCGGCTGGCGCTCTGTGAGTGGCTGGGAAGTGGAGCCGTGTGGGATTGAGAACCAATAAAAGTCACTGTTCCTGAGTCACTGTTCTGTATCCTTGTCTCTTGCATAGGAAGTGTATTGTGGTGAATCTTGGTTCCTGCAAGCAAGGGCTTCTCACAGGTGGAGATGGGACGCAAACCCTAGACCTCCCGCTTTGAAGTATAGCGCCGATACAGCTGTACAAAAGAACCGGGCTCCCTTGCAGGAGCAGATATTGGGTTTATGTCTTCATGTTTAGATTGGGTCACCTACCAGCCCTGGCCCCAAACCCCGTGCACGCTACAGTATTGACAGGAGTGTGCCTGGAGCATTGCTAAATTCTGATGGTGTGCAGCAGAGCTTTGTACGCTGGAGCAGAGCAAGCCAAGAGGACACAAGAGGTCTGTTATACCCCGAAGGAAAGGGGCTTGGAAAGAGAAGGAATACAGAAGCGGTTTTACCTGGAGTCTGTCTGGTACTGCCCAAGCAGGCAACAGGTGTAAAATTAATAATAGTTAGAGGATTTTTTAATGTCCCTCAGCAAGCTAGACAGTGAAAAGAACAGTGACTCTTATTCAGGGCTTCCAGCATTGGGGGAAGCACCAAGCCGCAGCTGATATCCACCCCTTTCTTTTGTAGTTTTATTATCAGTGTTTATTTTCTCTTTTTCTTTTGCCTTTTGGTCTGAATATTATTTGCAGCACCTGTGAGTGCAATAAGAACTGTACTTATCACTACCATTGTTGTTAACCACCCTGGGAACTGTACACGGAAAGGAACTACAGAATTACCATTGTCGGTATTTGAGCCACGGCACAAGTGCCACCTTGTAGACTAAATAAAACAGTGCCCCCAAGTAGCGTTTCAATGTTTTTCAGTGAATCACCCACACCCTCTCCTAATTCCCCACTCTTTACTCCAGTAAGTAAAGGTCTGTTTAGTTAGGCTATCTCTGTGCTCCTGCTCATTTCGAATCTTAAAATCACTTTCATGGAGCTTCATTTTCATATCATGAGCCGATGCATTACAGGAGCTGCATGCTCGGAGTGCAAACTCCTTTTTAAACCCACCAATCCACTGTGCAGCCAGTGTATCACTTGGTACAAGGACAAGGTGTCCTTGTATACAATGGACACCTTCATTTATTGCCATTGTTGTTCCAGTTTTAGATAGAGCATTCGCTGTTTCAGTGAAATCATTCAGAAGTGGTCCTGGGCCTGTCACATTTAGATCTGAGGTTTTGGCAACACCAAGAAGCTGTATTGTGAAAGATGTGATCTATATGTAGGTGGCATGTTAGCTAGGGTCCAGTAAAACAGTGTTAATGTGAGTGTCTTGGCGTGTGATCCAATGGATCACAGTCAACACAGTTCATGATTATTTGGAGAGCTTCAGGATTTTTTCTAAAAAGGGGATGGGACTGACCAAACTCCCCATCACAGATGTCATTCATCATATCAGATGTGCTTGTGTAGGGATGTTTGACAAAATACCAGATCTTTGGCGTCTGCAGTACATTTTGAAGACTTTGCGTAAATGGAATTATATATCCAGTTCTTTGCTTGCTTTTTAATTGGCCTTTTACATTTACTAAAGTTGCACTAAGACTAACTTGCTCAGATTGGAAGAGTTTGAATTCTGTCTCTTTTTATGTGTTTTTAGCCCTTCAAACATGTTATTCGGCATACAATTGTGGAATAAATTCAAATCAGTTTCATGCCCCCTTAGCTCTTCCTGTAGTTTTTTGGAAAATGACTGCAATGTAGATTCTAAGAACTGTGTTTCTCCTATCACATCAGCTCCAGCCCTTTCAGTCATATTGTACTAGCTAATGCATATTTGCCCCCAATAACATTGCCATCAACTTTAGTGCTTAACTGCAAATCATGGGAACTATTTGCTCCTTGTTCTTGGTTACCTACTGAATGGATATGTTCTCTAAATGCCAAATATTCGATTGCATTGTCATGCACTCACACATGCTTCCTTCTTACATGAACTTTGCATGCTCTCCATCTTTAACTAGAGAGACAGCACTGTTCAACATCACATGTGACTATAAAATTAGGATCATGTTGATGAATTCTAAGAATGTGAAGCTCACATTTCCTATAGATATTAGTAACAAAATAGCACATGCTACACTGAAACATGCTTAGAGTGTGATAAGGGGAACACAGTTAGTGACCCTGCTTAGCTTTAGTATTGAGTATACAGAATTGGTAAGACCTCTCAGTTTTGGTTAAACAAAGATCATTCTTATTTTGTGCTAGAGGGCAGAACAATAAGGCCTGAACAATAGAAATATACAATTATGAACTAAATAGTGTAGTTCATTCATTATAAACAGTAATGATGTTCTTGGAACCTGAGATAAGTTGGTTAATCACAATTGAAATAGCTTTGTATGTTTTCCTTTTGATTTTAAAATATTTTCCTTAAATGGAATTCTGAAAAAATAGAAACAGGAGACAAATGTTTAAACAGATCAAACATTTCTTTTAAATGTGTTGTGTTTATTTTTGTTTTTGTATACAGCAACCTAGCAAATGTTTTATTGCTCTTAATGTGCCCTTAATAAAATTAATCATGCATTCGATCATTAAACTGTAGCACAGTGGATGTTCTTCAAAGTAATCCACAATTGCTTCCTTTAAAACAAACATTTTCTTCTGATTGTTACCCAGGATGTTGTTCACCATTCCAAATACGTGCATATCAATGAAACTTTAAGTCGCTGTTTTAGTTGAGACAGCCTGAACCCCGCCCCTGCCTAGCAACCACAGAGACGTCTGCATTCTGACTGGCAACAGGCCACACCCACACGCCGTGGTCGAGGCTGACGGACACAGGACTCGAATCAAAAGGAAACCACAGAGGTGTTACTTCATTCGCCTCGCTTGCGTTTGTATTATTTAACTATAACGAAGAATATCATTACTATCAAGCTCTTTATATGTAAGATACATCTGACATATTATGAAACCTGGGGCTGGAGCCAGAGAAGAGATGATCAACAAAGAGCTGACCAGCTGGGGCTGGAGCCAGAGAAGAAAGACCTGACCAGCAAAGAGCTGACCAACTGGAGCCGGAGAAGAGATGACCAGCAAAGAGCTTACCAGCTGGGGCTGGAGCCAAAGAAGAGCTTCTATACTCTGAAGTGTTGTGGGGGAGTGGGGGGTAGTATTGGCAGCCAACATGAAAACTGTTAAATGTGTGGTTTATAACCAAATGGGGGGCTGAGGGGTATAAAATGGTGGTACTGCACTATAATATGGTATAAGAATATGCTATCAGGAAAATATATGCTTCAGCTAACTTGTCTTGTTTTTGCAAAAGCTATGCTAAGTTGTGAAAGTGTGAGCAATAGCATGTAACCGCAAGCTACAGAATGTATGTTAATAGCACAAATGTGTTAGCAGGACTTCAAAATGCGTACATGACTAACAGCTATACCTAGTACATTGGGTAATGTGGCAGCGCATAAGCAGACTTGGTTTAAGGGTGCATCTCCCTGCAGGAGGGGGAGGGGTGGAGGAGGAGGGGGGTGGACACAACCAATAGAGACGAGAGATAAGGACGCTGTCTCATCACCACTGGCTAGCTCAAAGGATATAGCGCAATTTCATGCAACTATATAAACAACTGTAAAAGCAGAAGTGTTCAGAGGGAGGTTTTAACACCTCTCCAGAGTGCAGTGTATGTTATTATTATTAATTTCTTAGCAGACGCCCTTATCCAGGACGACTTACAATTGTTACAAGATATCACATTATTTTTACATACAATTACCCAGTTATACAGTTGGGTTTTTACTGGAGCAATCTAGGTAAAGTACCTTGCTCAAGGGTACAGCAGCAGTGTCCCCCACCTGGGTTTGAACCCACAACCCTCCGGCTAGGAGTCCAGAGCCCTAACCACTAATGCATACTGCTGCCCTATGTGTGCCAGTGTGGCAATGTGCCCCGCCCCTGTGTGTATTTGTGTGTTATATGTTGCGTGTGGTGTGTTCATGTTGGTGTATAGATATTGTTGCACGGGATATAAATGGGTCTGTGTAGCACGAGTGATTTAAAATATATAGTTGTATTTAGGCACGGGCATTTAAAGTATTTAATAGTATGTGAGCACGGGGTTGCATTAGTTCAATTATTAGTTCATGTGCTGGGATTCAAGTGAATAATTAATTTGTAATTGAATCCCGGCACAACAGTATATATAGATGCACGTTTCACTCACTCGGGGTTGTGTGTTTGGTGAGTGGAGAACGGGTGTGGAGAGGAGGTAAAAACTATTTAAAAGAAAGTAAACAACAATTGCTACAACGTGCTGGAGAACCAGCACGGTACTTGTTTGTGTCTGTTCGTCCACTCGTTTGTCTGTCTGTTTATTGTCTGTTTGTTTTGGCTACTGTGCCATTTTATTTTACAAAGTGTTTTTGTGTTTGTTCAAACCTTTTATTTTTCTGTGCTTAATAAACCGCACTGCAGCGCTTTCATTCACCATTTCACCCGCAGTGCTGTGTGTTCATTTCCTGTCTTTAGTCTCCACTAAAGCCAGCTTGTCACACCAGATACACTGCTTGTTTGAATTTTGATCTTTTAATAAAGTGATCTCTGGTGTTTGGAAACCGGACCCACGTCTCCGACTGCTGATTGATTTTCCTCCCTACATTAACGAACACATTTCTCGTTAAAAAGCTTAATTATCGCAGGTCATGTACATCACTTCCTCTCTTAACGACTGGATAAGAGGAACACGTAAAATCAAAATGCATGGTAACGAGATCAAGAAAAATGAATGGAAGCATAAATCGCTGCCCTCATCTCTTTCTCCACTGTTCTCCTCCATGTTTCCTATGGACGACCCCTTTTCCTCTTTCCCTCTGGTGTCCACCGTAAGGCAGTTCTGGGTAGTGCTTCTGGTGTCATTCGACACACATGCCCGAGCCACCTCCATCTTCTTCTCTTAACAGCTAAGGCTAGAGGCCTTGTATTTATTTTTTGGTGGAGCTCTTGATTTGAAAATTCTGAGGATCTTCCGCAGACATTTGTTTGGCAGGTGTTCATCTTGTGGGTTATTCTTGATGTGATTTTCCAGCACTATGCTCCATATAACAGCACACTGAGGACATTGCTGTTAAAGAGCTTCAGTTTTGTTTTTGTACCCACTTGTCTTGACTTCCAGATGTTGTTTAGCCTGGAGAATGCTAGGTTGGCTTTACTTATTCTTGTGTTAACGTCCCTCTCTGTGTCCCCATCTATTGCTACACTACTCCCCAGGTAGGTGAACTCACTCACTTTCTCTCTGGCCTTGTTGTTAATGGTGATGGAATTGCTTTTCTTTGGGATCATTCACATCAGTTTGATTTGTTTATGTTTATTTGTAGTCCAAGCTTTTGGGCTGTCTGTCATTCTGCTGGTCTTCTCCTGCATGTCTTTATGCTGACTTGAGAGCAGGCTGCTGTCATCTGCGTAATCCAGATCTTCAAGACAGGTGGTGAGTGTCCATCGGATTCCCCTTCTATTTTCTGCTGTAATTTCTTTCATAAGCCAGTCCATGGAGAGAATGAAAAGAAATGGAGACAGAACACATCCCTGCTTTAACCCTGTGGTAACCTTGAAACAGTCTGTGAGGTGATTATTACATATAACCTTACACTCAAAGTCTCTGTATAAGAGTTTTATGATATTCACCATCTTTTGGGGAATTCCATATGATCTCAGTATTTTCCACAGATTCACAGTGAAGGCTGTCAAAAGCCTTTTCGAAATCTATGAAGCTGACAGTGCTGTTCCTTTCGGCTGACTGTTCAATAATTTGTCTGAGGGTGAATATGTGGTCGACACAGCTCTTTCCTTGTCTGAACCCAGCTTGTTCTTGCATATGATTTCGTCAGCTACAGCTAAAATTCTCTTGAGGATGATTTTGCTGAAAACCTTCCCTGTGATAGATAGTAAAGTGATCCCTCTCCAGTTACTGCAATTTCCTGGGTCGTCCTTCTTTGGAAGTTTTATAATAATGCCAGTTTTCCATTCTTCTGGGGTTTATTCAGCATCCCATATCACCTGAAAGATCTTATGCATCACAAATCACCTGCCCGCTTAGTGAATGGAACCCCTTTGTTCACATATGTTAGGGGAGCAGTGTGGAGTAGTAGGGGAGCAGTGTGGTGTAGGGGTTAGGGCTCTGGACTCTTGACCGGAGGGTCGTGGGTTCAATCCCCGGTTGGGGACACTGCTGCTGTACCCTTGAGCAAGGTACTTTACCTAGATTGCTCCAGTAAAAACCCAAGTGTATAAATGGGTAATTGTATGTAAAAATAATGTGATATCTTGTAACAATTGTAAGTCGCCCTGGATAAGGGCGTCTGCTAAGAAATAAATAATAATAAAAAATAATAATAAATATGTATGCACGGTGCTGCGGTGATTTGAGGGCAGCGTGTGTGCAATCAATGGCTCCCATTACTGTGGGAAATCCAGCAATGTCATACAACTGCATTTTAATATTTTGTAAATTCTCCTGATTAAGTGGGATACTGATATTGTGGCAAATGCCACACAATGTGCTGCAAGAAGTGCATCACCTGCGCATTCTTAAATGAATGCCAGTAAGCCTGGCCAGGCGATCTAGTTCACTGTCACTGTCTTTTTTAGCTCCATATATTATTTTTGTTGTTGCCTAGTTTTTTAAAACTCCTTTGGCATCTGATATAATTTATTTCTTGCTACGCTTTTATATTATAGTTATTACGGTAGTTTTCTGACTGTGCATGTTTGTATTTGGCCCTGTCTGCTATCCGTATTTGGGGGTGGAGCTTCTTTATACTGGTAAAACCACAAAAAAAGCCAGGTATGAGGCTGGCTGTTCCTTCTATGGGAGAAGAATGAAAACGTAATTAGTTTCCAAAAACTTACAAAAGTGTTACTCTGTGTTTTGCGTGCAGCTATTTTTGGTGTTTAGTCTGAGGCATTTATTTTATTTTTCCCTTACCTGTTTCAGTGTGTGTTGGGACTAAGAATAGAGCTACAAACATACAGTTATACTAACACGCAGCTCTTTTGTTTTTGAAAAGTTTCACGTGCGGTTCTAACAAGCCATCGGTTTGATTGATTTTGCTACTTTGGAACACTGTTAAAATGCTAAGGAATAAGTTTGACACTCATGAGAGTTCCGCGGGATATGAACTGAAGGACATACACAGCGGATTCACTATGACCGGGTGAGATCAATCCTTTTTTATTTCCTGCTGGATTGTTGTCTATTGGATTACAAATTTATATTTTTGAATGGCCATTCAGTTTTTGTTTGAGGAACGTTTTTTATTTTATTGGATATCTTTATTTTTTTGGGAACTATTTTGGACATTTTTTTTTTTTTACTTTTTGCTATGAGGCTGGGACTGAAACATTGATGTGCAACTATTTCTGTATAAATGTAATGTGCAGCCGTGCAGATTTTTGAATAAGCAGTCTAATTATTTAGAGGCATATCTTTTAGTTTGCTTCTGTTTTCTTTCATCTTCTTAAATCTATTCAGCAGTGTTCTCTAATAATGGGTTGCAATTAATGGTCTTTCTAAATGGTATTATGTATGTAGCTATTAAAACACATTATATAAATTTCTCTTTTCTACCAGCTGCAATGGTTGGTTTTATTTAACATTGAAAGGGTGGTTTTGTAGTTTTCCGATACTGTTTAAGTCCTACTACACTGATTTCTCCATGTACACACATTTCATTACTGCTGTAGTTGCTAATAGTAGTATATAATAAACAGATCCTGTTGGTTTACTCTCTTGGTTCTTGTGAAGTCCTTGTTTTATGCTGTACTGATTTTACTTGCTGGAGCCACAGTATTTGATGTTTTATGCTTGGTGTCAGTATACACCTATGACCAAGGTGTTCAGTTATTTTATACAAGGTACGTTTGTTACAATATAATCGTTACCCTCTTTATCAAGTGACCCGGGACCCTTTAAACACCGAAGCACGCTGCTGCCAGCACCTTGATATGCGGGGGTACCACACGGCCCCTTTTCGTAGGCAATTCAAGGGGTCGACAATAGCTGCCCTATCCAGACGCAATCGAGTTTTTAGATCGTCACCTGGTACATCTAAGAAATAATTCCTGGTCCTGTAAACCCTCTCTGCCGTCAGCGTGGTTGGCAGGGATGGGGTTAATGTGAGAATGTGGCTGGTCTCAAACAAGGTAATTGGTGTTAATTGGGAACAGCCACACAGAATAAAAAGAGAGTTTGAAGCTCCATTAAGGAGCACCAGGGAGCTGGGAACAGAGTAGTGCTGCGTGAAAAAGGAAACCGTTTTTCCACTTTGTAAACTATCTGATACAAGTGTTGTGTTCAACTGGTAAACAGCTTAGCTGTCCACTTTTTAGTTAGTACTGGAAGAATAGTCCTAGTTTGGTACTCCCATGTGCGAGTTAGGTTTTGTGTTTTGTAAATAATAAAGTACATGAACGTGCTTGAAGTTAAATCGTTTATCTATCTATCTATCTATCTATCTATAACTACACACACATGCAATGTATAGAGTCCCCACTTTAAATCTTCGACATACTACTTCTTCTTATTATTCTTTGGCACGCTACTCCTCTTACACCGTTTAAGCTACAAACGCCGTTCAAACTTTAAAACGTGTAGACCGTTCTGGAATAGTGTGCATGTATACAACTTTTTTATATTGTTTATACTTTTTAAACTATTAAGCTTTTTGTCCTTTTTTTGTCCATCTTCATTCACTTTAATGGGACTTTTTTCAACATTCTAAAGCTCCCCATTGTTTAAAAACTCCCAGACTTCCAACATTCTATTTACTGTAAACGATTTAATTTGACACAAATCAGCTACTTTGACCACTTTCCCAACAAGTAAGACAAAAAGTTAGAGTATATGGAATCTTCTACTTCTCTGCTATTCAAATCTGAAATCAAAACATAAATAACTTTTACCAATCAAGAGGTACAGCTGTTTTAGTAACTGCATCAACTAAATTCTCTAAATTTTTGTAAACAACTGAAATTGACCACTTTCCCAACAAGCTAGACAAAAAGTTAGAGGGTATGACATCATCCTCTACTTCTCTGCCATTCAAATATGAAATCAAAACAGAAATAACTTTTACCAATCAAGAGGTACACCTGTTTTAGTAACCGCACCAACTACGTTTTCTGTGAACTTTTAGAAATGACTGCCATTTTGACCACTTTCCCAACAAGTTAGACAAATACTTAGAGTAAATGAAATCTTCCTTTACTTCTTAGCTACTCAAATATGAAATCAAAACAGGAATGGCGTCTACCAATGAAGAGGTACAGCTGTTTTAGTAACCGCATCAACTTCTTTCAGTAGGCTACTTCCCACTGTTGAAATTTCAAATTCTAGCACATTCTAAGCAATTAGTAAACAGTGGGCGTGTTAAGTAAGTAAGCCGCTCAGAGTGAGAACGCTCAGAAAGCACACTGAGCAGATTTAAATGACTTCACGCTCTGCTCCACGAGAGCGCTGAGCGACTTTTAAAAATGGCAAATAATAATGATTTGCTTGTTTGTGTTTCTGAGGTGATGGTAGATGAGTTACTGTCCCCTGCTGTACCTCGCTGAGTTCGGGGCTCTGTTTGGACTGAACCTCATATCTGGCTGTGTTTAATACCGACATTAATAATGAAAATTATGAATAATATTAATACTACAAGCCTAATAATACATTAACTATAAAATAGCTCTACATTTAAAAACAAAATGAAATTAAATTATATAAATTCGAAAACAACAATTTTTACCATCTTATTTAGCCAATTAATACATAACTTCATAAGTCGAAACCAGTTCATCGTTCTTGACAAACGTATTTGTCAATCCTGCCTGACATCTCCACTTGTTTCCTGCAGGTGTCCATTCCGTCTGCTCACTCTGATCACTGATGAAAAATGCTCAGGAGCGCTCTGAGCGGCTCAGCAGGAGCGGAACTGAGTGAGTCGTTAAGTTGATTCTTTTACTGAGCCGCTCACTTACTTAACGCACCCACTGTGACTTTTGACACAAATCAGCTACTTTGACCACTTTCCCAATAAAGCAAGCCCCACAACTTTACTTGTAAAGTTACCATCTAGTTGTTATTATTATTATTGATGATGATGTTTGTTAACTGCCTGTTTTGATTGAGAACCAGAACTTGAGCAGAAACGGCGACCTACAGGGCAGCTTCAACAGACTCCATGCAGAGTAATCTGTATGCAAGGATCAGAACAACAGACTCCATGCAGAGTAATCTGTATGCAAGGATCAGAACAAGAGACTCCATGCAGAGTAATCTGTATGCAAGGATCAGAACAGACTCCATGCAGAGTAATCTGTATGCAAGGATCAGAACAACAGACTCCATGCAGAGTAATCTGTATGCAAGGATCAGAACAACAGACTCCATGCAGAGTAATCTGTATGCAAGGATCAGAACAACAGACTCCATGCAGAGTAATCTGTATGCAAGGATCAGAACAACAGACTCCATGCAGAGTAATCTGTATGCAAGGATCAGAACAACAGACTCCATGCAGAGTAATCTGTATGCAAGGATCAGAACAACAGACTCCATGCAGAGTAATCTGTATGCAAGGATCAGAACAACAGACTCCATGCAGAGTAATCTGTATGCAAGGATCAGAACAACAGACTCCAGTCACAGCGTTCAGAATGGGAACAGAAGTATTACTAGCATTAGATCAATATTGTCTTGTCACAGGCTGGCGTTATTATTATTAATGTCTAGGAGCTTTTGTCAGATCTATAACCTCTGCTTCTTTCTCTCATTGTGCAGAGCAGGTTTGTTGTCCAGAGAAGTGGATGCAGTTCAATAGAAAGTGCTACTACTTCTCAACTGATAAAATGGACTGGAACTCAAGCGGGGCTAGCTGAGTGTCAATGGGAGCAGATCTGGTGATTATAGAGAGCGAGGCAGAGCTGATAAGTATGAATCTGATAAATTTAATCCAGGGGTTTTCATCTTGCTTGTAGCCCAAACCTGTGAACCATGCAACTCTGCACTTAGACATTCCACATCTAAGCTGATTCAACCAGACCAAGATGCACTCTTTCTATTATAAAACCACAAGTCTGTATAGTAAAAACAAGATATGCGACTTCTGCTATTTCTGTTGGGTCTTGCATATGTGTTGGGGCAGCAGTGTGGAGTAGTGGTTAGGGCTCTGGACTCTTGACCGGAGGGTCGTGGGTTCAATCCCAGGTGGGGGACACTGCTGTTGTACCCTTGAGCAAGGTATTTTACCTAGATTGCTCCAGTAAAAACCCAACTGTATAAATGGGTAATTGTATGTAAAAATAATGTGATATCTTGTAACAATTGTAAGTTGCTCTGGATAAGGGTGTCTGCTAAGAAATACATAATATAAGGGAACTAAAGACCGAATATGGTATAGGATGTTGTGTAAGCTAGCTGTATATTAATGTCTGTAACTGTTGTTTTGAGACCTGTGAGTTTGCTTGCGTCAGCTCTTTTTGGGCAGCTCATACATACTGTCTCTGATGCCATGAGGGCGCAGACATACCATCTCTGTGCCAGGGCCGCTCGGAACACCATCAACTGAGGCCTGTGTGCAGATCACTGATGTATCACATTTGATTTGCTTTGTTCCTCAATACAACTCTTTTGATGGAAATTACCTGAAGACTGACTTATTACTTTTAAGAAGAAATCAAACCTTACACCACTGTGCATACATATTTCATTTTTGTTTAGCAGCTCAAAGTTTACAGTCTGATTTATAGTTTCAAGATGCTCATCCACCTGTACGCATGCGTGATTTCCGTTGAGTGGAATTCCACTCTGATATTAGGGTGGGTGAAGCAGCGTCTGGGGATTCTGTCTCGGGAGAGCTCTGCTCAGAGTGCTCTGTGCTGCTCATGAACTTTGCAGTTTTCAACTCGTCGTATAATTGAATACTAATCAGTGAAGCACAATCATTCTGCATTTTTTAGAAGTATAAATGCTCTGGTAAACATAAATAATAATCACAATACTCATACTTTGACAGTTTTTGTTTTATTTATTAGGAGCAGCTGCATTTTAGTAACAGCATTAGCAGCTGGTTGAATTGTTTTCGGTGTTTGACAGAGTACAAAATGCAAAAGAGTCTACAGAAAGTATTGTGACAAATTACATATTTAATAAACAGGGATTTTTTTAAGAAAAAATATTGTATTTGTCAATCAGATTATTCTGCTTTTATAGCCACTGTGGTACCAGGTACTGGAGCTGAAACCTTTAGACAGAATGGGAGCAGTTTTATAAAAAGGTTGAGAACCACTGGTTTAATTCATTCTCATACAACTCTTTATTAATGTGTCTTGACCAAGGCTTTACATGAACTCACCCTCCTGAGCACAACATTCTCCCAGGACCCTTCTTGTTTAGCTGCTGTTTTTGTTGGTTTTGTTTTCGAGACGTCTTTTAATTTCAAGTTTCAATGTGACTCTGACACCTTATTGGGTCTACCCTGGAATCCAATTTAGATTTGAATTAAACACTAAAACTATGTAAGGGATGAGTCCAGCTGACTGGTTGTGGTTTGTTTAGGAGTTCATACAGAGCCAGGTGAGATGAATCAGAGATTTCTTTTGGATTGGACTCTGATGAGGTCACAGAGGGAGAGTTTCTGTGGGTAGACAACACAGAGCACAACGTGAGAACATGTCACTAACCTGGTGACATTGTGTTTTGTGGCACAGCATAGAGCAATAACACCCTGATGCACAATCTACACTGTATGTGTGTATTTTTCAATGTATTCATTTAAATGTTTTGCTGTGAATTCCTGTGCCACCTGTGGTGGAATTTTCTGCATACAACGCTGCAGGCACCGATCCCGTGCTGAGGATACGAATGAGACAGAGACAAGTCAGAGCCAATTTCACATTTTATTAGTTTGCAAACTGGAGCATTCAACAGTGTGTCGCAGGCTCTGCAAGCAATCGCTAAGAAGCTCAAAATACACTAAGTCAAACAGTTCCTTATATAATCAGTTTTTGCACAGAGTTCACGACTTGTGGTAATTCTTATCTTCCTTAGTCAGCTCGAACCAACCTTGTGGTATCCTTGATACTGTTGTCTACCGACTTTTCTGATTGGTTGATTTTTAGTTGCTATGGAGAGTGTCTATCAGGTCCCACAAAGTTGATTCCCCTAATACAAGAATAACAATCCATATATGGTAATATTAGCTAAGTGACTGGGGAGAAAAGAGGAATTGTCGCTGTCTCAAAATATTCTTTATATCTTTATCATTTGAGACAGTGTCCTGTTCTTATGTCGCTGACTCATGCACTTCTCTAGAAACAGGGCTACTGACCCTTGGCCACATTCCAGTGTGTTAGTTCAACATTGTAAATCTAATACTTTGTTAACATCAAACTTCATATAATATCATTATTCAGGTTATACAAATTACAGAGATCACCCAAACACATTAGATTAGAACTCTTCGTGCGATTATTCTATTATTTTTCTATCACACACCTCGTTCTGAATTGAAGGCTCCATTCCCAGTGTTCAGAAAGTGAAAAGACTGGAACCCAGGCCTCCTTCAGAGGAAGGTGAAAGGCATGAATGAGAGGCTGTTGAACTGGCCCACTGTCTGTCCATTTGAAAGCAGGCAGAGGCACTGGTCCCACACCCCCAGATTGTGATCATCTCAATAACTTGTGCTAAAGAATGTCCTGATCAAGTTTCATTACAATTATGAGTTGTTACCACAATCCTGTTCACATACAGTATAATTCCCTGGTGTGTGTTTACTACACTGTTCCACACACACACACTCGGGTGAAATCGGGTCTCATACTCTGAACTTTACATTTTAATACAGAGCTATCCAATGCTTTCCAATCCATCTTCTTACTTTGTATTCACGTTATTAAAAAGTGACAAACACACACGCATATATATTAATGCTTGTGAGACTGGAGTGATCTGGTCTAAACACTTAATGTAACTGCCATCAACATTGCTGTGTTTTATATAATAATAAAGTGTGGATCTCTTTAAAGGTTTCCTGCTTGTTTTATTGCAGTCCTTCCTCAATGTGTGAGTGTGTGGATTGTTTCTCAATTATACCGGGTTCAAGCACTGTGCAAGCAGCAAGACTACAATGTTATATCAATGGGGTCCCTTGTGATGTTTGTTTATCCAAACTGTACTGCGTCCTGTTAGAATCGCAGGATAAGAGGATTTGGAACCTCTATTGAAAGGGAATGGCACAGAGTCCATTTGTAATACCTTTTTAAACCCTCATACAGCACAATAGCTACAGAGATGGGCAGCAGTAACAGATGTAAGTGTGAAACCCCACTTCCTCTAGCCTCTGTCCAGCCCTGCAGAGTCTGTATTGTTAATATAACAGTCAGAACTTCCTCTCTAGCTCACTTCCCTACAGCATTAGCGATGGAGATGGACGGCATTTACAATGTGCTGCAGAATCCCTCGGAGGATGTCTACTCCACAATAAACCAACCTCAGGGCAAGAGAGCAGGTGCACAACAGGATGGTAAGTACCTAGGGGTCACATTTAAACATGTCCCACTTCACTTTACTACTGCTAAAAGTTTAGCCATTCATTGAAAGGTGTGGTTGTGTGTTTTTTGTTTTTTTTTGTATACAAATAACAAACTATTGAAAAACATATTGCTTCACGTGCTTTATTTATTACAGTACTTTTTCAGCAACTTAATCTGGTGGGAAAATATAGCAGGAGGGATACTTTATATCATCTACATTTTTGTTTTATTTATCTGATCAAAACATGACAAACCAGGGTAAACGATGGTGAATGCATAGTATAACCATGGGAAAACTAAAATGACCCTGCAAATGTACCATGGTAAACTTTTTTAGAAGGGAATATCCTGTTATATGTGTTCTCCATCATTCTCCATTGTTTCTGTTCAGATCATTTAAAACGCGTCTCCCACCAGTCGATCTCCGAGTCTTTGAAAGTCAATCTCACAAGATTTACTGGTGGTTTGTTTTGTATTCACCGCAGTTTTAAAGAATCATGTTTATATTTTTATTTTGAGATGCATGAAATACTTTGTGCATCTGACTTTGTTTTCAATTGCACTAAATAACTCTGCAGTTCTATAAGTGCGTCCTCTTGTCTTTATTGGTCATGCGCAAGAGGGACACCAGCGTTTAGTCTCTAGTTTCTGTAGTAAAATTCCAAGCTTGAAGAGTTGTGTTTGATTTGTTGGAAAGTGTTACAGGAGTAGCTTTGACTTTGACTGATTTTTGTTCACAGATATCATAAAAAATGAGCGACGCAGCTGGACACTACAGTGAAGGATAAGTGTGTATGTCTTATATGCCATGCAAATATATATCAACAAATAGAGGCATTTAGAAAGACATCACACTACTATGCAAATAAATTTAAACAGGATTTTCTATCATAAGCTCTCTTCAAACAAAGTAGGTGACTTAAGTGGGTTTGGCAATAGCCATTCAGGTGACAAAGACTAACTCGGAGGTAAACTAATATGGATACTATTTTTAGTTTTTTCTTATTACTGCACAGAAGTATTTGTAATATTTAAGGTGAAATTGTGAGTTGGTTTATATTATTGATTGTGATTGACACTGGTGAGCAGGTGAACTTCTTCAGAATTTAAAAGTGTACCAATAAATACTTCCTGTGTTAACTGTTGTTCAATAGTACTGTTTGTGTATCTTATAATGTGATGGGGGACTCAATTTTTGCCTTTTATTTTAATACATTTATTTATTGTTATAAAGCTGGACAAGGATACAAGAAGATTTCCAATCATTTGAGTATCCCAATTTCAACTATTGTTTCTATTATCAAGAAGTACAAAACTCATGGTACTGTCAATGCTTCCTCGGTCTGGAAGAAAGAAGGTTCTTTCACCAAGAACAAGTAGAAGAATTGTGAGGAAGGTTAATAACAATCCGAGATTGACTGCCAAAGATATTCAAAGTGAACTGGCTGCAAGTGGGACTGGGGTTTCCATTTCAACCATAGGTTGAGTATTGTATGGTGAAGGTCTCAATGGTCGCAGGCCAAGGAAAAAGCCACTCTCTTAGGACAACGTCACAAGGACACTCGTTTAAAGTTTGAAAAATGGCATTTAAATGATGGATATTTCAAGCATGGAGGTGGTAATATCCTTCTATGCGGCTGTTTTTCCTCTAATGGCACAGGAAGTTTAGTTCAAATACATAGTAAAATGGATTCCATAGCATACCAAAAGATATTGGCATCTGAAACCCTCCGCTACAAAACATGGTTTAAAGCACAACTGAATAAGAAGGCTTTGCACAAGAGAATTGAATTTGAATGAACTCGAACAATTTTGCTTTGAGGAATGGTTAAAAAACACCAACGAATCATCTGTTTCTTGTAACTTTTATTCCTCATACACAAAAGTAAAACTTTTGCTACAAAAGATTTTTCCTAAAATTCTTTGTTTGAGAAATTTATAGAAATTATAAATTGCCATTGGGGTATGTAAACTTTTGACGTGGGTGTGTATATCTATCTCTCTATCTCTATCTATCTATCTATCTATCTATCTATAATATAACAGAACCGCACCCACTCGGGTTCCTTGCCCCTTTTAAAATAGACCCAGGACACGAGAAATGGATTTTCACTGTGCTGACGCACTTTTTTTTTAATAAACAAAAACACACAAAATAAAACAAAAGCCAAAAATCAACACCTAGCTCTCTTTGAGCACTAACTAAACATAAATCAGGAACCTAAACTAAAACAGGACAGCTAAGCTGTTTACCTGTTGCAAAATAAACAAAAACAAAAGTACACAGCACACACCAACAAAAAGGATTCGCACTACCTTTTCTTGTATGCCTGCACACACTCGCAAGCGGGCTCTTCACACAGCAACCTTGAGCAGACTGACTGCTTCTCTTTTATATCCTGCAACTGGCTCTAATTTACAATAACAGTCAGGTGCAGGTCATAATTAATAAAACAATTAACAAAATGTGCAGACATACATGATTTCTGCAGGGAGGATTTTAACCCCCTCCCTCCTGTGTTACTATATATACATACATACACGCATACATACTCTCAGCACTCGGATATCCGTTACCGGCCTTGTATTAAGAATAAAACCAGTCTCCATTTTTATATAATCAAATGAATGCACTTACCCATCACATGCGATTTCTGACTCTGTCACCAATTTTCTGATATAAAGCTCATCCCTTCAATGTTACAATTAATTTAATTATCCGTCACAGCCTGTGTTTTTTTTTTCTTTTTCTTGCCTGTGCAAACCAGTCTGTTGATACTGTGCATGTAACGGGGCAGCAGTGTGGAGTAGGGGTTAGGGCTCTGGACTCTTGACCGGAGGGTTGTGGGTTTAAGCCCAGGTGGGGGACACTGCTGCTGTACCCTTAAGCAAGGTACTTTACCTAGATTTCTCCAGTAAAAACCCAACTGTATAAATGGGTAATTGGATGTAAAAATAATGTGATATCTTGTAACAATTGTAAGTCACCCTGGATAAGGGCGTCTGCTAAGAAAATAATAATAAAAAGGTTCTGAAAGAGAGAAAAAGAGCTAACCTGGCATCATGAGTCTGAGCTGATTAATATGGTACCATCTATTTTCTATTCACCTGACTACCAGGTAATCAGAGGGACTTGCCTTGTCCACTATGTAAAACGGTCATAGCCAGGAAGGACTGAAAGAGGGTGCTCTGGGTAATAATAAACTTTACTTTATATAGCGCTCTTAAAAGCAGTCATCTCGGAGCGCTTCACTTGTTCTGTGATAAGATAAATTCAGATAAATTCAACAAAAACAATAACACGTAGAAACAGAAACAAGGAAAATGAATTATAAAAATGCCTTTTTAAAAAAGTAAGTTTTTAAGCTAGATTTAAAAACACTCAGTTGCTGAATCCCTGCTCTCTAACGGAATAGAGTTCCACAGTTTGGGGGCATAGCAACAGAAGGCCCTGTCTCCCATAGAGCGCAGGTGAGCAGAAGGGACACACAACAGTCTAAAATTGGTGGAGCGGAGGTTGCGAGTGGGTGTGTAAAAGGGTAAAAGATCTGACAAATAAAGTGGAGCCAGCCCATGGAGAGCCTTGTAGAATAAAACCTTGACAGTATTCAACACATGCGGTTCAAAGGTTAACCCAAAAATCACAAACACATTTTTCATTTTAGATCTTAACTCAAGCACGGTACCATCAACTGACAAATTTACAGCATTCAGGGCTTCAATTTCAGCGCGGGATTGCAGGAATCGCGCATTTTGCAAGTTGCTCCCACATATCTGCAACTTTCAGTGCGGGAAAATCCCGCAGAGATATTTAAGACACCAAGCTACTGTATTTTTCACACAATTTAAAATGCCTGAAACGCTACAACAATCTCTAAGGAAGTGGGTGTCAGTGACGAAAGCACTATGAGCCGCATTCTGAGTAGTTCTGGTTAAAATAAATAAAATATCCAGCACTACTTTTATTTATTTAAGTGCCGCGAGACTTTATTCTCTCGTACGTGATTCTTGGACGCTATCTTCAAGGATTAGAAACTGAGAACACTGCAGTAAGTATTGGTATCGTTGGAAAGCTTAGAAGCTCAGCTTCCCCCCATGTTAATTTCATATTGAGGTTCAATGGTGCAGTGTGTTTTATTTATTTATTTATTTTCGAGCCATCTATGATTACAATATATATAGCAGTGACCAAACATGAAATGAAAACTTTTTTTTTTTTAAGATAAATATATTCTCATCTCTACCACATATCGTATGCCTGATCCTGTTGCAACTTACATAATATGAAAGGACATGTTGTGGCCTTTCATTTCATATGTTACATGCATGCAGTACAAACTATCCAGTAGTTAAACATGCATAAATGAAAACGGAAAAACAGGTGGAAGTAGGGCTGATTGTAAAGAGTTAAAAAAAGAAATGGAGTGCTGGTTAAAAAGAAAAACACCTTTTTCTTCTGCTGCAGCAAAAGCTTCAGTTTTTTATATGCAAAAGTGCCTTTTCTTTTGCAATTCCCCCTAAAATTTGGGAATCCCCCCCATTGGCTGCAGCATAGGGTGGAAATCCCCCCCGCACACACAAATGAAATTCAAACCCTGGCACGGGTTTTACGTAGCTGATGGGAAGTACCTAACAGCATAACCTCAGTCTTATTACAATTTAGAGTGTAAAACATTTTGAGACATCCAACTTTTTATATCAGAGATACAGGCAGTAAGAACAGAGGCAGCAACATCAATATCAGGTTTAGAATTTGAGTTTCATCTGTGTAAAAATGATAATTCAGGCCATGTGATCTTAATATGTGGCTGAGGGGAAACATATAAATACTCAATAACAGGGGCCCAGGATAGTGCCTTGTGGGACACCAGATGTTACTGACCCAACCTCAGGACTAAACCCGCCCAGGGAGATGAATTGCTGGCACCCTGTTAGATAAGAGTTAAATCATGTCTAACTAACCTGCTTGATTTTTTTGAGGATGCAACATCAACAATGGATAATTGCAAAGCATACAACATGGTTTATTTAGATTTCCAGAAAGCTTTTGACAAAGTCCTGCATAAAAGATTAATTCTCAAACTGAATGCAGTAGGGATTCAAGGAAATGCATGCACATGGATTAGGGAGTGGTTAACATGTAGAAAACAGAAAGTACTGATTAGAGGAGAAACCTCAAAATGAAGCGAGGTAACCAGTGGTGTACCACAGGGATCAGTGTTAGGTCCTCTGCTATTCCTAATCTACATTTAATGATTTAGATAGTTAGCAAACTTGTTAAATTTGCAGACAACACAAAAATAGGAGGAGTGGCAAACACTGTTGCAGCAGCAAAGGTCATTCAAAATGATCTAGACAGCATTCAGAACTGGGCAGACATGGCAAATGACATTTAATAGAGAAAAGTGTAAAGTACTGCAATAAAAATGTGCATTATAAATATCATATGGGAGATACTGAAATTGAAGAAGGGATCTATGAAAAAGACCTAGGAGTTTATGTTGACTCAGAAATGTCTTCATCTAGACAATGTGGGGAAGCTATAAAAAAGGCCAACAAGATGCTCGGATATATTGTAAAAAGTGTTGAATTTAAATCAAGGGAAGTAATGTTAAAACTTTACAATGCATTATTAAGACCTCATCTAGAATATTGTGTTCAGTTCTGGTCACCTCATTACAAAAATGATATTGCTGCTCTAGAAAGAGTGTATAGAAGAGCGACCAGAATTATCCCGGGTTTAAAAGGCATGTCTTATGCAGAATTGAATCTATTCAGTCTTGAAGACTACGTGGTGATCTGATTCAAGCATTCAAAATTCTAAAAGGTATAGACAATGTCGACCCAGGGGACTTTTTTGACCTGAAAAAAGAAACAAGGACCAGGGGTCACAAATGGAGATTAGGTAAAGGGGCATTCAGAACAGAAAATAGGAGGCACTTTTTTACACAGAGAATTGTGAGGGTCTGGAACCAACTCCCCAGTAATGTTGTTGAAGCTGACACCCTGGGATCCTTCAAGAAGCTGTTTGATGAGATTCTGGGATCAATAAGCTACTAACAATCAAACGAGCAAGATGGGCCGAATGGCCTCCTCTCGTTTGTAAACTTTTTTATGTAGGTAATTGTCATTCTGCGTTTTAAAGCTAGAATCTAAATTTAGCTGTCTTGATAATCGATAATTCTCGTTCGGTTGTCTTGACGCAAAGAACGTCTTTATCTCGCAAGAGTGAAAATTGCCTTCTGAACCAAAACATATATGAGACTGACTTTAAGATGCTTTGATTATCAAATATTAAGTAAATATTTGTGTTACTAACGATACCCCTGTTAAGACTGACCTTCGTCTTAAATAACTGTCAGGGATGCGGTTGTAACCTTTAAGGGAATCTCCCATAGATTGCTTTGGATCTCTAATCAACTATCGGGAGTGGGGTGTCGTTGCTCAAACTTTCTTTTCTGTACGATTTAATTTAGTTAATTTTTATTTTTTTCTGTATTACTTTAGTTAGTTGTTCCACCTTTTTGTTTTTCCTTTTATTTAGTTTTATTTCTAATAAAACTGTTCCTTTATATTCACTAGAAGCGTAGTCCAGTCTGATTATTTCAATATTGGTGGGTCCTACATGATTTTGAATTCCAATAAGGTATTATATGATTAAAATTTAAACTAGTCTAAATACAAATATACCTTGCACACTACAGCAGGGGTAATAGGATTTTGATGAAGGTTAATATAGCACACACCTCTGTTTACTCAGTGGGTAGCGGGAATGGCAGGATACTTTAACCTGAATTTTATATGCCTCTTTGTAGTCCCTCCCCTCCCCTCCCCAGTTCCTAGTTTAAATACCTTGCTAGGTGGTGTTCAAGGTTATCAGCTAGCCTGCTTGCCCCTGACCTATTTAGGTGCAGTCCATCTTTCCTACAATATCTATTTCTTTTCCAAAAGCAACCCCAGTTGTTTATAAATCCCAGCCCTTCTTACACAAACCAATCAGTCAGCCAGCCAAGTATTTAAGGCCCTAATTCTACTGAATACTTCACCACCACCACCACCAACAACAGGTAGTAGACCTGAGAGATTAATTCTGCATCCTAACTTTTTCAGCTGTCTTGCAGAATCTCAGATTTTCTGTTCCTTATGTCATCTGTACCAGCATGTACAATGACCACAGGCTCTTTTTTGTGATTTAATAATCTGTGCACTCTTATTTTTTTAAGTCGTTGCCAATTAGTTTTTATTATTTTCTCCCCAATTTGAAATGCCCATTTATTTTTTAGGCTCAGCTCACCGCTACCACCCCCACGCTGACTCGGGATGGGCGAAGATGAACACATGCTGTCCTCCGAAGCGTGTGCCGTCAGCCGCCCGCTTCTTTACACACTGCGAACTCACCGTGCAGCCGCCTTAGAGCTACAGCGTCGGAGGACAACGCAGCTCTGGGCAGCTTACAGGCAAGCCTGCAGGCGCCCGGCCAGACTACAGGGGTCGCTGCTGCGCGGTGAGCCGAGGACACCCTGGCCGACCTAACCCTCCCTCCCCCCGGGCGACACTCGTCCAATTGAGCGCCGCCCCCTGGGAGCTCCCGTCCACGGTCGGCTGTGGAATAGCCTGGACTCGAACCGGCGACGTCCAGGCTATAGAGCGCATCCTGCACTCTAGCGAGTGCTTTTACTGGATGCGCCACTCGGGAGCCCCAATCTGTGCACTCTTGATCCAATATCCTTTACTTTTGCTCCAAGGCGGCAGGTAACATCCCTATTTACGGGATCTTTAAGGCTAAAATCACTGTCGACACAGTGTAGAATTGAATCACTACTAACAACACCTCGCCCCTGTGTTCATCCAGCACTAGATCATCATAGCGTAGAATTGAATCACTACTAACAACACCTCACGCTTGTGTACTGCTAATTTTCGTTTATTGCTTTTAAGTATTCCAATTTGTTTTTCAAGTTCGGCAACCTTCTGCATTAAAGAATGTGTGACAGAGCATGTCTTTCAAATAGTCTTCCTTAAATTCAGATGTGTTAACCAACATATACATTTCACAAGAGATACAGATCAAAGCACGTATTTCAAAATCCAGTGTGTGGAAGACAATAAATAAATAGAATTTATAATAATTTAGCAAGGAAGAGAGAAGATGAAAAAATGGTGAGAACTGAATAAAAACAAAAGATAAAATTATAGCAGAGGTTACGAGTGACTTATCCTTGTTCTGGACTGTGACAGGGTGTCCGTCCCTTTGTTAATGTATATATTATTTTTGTTATGATTTATTTATATATATACTGTGTATATATATATATATATATATATATATATATATATATATATATATATATATATATATATATATATATATATATATATATAATGTGTCGTGAAAAAGTATTTGCCCCCTGTCTGATTTTCTGCATTTTTGCACATTTTTCACATTGTATTTGGTCAGATTTTTTTGTGTGTTGTAGTACTATATAGAGGGAGTCTGAGAGAAAAAATGACACCAAAGTTTGGTGCTGCTTTCATTTGTTTGGTGTGCAAGGTAATCAAACATGCACTCTTCAGATGTGAAAAAGTTATTGCCTCCCCCCCCTAGTTAACTCAACCCAATTAAAGGGATAATTAGGGTCAGCTGTTTGAGTACTTTGGTTAACAACCAGGCCTGATTTGGGCCAGCCCTGCCCAATATAAATCTGACTAACTTTGGCCCTTACCATCAGAGTGAAGTTGTCAGCACACAGGTTCTAGAGGCACATCATGCCACGAACAAAAGAAATTCCTGAAGACCTCTGGAAAAAAGTTGTTGATGCCTATCAGTCTGGAAGGGGTTACAAAGCCATTTCTAAGGCTCTGGGGCTCCACCAAAACACAATCAGAGCCATATTGTCCAAATGGAGAAAGTTTGGGACAGTGGTGAATCTTCCCAGGAGTGGCCGTCCTGCCAAAATCTCTCCAAGAGCAAGGCGTAAAATCATCCAGGAAGTCACAAAGAACCCTAGAACAACATCCAAGGATCTGCAGGCCTCTCTCGCCTCGGCTAAGGTCAGCGTTCATGACTCCACCATCAGAAAGACACTGGGCAAAAATGGGATTCATGGCAGAATAGCAAGGCGGAAACCATTGCTCACTAAGAAGAACATGAATGCTCATCTCAAGTTTGCCAAAAAGCACCTGGATGATCCTCAGGAATTCTGGAACAATGTTCTATGGCCAGATGAGTCAAAAGTGGAACTTTTTGGCTGACATGGGCCCCATTATATCTGGCGAAAACCAAACACTGCATTCCACAGCAAGAACCTCATACCAAAGGTCAAGGTGGTAACGTCATGGTTTGGGGATACTTTGCTGCATCAGGACCTGGATGCCTTGCCATCTTTGAAGGAACCATGAATTCTGCTCTGTATCAGATAATTCTATAGGAGAATGTCAGGCCATCCATCCGTGAGCTGAAGCTGAAGCGCAGCTGGGTAATGCAGCAAGACAATGATCCAAAACACACAAGCAAGTCTACATCAGAATGGTTGAAGAACAAGAAATGTAAAGTTTTGGACTGGCCTAGTCAAAGTCTAGACCTAAACCCCATTGAGATGTTGTGGCAGGATCTGAAACGAGCAGTTCATACTTGAAAACCCAGAAATGTCACTGAGTTGAAGCAGTTCTGCATGGAGGAGTGGGCCAAAATTCCTCCACGGCACTGTGAGAGACTATTCAATAACTACAGGAAGCGTTTGTTTGCAGTTATTGCTGTTAAAGGTGGCGTAACCAGTTATTGAGTCTAAGGAGGCAATTACTTTCACACGGGGGCTTTGGGTGTTGCATAACTTTCTTTAATAAATTTATGAAATATGTATCAAATTTCTGTGTTATTTGTTCACTCAGGGTCCCTTTTATCTAATATTAGGTTTTGGTTGAAGATCTGATAACATTCAGTCTCAAAAATATGCAAAAATGCTGAAAATCAGACAGGGGGCAAATACTTTTTCACGGCATATATACATACACTGTATTATGAGTCTCTATATTCAGTGCCTTGAAAAAGTCTTCACACCCTTGAACATTTTTTACATTCTGCTCCCTAAAAAATACAATTCAAAATGCATTAAAGTAGGAGTTTGTTTCACTGATCTACACAACATCATCTACACTTAACGTGAAAGAACAATTATAGAAATATTCAAAAAGTAATTAAAAATAAAAAAACAAAAAAGCCTTGATTGCATAAGTCTTCACACCGTTTATCATAGCAAACCCAAATTAGCTCAGGTACAACAAATTGCCTTAACAAGGCACATAAGTTAAATAGAGCCTACCTGTATCCAATTACAGTAGTTCATCTGATTTGAATACTCCTGGATGAAGAATCAAGCTGTCTCTGTTGTATGAAGTGAATCTGAAGCAAGTGGCAAAACATACCGAACAAGGAGCTGCCAAAAGTACTCCGGGATAAAGTTACTGAAAGGTACAGATTGGGGGAAGGCTATAAGAAACTTTCAATGTATTTGAATATCCCTTGGGGCACTGAAATTAACATTATTATTAATGTATTTGTTTAACATGCCACTTCTGTGCTGTGAGATACTGTACACTACGCCACTGTACTCTCTCACACTCCCTCAAGCTGGTACAGTGTGGTCTGCACTCAGAGAGAAGTGTGACAGTTTACTGTAAACGATGCACAAGGCGTTACAGTGTGAAGAAAACCACACGCTGTGCAGTAAAGGATGCAACAGCCTGAGTCCACAGTGCTGCACAGAGAGAGAGAGAGAGAGAGAGAGAGCGAGCGCTCTGCAGGAAGTACACTGGACTATGCAGAGTAAGGGTGTTCGACTCCAAAGTTTTTGGAGTCGATTCCAGAATCAATTCTTAATTTGAGAATCGGTGGGATCGATTCCAAGAATCAATTCCCAAAGCCATTCTTGTCGATTCTGATTCCAATAAATAAAAGATAAAGAAACTCCCACATACTGCTGCGTAAACAAACATATTTATGCATCACAAACCTATTTACAATTTGGTCTGCTTTTTAATTAAAAAAGGAAAAAAACAAAATAAAAAAAAATAAAAAAATAAACCCAAACAACCAGAAAAGCTGTCACTTTGTCACCTTTGGCAGGTTATGGTGTAAAAACATAATTGAAAAATAAATAAACAAAACAAAACAAAAGTAGCTGTCACTGTGTCCCTTATGGCAGGTTATAGTGCAGGAACATCACCATTTTCACCTGCTTTGCTCCAAGACTGGAGTGTTTTTTTGAAAGTGGTCAGTTATTAACTCTCTACGCATGTATGACACAGAAGAAAAGAATTAGCGGCTCCTTGAGTAGTTGACGCAATTTCGCATTCTTGCGTATGCGCATCAAATATGTATATTTCCGACTGTGAATGAAATCATTATATCGTAATCAATGCAGAAAGATGCTCAAAGACATTTGATTGAGATTTAAAGGCAGACATTTCATACCCAAATAGTATGTTAGGTCAGGATACTGCTACTGCATATTTATTATTATTATTAATAATAATAATAATAATAATAATAATAATAATAATAATAATAATAATAATCGTTCTTATTAATCACGATCATATTCAACACTCAAACAAAAAAAGTATGAACATAAGTATGTAAATAAACTAAATTACCCTCAAAAGTGAGCAAATGTTGAATGATTGAATATATATAATTTGCAAATATAAAGGTATCATTATTAATACAACGTAGTAGCAGTAATAAGGGAAGCAATGTTACACATTTAAATGTAAACAAAAATAAACATACCGGTACCTGTGGATCCTGCCCAATGTTTTCCTTGTGGTAAATTTTCAGATGTTTCACAATCAGAGACATCGTTTGATTATATCCAAGAATTTTCTTGCACATTTGGCATTTTACCTTTTTCCTTTCCTCGCCCTCAAATACAGAATATTTCCAAAGAGATTTCACTTTTCCTCCTCTACTTTCTGCCATGTTTTTCCTATGCCTTTACACAATTAAAAAAAAAATGTGACCAACCCCAGAGTAAAAGTGTCTAGAATACAGTGATCATTCTATATAAGGAAATGTTAACTTTAAAACATACATTACATTGGTTTAGACATGTATTCATGATGCAAAAAGCAAATTTTAGTAATATTGTTTGTGACTGCAGGTCGGCTCTATGCAAAACATGCCACCCCCGCCACACCCCCAAGTAAAGAATCGACTCCTCATCCTTGGAATCAACTCTCAAAATTTCGAACTTCAGAATCGGGAATCGACTCTTCTGGGAATCGACTCCCACCCCTAATGCAGAGCTGTCATACACAGCATACAAATCACACAACTATTCTGGCTCTTCAGTTTTATTCATTACAGATTATAGGCTTTAAATATTTTCATTCCCCTCATGTAACTTTCTTCTCATTCTTCTGTAGATCAGTTAGTTTTACAGACTTCTTTATTTTCACTTTCTTGAGAGTGGACTTTAAAGCCTTTGTTAGCACTCCTTTAATGGGGAGCAGTGATAACACCGTGTAACAAATTTTTTTTTTTTTTTTTTTTGGGTAGTAAGTGTTATTTCCTAATTGCTTATGCCTCAAAAGTATAGAAAATGGCTATTATTCCCCACAAACTTTGCTTTTGTGACCAGGACAGTGACATTTTTAAATTTACCTATTTTCCAGAACATTCCAGATAGATTCAGTGCTGAGTAAACTTGGAGTAACTTCTAGAACTTTCTAGAACTTTCCAGTAATATAAATAGTAGTATTAATACAGGGGCCTTAAGCCCACCAGTTCAGTTTAGTTCCAGCTGCCTAAGTGGATACATATCTGCATTTTTCTGAGATGGCATCAAGGTCATAGGAGACTTCAAAATGGTGGCATTCCTGATGGGTCTCCAAGGCGGTTTTACCAAGTTTCCCTGCTATCTTTGCCTTTGGGACAGCAGGGACACCAAGGCGCACTACCACAGGCGGGACTGGCCACAGCGGACCGAGTTCTCTGTGGGGAGGAACAACGTCAAGTGGGAGCCACTGGTGGACCCCCAGAAGGTGCTGATTCCACGACTGCACATCAAATTGGGCCTTATGAAACAATTTGTCAGAGCGCTAGATAGGAGTCGGCAGCCTTCAAGTACCTTCAAGACTTTTTTCCCTAAGCTGTCTGAGGCAAAGGTCAAAGCCCGGTGTCTTCGCCGGACCACAGATAAAGAAGATCCTGGAGTGCAATGAATTCCCAAGAAGCTCACTAGTAAGGAGAAAGCGGCTTGGAACAGCTTTGTCGCAGTGGTTTGGGGGCTTCCTGGGCAATCACAAGGCGAAAACTATGTGGAGCTGGTTGAGACTCTGGTGAAGAACTACGGCACAATGGGCTGTAGGATGTCCCTCAAAGTCCATATCCTTGATGCTCATCTTGATAAATTCAAGGAGAACATGGGAGGCACTCGGAGGAGCAAGGAAGCGCTTCCACAAGGATATACTGGACTTTGAACGCCGCTACCATGGACAGTATAACGAGAACATGATGGGAGACTACATTTGGGGGCTGATTCGTGAAAGTGATTTACAGTATAATCGTAAATCTCGAAAAACTACTCACTTCTAAATCTTTTGTAGTCATTTTTGTATTACTTTAGTATAAATACATGTTAATTTGGATTCATATGTTGTTTTTTTCTGACTTTATGTGAACGAAAACACACAAATTCGCCCGTTTTCTCATTGGAAATAGGTAAATTTCAAAATATCACTGTCCTGGTCACAAAAGCAAAGTTTGTGGGGAATGATAGCCATTTTCTATACTTTTGAGGCATAAGCAATTAGGAAATAACACTTACTACCCAGGAACAAAAATTGTGGTAGTAAGAGGTAAGGGAATGGATTTGATGAAGCCTTGTTTAGCGCTGCTTTAAGTTGAACTTGATTTTAAAGCATTGTTAATAAGAGCCTACTATCTGATGCTCTGCTAGTAAAAAGGTCAGGTCAAAATTTAAGTTAGAACTCCAGAAAGTTTCTTTAGTGTACTGTGTACTGTATCCTGAGCTGTGTTCTCTCTCCTCAGACCCCACCCCGCCTGTGAGTGCTGCTGGCAAAGCCTCTTCATACAGATATCCTGCACTGGTCCTCCTCATCCTGTGCTGTCTCTTACTGGCTGCCATCATCATCCTCTCTGTCTATCGTGAGTATTCACACACTGCTGTTTGTTAGCAGTTTCAAATCGCTTGTGTGGTATTCTCTAACTTAATCATCACCTCACAACGGGGCCATTTCACAAACAAATGATTAAAAGTTTTGTTTTTTAAAAGTCTAAGTTGATTAATTAAATAATGTTTCACATTCAGTTTTATTCTCCTTTACATTTTAAAGCCCATGAAACTGCTCTAAACTGATTTTGGCTTCTTCGTCATGAATATCAAACTTGTATTCACATAAATGGACTTGTGAAAAGAGCATTCAGATACCAGTTTCCCATGACCAGTATGTGAAGCATGGGCAGCGAATATCACTGCATTTCAGAGTCAGATTTACTGAACTGATTAATCAGCTTTAAACATGTACAGAACAAGCTGGTTGAGTGCATTCGACTGAACAAAACTGTAATTCACGCTTGTCTGCTTGCCTGTGTTTGTTTTTCTTAGATTTCAGAACTAAAGAAGACCTTGAGAAATACACCAGCCTGCACACTAGTAGGCTACCACAAAATCAGTGCCAGCTACTAGATAAATACTGTCCTCTCAAAGAAGGCTCTTCAAAGGGTCAGTATTCTAAGCATTAACATTGGATTGAAAGAGAGCGATAGTATTCACCTCTCTCTCTCGATCTAGACGGGTCAGGTTTGAAGGGTACTAAATGGGGTATCATTCCTGACTGTCAGTCCAGTCACAACTGCCTCACCCGTATTTCTGCAGGCATCCTCAGGTGATGGCGAGCTGGCATCCCTCGGCAATGGTGAGCTGGCATCCCCGGGCGGTGCCGAGCTGGAGTCCCCAGGCAGTGCAGGCTTTGCAGCCCCAGGTGGTGCAGGACAGAAGCTGACCCTCGGGCCCCCTTTCTAAGATGGCCGACTTCCAACCCTCGAATGAATTCTCTGGCCATCTGAGTCCAGGGCACTCTGTTCCCTTTACACAGTGCCCTCACAGGTTGGGAGGAAGATTTACCACCAAGAATCACTGTATTTCTGTCACACTCCCCCATTCTGGTTGCTGGGGATGGCAGCTCCTCCTTCTCGGGCTCTTGGGATGGCAGCGGCTCCTTCTCTAGCACTGCCTTCCTGGCTTGTCTCTGGGAATGGCCGCTCCTCTCCTTCTCGCTCTTCCAGGCAGGTGGCGACTCCTCCTTTTCACCCCGGAGGGGGCACACTGTATAGTGCCCAAGTTCTGCACAGGCGAGGCACCACGGTAGGGTAGTCCGAACCACTGCTCCAGGTGGCTTGGGAGGCAGAGGGGACCGACTCTGGCTTTTGCGACGGCAGCTGGGATTCTTTGGTTTGGGAGGTGACAGTGGTTGTTGGTTCTGAAGCCAAAACCAATCGCCTGCATCTACCACCTCCCCCCTTGCATAGGCTGCGTGGAAGCCTGGGTCTTCATATGGACAATCCTCAGCCACATGTCCAAACTCAGCACAGCAGCCACACCACGAAGCCCCTTCAGCCATCCACTGTTCCTGCTCCACTTGCCAATCCTGGGATGGCCCTGTTCTGAGGTCTCGGGTCCACCACCTCTTCTTTTCCATTTTGACACACAAAAAAGCCCAATCCTTTTTCTTCAAAAAAATGTACTCTCTGCGGCGCTTGAGTCCCACCTTTGACACCACATGTGGTAGAGCCAGGTGTCTAAGGTAGTCAGGAGGCAGAAAAGAGACTCAGAACTTAATAACTGCAGGTTTATTTTCATAAATCAAAATTAACAGCAAAAACCAAAACAAGTCGTGCAAACAAAATGAAACAGAAAATCCCTCACGCAAGTCTTTCACTATCACAGCGAAGTTATAAAAATACAGGAGTATTTGTGTCTCTCTGGCAGCAAAAACTCCTTGTTTCCATCTCCATGGTCATCTACCTAATGGAGCTCTGGGATCTCCTTTTCTAGCATGTGGCTGCTCCCAATTATCACCAATTATTCAATTTAGGAGCAGCCACATTCTAACATGTTTTTTGACAGGAATTAACCCCATCCCTGCCAACCACCACCAAAACACACAAAACACTGCACTTTATTTACAAGCACGGCTTTCGTCCTGCCACAGGACAAATAAAGCACCCCCCATATATTGATATGTCCCAATATTAGCAGGGGGGAGAGAAGATGCAGTATCCTTCGGATAAAATCATGCTAATGCTAATGCTGAGAATCTAGCCCTGTGTTGTAGGTTCAGCCCCGTTCTTCAGATCTCCAGGTGTTTCTGTTTAACATGCACTGCTTCTTTCTCTCATTGTGCAGAGCGGGGTTGTTGTCCAGAGAACTGGATGCAGTTCAATGGAAAGTGCTACTACTTCTCACCTGATACAATGGACTGGAACTCCAGCCGGGCTAGCTGTGTGTCAGTGGGAGCAGACCTGGTGATTTATAGAGAGCGAGGCAGAGCAGGTACAGTTTGACCATCATCTTTACAGAGCTCTGTTAGTTCATGAAACCAGCAGCTTTCAGGAAACCGCTTTTCTGGCAGCTGTTGAAGACACTAGTTGATTGCGACATTTTCAAACAATTTCAAACCAAGCTGCTCAAATTAAATTGCTTGATCTCCACTAGAACTGACAGGAGTATTTTCTGTTTAGAGATTCTTATTGAATGAAGCTAAAGCCCATCCAGCGAATCGCTACTGGATTGGCCTGACTGATGCTGTTACTGAAGGAACCTGGTTCTGGGTGGACGGCACTCGGCTCAATGACAAGGCACAGTAAGAGCTTCAATCTCATTCTGAAATCACTGCTGAGGATTAAAAGGATACAGCAGCAAACAACCTAGTCATTTTCTACTGACATTGTGTGATACTGACTGGCATTGCTGCTCATCTCTTTCACTAAGTGCTGATTAAGTGTTGCAGTGAAACAGTGAGCATGTCCAGTTTAGTGCTGTGATACTGACTGGCATTGCTCCTCATCTCTTTCAGATACTGGTACGATAAGGAGCCTAATGACTGGAAGGGAGGTGAGGACTCGTCCGGGGAGGATTGTGCATGTCTTGTGTACCAGCCAGATCACCACAAAGTCTGGTTTGATGTATTGTGCACACTAGAACGATATAGGATTTGTGAAACCATGGCAGTGATAATCAATATATAAAACCAATGGGAGTCTGTTTCACTTTTTCTCTTTATTTAGATAGCAAACAAGCTAAAATAATGAATCCCACAAGTTACTTACATTTGTTTATTAAACTATAGTATCTAAGTATTTTTATGAAATATATTTTTAAAAATACACAATTACATCAAAACAGAGCTTTTATAAAGAGTTTGTAGATTCAAATACCATTGTGATTATTGTTTTTATATTTCCCCTGACGTTTGGAGGAACAGAACAATTACAAACATCCCTTAGAAAAGCTTCCCATAGTAAAAGCACAGCAAAATGTAATGAAGCACAGTGAAAGCATGGGAAAGCATAGGCAAGCATTGTAAAGCACAGAGAGGTATGCTAAAGCATATTAAACATGGCAAGCCAGGGTAAGCTCTGGTAAATGCATAATATAACCATGGGAAAAGTGCAATAATACCATGGTAAACTTATAAGGGATCATATAATAGTAAGGGAAGTGAAACACACACCGTATGACTCACCCTGCACAGCACGCGGTCCAGCCTTTACCAGGTGAGCCACTCAGGGACTGTTAAAGTGAATATTGATAGGTATGAAAGTGTAATAATGCTTTGCTTGCCTTTGTTTCAGCTTTTCTCAGATGTATGGTTTAGTTTCTTTTTAGCTGTTTGAACATTAAAATAATTATATAACTCCCGAGCATCCAACAATACCAGTATTCTTACTGCAAGATTTGTTTATCTTAAATCAGACATGTACATGCTCAAAAAAGCATGTGGGGGGTATTATTTTGTTGCCCAGACAGCCAGACACAGATGCACCAGGAAATTATATCCGAGGTCAAAACATTAGGTTACTTACCATTACTGTTACTTACTAACCCTGGTTCCCTAAAAGAGAAGATAATCACCAGACATTAAGTATGGGATATGCCTGCCTATTGGTAGGTATTTACTGAGCTCTTTATATCAGAGCTGACGATAGGCCCCTTCCTGGGGTGACATCCTCGGTCCCTCCTATTCAGGGGTTAAAACCGTCAGCCCATAGAAGCCATTTCTCTTTTTGCATTGAACCAGTGAGGGCGACCGATGCGACCTCGCTGGCTGGTGGTCGTCGTCTTCTCTTTCAGGGAACCAGGGTTACGGTAACCTAACGTTCCCTTTCAATTCGAAGACGACCACCAGACATTAAGTATGGGACAGTATACCAGAGCAGTCGTGAGGGAGAAGGAACGGCAGCATATGAGCGACGCAACAGAACCACATAACCCAAGGTTAGCGGTGCGAGCGTGCAACCTCAAGGACCCTCGTGCCTAATGAAGGCAAGGAAGGATCTATCACGTTAAAGCGGTAGAACCTGGAGAAAGTATGCGGCATAGCCCAGCTAGCCACAGTACAGATATCAGATAGCGAGGCCCCTCTGAAGAGAACCCAAGATGTAGCCAACCTTCTGTTAGAATGTGCGGCTATCCTCCCAGGTGGGGATCATACGCAGTCGAGACTGTGTCCGCAATCCAGTGCAACAGTTGCTGCTTCGAGAGGGGCCTGGAAAGGAGGTCTGCTGCCCTGTTCACCACTCCAGGAAGATGCATCGCCCGTAGGGACAGCAGGTTCCTTTGAGCCCAAATGAAGAGCCGAAAGGCGATGCAATGCATCCCCGGGGACCGGAGGCCACCCTGGTGGTTGATATACGCCAACACAAAGTGCCTCCTATTTTCTGTTCTGAATGCCCCTTTATCTAATCTCATATTTGTGACCCCTGGTCCTTGTTTCTTTTTTCAGGTCAAAAAAGTCCCCTGGGTCGACATTGTCTATACCTTTTAGGATTCTGAATGCTTGAATCAGATCACTGCATAGTCGTCTTTGTTCAAGACTGAATAGATTCAATTCTTTTAGCCTGTCTGCATACGACATGCCTTTTAAACCTGGGATAATTCTGGTTGCTCTTCTTTGCACTCTTTCTAGAGCAGCAATATCCTTTTTATAATGAGGTGACCAGAACTGAACACAATATTCTAGGTGAGGCTTGTTGGCCTTTTTTATAGCTTCCGCACATTGTCTAGATGAAGACATTTCTGAGTCAACAAAAACTCCTAGGTCTTTTTCATAGATCCCTTCTTCAATTTCAGTATCTCCCATATGATATTTATAATGCACATTTGTATTGCCTGCATGCAATACTTTACACTTTACTCTATTAAAATGTCATTTGTCGATTACACAAAAGCGGCAAGCCAGCTTTCACCACGAATGCAGGGGAACTGCAGTCGACTCAGTAAAGCTCTTAATTTTACGCTCAGTTGCTAAACACAGGGGTCTTAACTTACCATCTTGAGAGGCGAAAAGAGAAATGGCTTCTGTGGGCTGACGGTTTTAACCCCTCGGTAGGAGGGACCGAGGATGTCATTCCAGGAAGGGGCGTTTATTATTAACCAGTTTGAATTAAAGTGTTTTAAGTTATATATTATTTATTAATCATGGTAGATGTTCTTGTATTATTCTGAGACAACTTTATGGTTTATTATTTTCCAATACTTGTTTATTAGTAGTTCCTTGATAATTTGCTATTTCCTGTATTAAAAGTATTTTTTGATGCCTGTGTGTGTAATGCAGTTTAAGGATATTCAGATATATAACTCCCCTTCTACATGTATTTTTTATATATATAAACTTAATTCCTGGTGAACATTCCCATAGATTTGACAACTTTCATTTTAAGTTCTAAGCCAAATAAAAAGCATATTAAGAACTGAATACCAGAAAATGTCTTCTACCAGCATAATGTCAAATAAAATAAATGTTGAAAGTTTTACTTTTATTCTAAGACAACTTTAATCTTTGTTATTGTCCAATACATTATTATTTGTTCCTTGATAATTTGCTATTTCCTGTATTAAAGTATTTTGTGATGCTGGTGTGTGTGTGTGTGTGATAGTTTAAGGATATTCAGATATAGAAATCCCCTTATACATTTATTCTTATTTATATAAAAATAAATAACTTCATACCTGTTGAATATTCTCAGTTTTGAAAACGTTCATTTTATCAAGTTATAAGCAAAAAAGGCAATTAAAAATTGAATACCAGAAAATTCACGGGGCGGAGCTATGCCACCTGATAGTGTTTATTAACAGAGTTAGTAAACATATACACATGGAGAGAGGGGCTCCGCCTCTTCAAGGCCCAACATTTACTTGATCGATAGACACGACAAACAGGAGGGGGGCCACCGTCTTTGAGGTGACCCGACATACGAAGAGGCTCGCGAACCGGAAAGAAAACATAAAGTTAGTATTTGTTAAAACATATAATGCGTGGTGTTCCACCTCTTTGAAGCCCAACATAATAGAAGGGGGGTTCCGTCGCTGAGGAGACCCGACAAACAGGAGAGGGGCCACCGTCATTGAGGAGACCCGACAAACACGAGGGATGCCACAGCTTGGGGACCCTCACATAGAGGCATCAGACCTGAAAGAAGAATCCCAAAAGAAACATACATGCAGATGGAAGGGTTTGGCCGGGGGTCCCCTCTGACTCATGGAGAACCCTCCTCTATGAGGTAAATGAAGCGGAGCTTAACAAAGGGTTGGAGAAAGTGGAATCACTAACCCCCAAAAGATGGACCCCGGCTCCCCGCTGATGCAACCAAGAGAGAACCGCCAATGCATAAAAAAAAAAAAAAAAACATTTAGACGAAAAGAAAACAAACACTTAACATGACAAAGGGGTTAGTAGACTGTACCCTAATGACTATGTGAAGACCCTCTGCACAGTGGGAAAAAAAACCCTTTCTTTAATTTTATTTCTTTAGGGGCAAATCTTTGGTGGCTCAGGCAGAAAGGGTCCCCCCTCCGGACATACTAGCAATGGACTGATGTGCGGAGGATATTTCAGATGATGAAGAATGAATATAACTTTCAACTGCTGATGAAGTCCAGCGCCCCATATTTTTAATTAAATGCTGGTTAATGTTGGCTTTTTGCGGCTGAAGTAGCTGCCCTATTCTAAATGAATGAGGAGTGTAGAATTGCGAAGGAAGACCTGCTCTGGCTACCACGGTGGAAAGGTGTGTTGAAAACCAATGCCTTGTTACAATGGACTGGCTTGAATTGATAAACAAAGGGTCGGAGGATGAAATGGCTTTTATGTTCTGCAATGTACTTCAACATGGAAGTGAAGGGACACAGAGGAGAGTTGATCTTAGAAAGCTAAATACATTGTCCTTGCCGCAGTTGATCTGTTTTTGAAATGCAAAGAAATAAGATGAAATGAGAATCTGGGATGAGCTTGAGGTCACTGCAGTGGATACCTAGGGTAGGAAAGCTGGCAATAGAAGGAACTGTATATTCAGAACGTCTCAAAAATCCAAAAAATGCAGATAGACATATGACTTCCATAGTTAAATCATCAAATGGAGAAAAACAGCCATGGCGAGAATTGAAATCAATTTACTGAGAATGTCTATAGAAATAGGCAGGCGAGCAGAAGAAGGAGCCGGAGAGCACTTGGAAATTCCTCGTAAAAGGAGACGAACCGCTGGAATTGATAATAGAGTTGGGGAATTGATGGACATCAAGCGAAATTGATGCTGAATTCCTGACAAATATAGTCTGATTGTAGCTGGTGCCAAATGTAGAGAGTCCTTTGCATGCACTATGAACGCCATGATCCAGTCCTGGTTGAATGGAGTAGGATTAATCCTGCTTTGTAAACAGAAAGTTACATAACATGCCCAACCTGTAGAGTACGAGGATCTGGTAGATGGGGCAAGTGCTGATGCCATGTAATCTTGAGCTGAATTAAGAAGTTTATTAATAGTTGGATTTAGTTGAAAATCAGCTGATTGAACTGTGGCGTTGCTGCTGGATATTGCAGAGCTGAGGGCAGCAAACTGTGGAATTTGGAAATCTTGAGAATGATACGTCTGATTGTGGTGGAGATATAGTGTGACGTCTAGCTGCCGTTGGAGAGGAGGATCCATATGTAGATGCGGTAGCACGGTTGTAAATTGGAGAATCTGCTTCGCTGGCTGAAATTAGGGCTGGACCGGAAGAAGCTGTAGGCGGCGCTGCAGTTTTTGATGTTGAAATTAATGACTGCGCTGTAGATTGTTTTCCCTGTTCCATAATAGACACCCTTTTTTCTAGATCCGACAGTTGAGAACTGACCGAAGATAGAGTATCGGAAAAAGGCTGCATAAATGATTTTATCTCGTTGAATATTTGCTAATGTTGGATTTCAATGGCTGGCTGCTGGTTAGTGGTGCTAGTTGTGGGGGTGGTTAGATCCGGAATAGACTGCCTGCTGTCTGTTTTAGGACGCTGAATGGCTGGGCGCGGCTGATTATGTTTTTTCAGAGGAAAGACTGGTTCTGCTGAGACTGAATTGCAATAGAGAATGAAAAGAGACTCTCTATCACTCCCTGCCGGAATCGCATTACCGTTTTTAAGGAGGGTTTTTATCAATTTATTCATGGGCCAGTCCTTCCAAAACAATCGATCTGGAGGGCGCCCTGAGGTCAAGACGCTTGGATCGCCGCAGATTCGATATTTGGGTGGCAGGAACGGTAGGCAACATTTGAACTGGAACCTGGCCCGAGAGCCTGATCAGGAGCCTGATCAGATGTAACTGAAATACCAGAAGGGGAGAAAAAACGGAGACTGGATGGACCCTGGATTGAAGCTGAAGGAGAATGATCTGTTAATGACAGAAAATCCTGGGAATCCTCTGAATCCGATGACAACTGCTGTAAGTACTCCATTATTGAGGTACGCAAAAGTAGATGGGTCTTGAAATCGCTTAGGTTTAAGCCAAAAACGAAAAAACACAAGACAGCGAGGTAGAGGTGACTAATGTTTAAATAAGGTAGATTTAATTGATGACAGCAGATGATAGGTTGTTGGTGCCTAGCTCCGCCCCCTGAACCCCACCTATAGGTTAACATTTGATTCTACCCATCATAATAAATAAATAAATTGAACATTTGAAAGTTGAACTAACTAGTGATTGATAAAGAAATTGATTTGACACAGTATTCATAAGGGCTCAAAAGGATGAAAAGTAAGTGTCAGATTTATAGGGGTGCAGCCCCCTGTGTGTATTTTGTTATGTGTTGTATGCGTGCGTGTAAAAAGATTGGTCTCGGTCTGTGTTTCATGTGTGTGTCTTCATTTGTAATCTCCAGGAGGGCACAAGCTGCTGGTTAAATTTATCTAAAACTGATTCTGAACTAATTAGTTTGAATCCCAGCACAACCTCACAATTTATACAGACTAGTAAAAAAATAGAATTGTCACCGTGTTTGGCCTGTCCTGCAGTGACTGTTTAGGTTTGTCGTTTTGTATGTCTGTTTATTTTGGCAAAAGGATGTGCTGTTTTAAAACCCCAGAATTAAACGCTGAGTGCAAAATTGATTTATAGGATACAACTTTAGAGAGCCCCGCCCAAGCGCCAGACCAGGAGGGTTTTGTTTAAAAAAAAAAAAAAAAAAAAAAAAAAAAAATAAAAAAAAAAAAAATGAGTCTCTCCAGCATCCACCTTCAAGGATAGAGCACCCCCTGAGCATTCCAAGGCCCTTATATATAGAATGAATTTCCCATAAGGCAACTCTCATTTAAAAATACAGCTCTCATTTTTAATAAAAATAAAAATAAATACTGATGCAAAAATGCTTCATTAGCATCATCAAAAATTATTTTGGCTAGATTCACACACATAAGGTTAACCATACACATACACATATATAAGACAACAACATAAAGAAAAGTGCACTTTTAAATATTAGCTATGACCTTTAACCTCTAAAGTCAGCAACCATTTTGTTTCTGCTGATGTGGCACTATCAGGCATCTTTATATGCTGAGGTATCACTGGCGGACATCTTTTATACACTGCTGACCAGCTACTACCAGCAACAAGGATTTTTATACACAGGTATGAATAATACGAACTTTGGTTTTTTAATTTCTCTTTGCTTGTGTTGTTCTCCAAGAATGGGGATACACTGCAGTGATTTGGGAAAACGGTATGTCAGAATTCATTACTCATGCATATCACAAGCACACACACATTCATACATGAAGGGAAGTAGGAAAGGTTCTTGGAGTCAACAAAAATACCTTGTACAAAAATAAATTAAAAAGCCACTCTGTCACAAGAATGTTTTCAGGACCTGCTTTAGCTGTGAAATAATAGTACCATTAGAATCTTTAATCATATCAATGGAGGCCAGATGTTCAGATTGTTTTAATCTCAACGCCAGGCCTTTCTGCATGCTCATAATATAACTGTCTGGACTTCTGCATTAGAAATTCTGCTTTAGTTCTAGTCAAACTTTTAAATTTCACCTTCAATGCAGCAAGGTTTTTCACTTTGTTTTCAGTAAAAAAAATAAAAAAATAAAAAAAATTTCGTTCCGTCTCTAACTGAGAAAGTGCCGTGGTCCTGTTTTGTGCTGTTTTTCAACCCTTTCTTTGCAGCCATTCTTGATCTGCTAGACAAGGATACAAAAGCAAAACTAGAGAAAGAAATATGCCATGAAGACCTCCTGGCAACTCTCATTTAAAAATATCATTTTTAATAAAAATAAAAATAAACTGATGCAAAAATGCTTCACGGAGTGCAGCTGCTTCTAAAACCCTTAGTCACCTCCCACATCAAATGAGGGTTAATATCAGGGCTAGAGTTAGACTGGGACTCTAAAGTCAAACGGAGTGCAGCTGCTTCTAAAACCCTTAGTCACCTCCCACATCAAATGAGGGTTAATATCAGGGCTAGAGTTAGACTGGACACACACATGAGGGAAGTGCAGCTGCTTCTAAAACCCTTAGTCACCTCCCACATCAAATGAGGGTTAATATCAGGGCTAGAGTTAGACTGGGACGCACAGTGCAGCTGCTTCTAAAACCCTTAGTCACCTCCCACATCGAATGAGGGTTAACTATCAGGGCTAGCTTCTAAAACCCTTAGTTAGACTGAGGGTTAATATCAGGGCTAGAGTTAGACACACGGAGTGCAGCTGCTTCTAAAACCCTTAGTCACCTCCCACATCGAATGAGGGTTAATATCAGGGCTAGAGTTAGACTGGGACGGAGTGCAGCTGCTTCTAAAACCCTTAGAGTGAGGCAGCTGCTTCTAAAACCCTTAGTCACCTCCCACATCGAATGAGGGGGTTAATATCAGGGCTAATGAGGGTTAAAATCAGGGCTCGAATGAGGGTTAATATCAGGGCTAGAGTTAGACTGGACGCACACGGAGTGCAGCTGCTTCTAAAACCCTTAGTCACCTCCCACATCGAATGAGGGTTAATATCAGGGCTAGAGTTAGACTGGACGCACACGGAGTGCAGCTGCTTCTAAACCCTTAGTCACCTCCCACATCGAATGAGGGAATGAGGGTTAATATCAGGCTAGAGTTAGACTGGGACGCACACAGAGTGCAGCTGCTTCTAAAACCCTTAGTCACCTCCCACATCGAATGAGGGGTTAATATCAGGGCTAGAGTTAGACTGGGACGCACAAGTTGGAGTGCAGAGTGCTGCTTCTAAAACCCTTAGTCACCTCCCACATCAAATGAGGGTTAATATCAGGGCTAGAGTTAGACTGGGACGCACACTGCTTCTAAAACCCTTAGTGCAGCTGCTTCTAAAACCCTTAGTCACCTCCCACATCGAATGAGGGTTAATATCAGGGCTAGAGTTAGACTGGACGCACACGGAGTGCAGCTGCTTCTAAAACCCTTAGTCACCTCCCACATCAAATGAGGGTTAATATCAGGGCTAGAGTTCAATTCCAAAAAGTCTTTTAGGCCACCAGACAAATGTTTGACCAAATTTTCATCTCTTGGCACAGGGTAAACTGGGACAATATTCCACTGAATATAAAACCGGGGTGTGATCCGATAACAGAATTGGGAGAATATAACTGGAGACAATATATTGTGAAATAACAGGAGAAATAAATATGCAATCAATCTTAGAGAATGTTTTGTGTCTGTGAGAAAAAAACATGACGTTTAACATTTTAGTTATTCAAGCGCCAAGCATCTATTACAAGTAGTAATATTAGGATAGTTTGTCAAAATTTGATTGATGAGGACCTTTGACCTTTTTAGGGGCCTTTTGACCTTGTTTCTGAACATATGACTAGATAATATCTAAGGAGAGGCTGTGTTTTTTATTGTATTTTATATATACTTATTGAATATATATATATATATATATATATATATATATATATATATATATATATTTTTAAACTTATTGCTTATGTTTACGATATGATCACAAATCATTTTTAATAAGAAGAAATTTATGTAATCAAAGGGCTTGGGGGGTACCAGGGTTTTATAAATGCTTGTTAACTCATGCATCGTGTATACATATACATAGACCGGACAATCATTAAAACCCTAAGATTTTTTCACATACAACACCAATAATTGAAAAGGAGAAAGGTTAAATAATGTATTTAGATTTTAAAAAACAAACAAAAAAAATATTTATTCAGCATTGAAACTGCATTTAATATGAAATATACCGTCGCACACAGAAATAGGATCACAGTACAACTTAGCATTTTTCGTTTTTTAAAAGGTTAAAAGAGAAGCATAAAAAAAAAAATTAGAAAACAACTTATTCTGTTTTAAAGTAATCTAAAGTGTGTTTAATACGAGTGACACTGTCCCACACAGCAAACAAAACTGAATATATTTTGGTATAAAATTGTTAAATTATCTAGACGGTTTTTAAAATAGCACGGACAAATATTTATAGAAAGAAAAAAGAAAAAAAATTACCAGAGTTCAATTCCTGAAAAAAACTCTTACTTTCTGTTTCAAAAACACGCCCGACACCTATCCAGGGTACAGCAAACGCTGCATGCAACCTCTCCTCTTCAGAATGTGTCTTCAATTGATTTTTTGAGATCGTGCTGTGCCCAAGCTCAGACCGTCAAAGTCAATCAAAGCAAAGTCCATCTCTGGGATAGAGTGCTATCCATGCATGGTCCACTTCGTTTTGTTGCTTTACTACCAGGGTATTAATCATATACCAGCAGCTAGTAGGACCTAATATGGCCAAGAACAGTCTTCACTTCAGTATAAGGTGTGCAAATCCTTTATTAATGTCTAGTAACCGGTTAGTAAGGCATGTTTGAGATAAGCATAATAAGTACCTAACAAACCCTTATTAGGAGGCTATACATGATGTATTATGTGCTAATTAGTCACAAATAAGTACATAATAAATGCCTAATATGTAATGCTTAAAATAGTGTTACCAATCAAGGAATAATAAATCCACATACGTACATATTCAAGAATGGAGATTCCAAATAAAATGATTAACCGGAAAATGTGTTGCTGTGGAAAGTGTTACCAATCAAGGAATAATAAAGCCACATGTGTATGAAAGAGATATTCTACATATTCAAGTATGGAGATGCAAAATACAAATATTATTGGATAGACACTGTATAGGAAAGACAGGCAGGACAGAAGAGGCGGAGGGGTAGCGCTATACATATGAAATAGTCTTGAAGCCCAGGTGTTAAAGCAGGATAAAGAAAACAATGCCTAATCAATATGGGTCAGAATATGGACATAAATTCAAAAGGGCATAATAATAGGAGCATGCTATAGACCGCCAAATTCAGATGCTGAGCAAAATACTCTGTTATACAATGACATTCGAAATGCGTGTAGAAAAGGAGAAGCCATACTAATGGGGGATTTCAACTTCCCCCATATAAAATGGGAAAACCCGGTGGGGAGCACGACGGACGAAATTGAAATGGTGGAAATGACAAATGACTGTTCCTAATGCAATTTGTCAAGGCACCGACTAGAGGGGAGGCATGCCTTGATTTAGTCTTTTCAAATAACAAAGACATAATAACTAAAACAGAGGTCAGAGAGCCATTGGCAAACTCAGACCACAACATGGTCTCATTTGAAGTGATTTTTAAAACCAAAAAAGTAATGACTAAAGCTAAGGTTTACAATTTTAGAAAAGCAAACTATGAAGGTATGAAACAGAGACTAACAGAAGTAGATTGGAGTAAAATAGAGAAAACATCCACAGAAAAAGGATGGCTTTTTTAAAAAAAATGTAGTACTAGAGGCACAAAACAATTACATCCCAAAAGTAGACAAATCTACATCAAAACAAAATGGCCAAAATGGTTTAATAGATCAATTAAAAAAAAAAATATTCAGCGAAACAAGGCACTTTACAGAGCGTTTAAAAGGGACCAAAAACAAAGTACACAGAAAGAGTACATGGGACTGCAAACATAAAGGAAGTTAGAAAAAGAGAGATAGAAATCAATATTGCCAAGGGAGCTAAAACCAGTTCCAAAATGTTTTTTTCTAATATTATAACAAGAGAACATTCAAAGAGGAGGTTAAATGTCTAAGAGACACAAATGGCAAAATCATAAACTAAGAAATAGCAAATATATTAAATGATTACTTTTCACAAGTTTTTACAAAGGAGGACACGGACAACATGCCCCACATGTCGACCTGTTCCTATCCAATTTTAAATAACTTTAGCATAACAGAGGCAGAAGTGTTAAAGGGACTAGGAGCTCTTAAAATAAACAAATCCCCTGGGCCGGATGAGATCCTCCCAATAGTACTCAAAGAAATCAAAAGTTATTTACAAACCGCTAACCAAGGTCATGCAAGAGTCTTTTGACACAGGGGTTGTACCGACAGACTGGAAAATTGCAAACGTAATACCGATCCACAAAAAGGGAGACAAAACCGAACCAGGTAAATACAGACCAATAAGTCTGACTTCTAGTATATGTAATCTTATGGAAACTATAATAAGATCCAAAATGGAAAAGTTACCTATATGGTAACAGTATCCTGGGAGACAGTCAGCATGGTTTTAGGAAAGGGAGATTGTGTCTAACTAACCTGCTTGACTTTGAGGATGCAACATCGACAATGGATAACTGCAAAGCATATGACATGGTTTATTTAGATTTCCAGAAAGCTTTTGACAAAGTCCCGCATAAAAGATTAATTCTCAAACTGAACGCAGTAGGAATTCAAGGAAATGCATGCACATGGATTAGGGAGTGGTTAACATGTAGAAAACAGAAAGTACTGATTACACCGTGTAATTTTTTTTTTTTTTTTTTTTTTGGTTCCTGGGTAGTAAGTGTTATTTCCTAATTGCTTATGCCTCAAAAGTATAGAAAATGGCTATTATTCCCCACAAACTTTGCTTTTGTGACCAGGACAGTGATATTTTGAAATTTACCTATTTCAATGAAATAAACAGAAAAAAACAACATATGAATCCAAATTAAAGAGAACATGATGGGAGACTACATTTTTTCGTGAAATAAAGTCAGAAAAAAACAACTAAATCCTCTTTAGTATAAATACTATTCCTAATATACATTAATGATTTAGATTCTGGTACATAGTGTTAGAGGAGAAACCTCAAACTTGTTAAATCAGTATAAGGTCCTCTGCTATTCCTAATATACATTAATGATTTAGATTCTGGTACAGTAAGCAAACTTGTTAAATTTGCAGGCGACACAAAAATAGGAGGAGTGGCAAACACTGTTGCAGCAGCAAAGGTCATTCAAAATGATCTAGACAGCATTCAGAACTGGGCAGACACATGGCAAATTACATTTAATAGAGATAAGTGTAAAGTACTGCACGCAGGCAATAAAAATGTGCATTATAAATATCATATGGGAGATACTGAAATTGAAGAAGGAATCTATGAAAAAGACCTAGGAGTTTATGTTGGCTCAGAAATGTCTTCATCTAGACAATGTGGGGAAGCTATAAAAAAGGCCAACAAGATGCTCGGATATATTGTGAGAAGTGTTGAATTTAAATCAAGGGAAGTAATGTTTAAACTTTACAATGCATTAGTAAGACCTCATCTAGAATATTGTGTTCAGTTCTGGTCACCTCGTTACAAAAAGGATATTGCTGCTCTAGAAAGAGTGCAAAGAAGAGCAACCAGAATTATCCCGGGTTTAAAAGGCATGTCGTATGCAGACAGGCTAAAAGAATTGAATCTATTCAGTCTTGAACAAAGAAGACTACGCTGTGATCTGATTCAAGCATTCAAAATCCTAAAAGGTATAGACAATGTTGACCCAGGGGTCTTCTTTGACCTGAAAAAAGAAACAAGGACCAGGGGTCACAAATGGAGATTAGATAAAGGGGCATTCAGAACTGAAAATAGGAGGCACTTTTTTACACAGAGAATTGTGAGGGTCTGGAACCAACTCCCCAGTAATGTTGTTGAAGCTGACACCCTGGGATCCTTCAAGAAGCTGCTTGATGAGATTCTGGGATCAATAAGCTACTAACAACCAAACGAGCAAGATGGGCTGAATGGCCTCCTCTCATTTGTAAACTTTTTTTATGTTTCTTATGTTCTTATGAATGTGCACCCACTAGGCTTTCATAAAAAGAATGTGAAATAGTCTGAAACTCATCCTGTTTAATATAGATAACAAAAACCACAGAAAAAGAGAGGCACTTTTTAGAAAAGAAAACATTATTTATTGTTTGTAAAGAATATCTGAGCATGGCCAGCTCAAATCTGATAGTGTACAATTATAACTCTTGGCGATCTGGGGTGCCAGGTAAACCTACAATTTTACCATTTTTGTTTATTATCGCCAACTTGCTACTACACCCTATATATCCAGGGAAAAATAAATTGAATTAATGATATTAACTAAAGGAAAGAGAATACCAGAAACAGAGGAAACAAAAAAGAATTAAAAACACTGAAGAACTAACTCCTCGGTATTTATTCGCTTTTATACTGGAAAAAATAGCTCAGGGGTTTAAACAGCAATAAAGGATAGCATTACACAAATTAACAAGAGCCCATTCCGTAATTGCATAATATGTTTTTAAATAGACATTTCACACCATTAATAAAAGAGCACCAACTATTGCAAACCCTTAAGTAAATATTGCACATTCAAGCACATTAGCACTTGTTCAGAGCTAGTAGTTAAATATATGTTGCACACAATCAATAGCAGCACCTTCAATTAACTTGCACCCATCTAAACATATATGGCATTCAATTCATAAGCTCATCAGGTATTCAATTTGCACACATTTAAATTTATATTGCACATGACTACTAGCAGCACCTTCAATTAATAAGCACACATTCCAAGAAATCTTGCACCCAATTAATAAGCACATTTGTTAATCAATTGGCACACATTTAAATATATATTGCCCACTTTAGAATGCATATCAGCAAACCCTTTAAAAAAAAAAAAAAAAGAAAACACATCCATTATGCTATATGGTTCATAATTAGTTTAAAATGTACCTAACTACAGCTACCTAAGTTATCCTACATTAGCGCAACTAACGGGTCAAGGGCCCGGTAACTAAGTATATATATATATATATATATATATATATATATATATATATATATATATATATATATATATATATACAGTGCCCTTGAAAGTATTCGCCTCCTTGAACTTTTGCGACCTTTTGCCACATTTCAGGCTTCAAACATAAAGATATGAAACTGTAATTTTTTGTGAAGAATCAACAACAAGTGGGACACAATCATGAAGTGGAACGAAATTTATTGGATATTTCAAACTTTTTTAACAAATAAAAAACTGAAAAATTGGGCGTGCAAAATTATTCAGCCCCTTTACTTTCAGTGCAGCAAACTCTCTCCAGAAGTTCAGTGAGGATCTCTGAATGATCCAATGTTGACCTAAATGACTAATGATGATAAATAGAATCCACCTGTGTGTAATCAAGTCTCCGTATAAATGCACCTGCACTGTGATAGTCTCAGAGGTCCGTTTAAAAGCGCAGAGAGCATCATGAAGAACAAGGAACACACCAGGCAGGTCCGAGATACTGTTGTGGAGAAGTTTAAAGCCGGATTTGGATACAAAAAGATTTCCCAAGCTTTAAACATCCCAAGGAGCACTGTGCAAGCGATAATATTGAAATGGAAGGAGTATCAGACCACTGCAAATCTACCAAGACCTGGCCGTCCCTCTAAACTTTCAGCTCATACAAGGAGAAGACTGATCAGAGATGCAGCCAAGAGGCCCATGATCACTCTGGATGAACTGCAGAGATCTACAGCTGAGGTGGGAGACTCTGTCCATAGGACAACAATCAGTCGTATACTGCACAAATCTGGCCTTTATGGAAGAGTGGCAAGAAGAAAGCCATTTCTTAAAGATATCCATAAAAAAAGTGTCGTTTACAGTTTGCCACAAGCCACCTGGGAGACACACCAAACATGTGGAAGAAGGTGCTCTGGTCAGATGAAACCAAAATCGAACTTTTGGCAACAATGCAAAAACGTTATGTTTGGCGTAAAAGCAACACAGCTCATCACCCTGAACACACCATCCCACTGTCAAACATGGTGGTGGCAGCATCATGGTTTGGGCCTGCTTTTCTTCAGCAGGGACAGGGAAGATGGTTAAAATTGATGGGAAGATGGATGGAGCCAAATACAGGACCATTCTGGAAGAAAACCTGATGGAGTCTGCAAAAGACCTGAGACTGGGACGGAGATTTGTCTTCCAACAAGACAATGATCCAAAACATAAAGCAAAATCTACAATGGAATGGTTCACAAATAAACATATCCAGGTGTTAGAATGGCCAAGTCAAAGTCTAGACCTGAATCTAATCGAGAATCTGTGGAAAGAACTGAAAACTGCTGTTCACAAATGCTCTCCATCCAACCTCACTGAGCTCGAGCTGTTTTGCAAGGAGGAATGGGCAAAAATTTCAGTCTCTCGATGTGCAAAACTGATAGAGACATACCCCAAGCGACTTACAGCTGTAATCGCAGCAAAAGGTGGCGCTACAAAGTATTAACTTAAGGGGGCTGAATAATTTTGCACGCCCAATTTTTCAGTTTTTTATTTGTTAAAAAAGTTTGAAATATCCAATAAATTTCGTTCCACTTCATGATTGTGTCCCACTTGTTGTTGATTCTTCACAAAAAATTACAGTTTCATATCTTTATGTTTGAAGCCTGAAATGTGGCAAAAGGTCGCAAAGTTCAAGGGGGCCGAATACTTTCGCAAGGCACTGTATATATAAAACCATATAGCACATAGGACGTTGCAATGCATTGCCATTTCAGAAAGTAGTGACAACAAGACAAATATATATTCTTCAAGTCAAGTTAGCATTCCTTGAGCTATCTTCCCCAAAATCACATAACAGTCAAGAGAGAATAAACAAAATAAAGTGTCTTTGCCAAGCAGCGAGGAGTACATTTAATATTTCTTCTGCCTAGTAAAAGAAAAACCGTCCCGAACTTTACCAGAATCTGTCCTTATTTCGGCCAAAACAAAAAACAGTCCTGAGATAACAGCACACAGTCCAGGATTAATCGCACATGGCCAGGTCAGTTGCCCAAACAACACAACAAAACCCAGCAGTAATAATAGTAGCTTTTCAGAGTCAAACCCGCTTGAAGCTTGCCGGGCCGGTACGCCTGGATGCCCTCAACTCCGACACCAACAACAGCAACAACAGCAGTCCAGTCACTCGATCCATCAGTTCACATTTCCTTTTGGGGGTAAACAAAAATCTGCGGCAACCTATACAGGCAAGAAACTACTAAAACAAAACAAAAACAACGGAATTAAATCCACTGGTTTATCAACAACTTGCGGTTCCAAATCAGCACGTCTCCCAGCTCTACATACTTTTCTCCTTTCTCTCATCAAACTCCATTCCCCACTTTTTAACCTCTGCACCGAAAAAAAAAATCCTCCAACCACATCATTTCCTTCTAGTTTTCCAGAGGACTAACAGGATCGCAAATACTTAAAGCGACAGTAAGGATTTACACAACCCGGTAATATAGGGCACAGCGCTACACAATGAAACTTCAACATGTAGGGAAAATGGAGAAAACAAATTGAACAAATTGGATAATAAATAAAGGAATTATAGCCATATATACAAAAGGGACCAAAAGAAACCAAAAAACTGATTAATTGGAAATGTGCAAAAGAAAAACCCATTCAAAGATGGGGCTGTTCACTGTGGCTTGAATGACCAGCAAGGTGGCGACCAGGGCAACATAACCCTAAACAGCTCTGGTCTCATGAATGAATCTGATCCACAAACACAAAATTGTATATATTGGAAAATAGGTCTTTGTGCCTTCAATGTTGCCATTTCTCTTATTTTGTAAAGATTTTGTGTGAAAATGTTTGTTTACTGCACCGAGGTAGGTCTCTCTACAGCGGAGCAGTAACATTGAAAAACACTAGCATTCAAGACTATCTTCTAATATGGTCATCTACCGGAAATACACAATTAGAATCTTGTTTTAAAAGGTCTAGATCTCCTCTTTTCCAATGACAAGCAGGGCTGTCTCTCACAGTGCCTGAGTATAAATAGTTGAAGGGCCAGGTCGTTGACGGATATTTAACATTGGGCAGACCCTAAAAGATTAATGCATCACTTACCGTATTCGCTGGATGTAAACAAACCTGGGATTCATATATATATATATATATAGACAATGTTACGGAATCGTTTCCACCAAATCTTGAGATGTTTGCGTTTTGATTTGAGAGAAATTAGAAGCATTTGCTCTGGCAATGAAGGCAACAAGGATTTGCCCACAGCAATGTCAATGGAGGTGCACTGTTTCCACAGAAGCACTCTGCTGCAGGGTCACGCTGTAACAATCAGCCCTTAGCCTATAGTCAACTATATACGTTCCCAGAAATTAGAACTAGTTACTGTGCCAAATATGAGAATATCTAAAATATTTAAGTACAGAAGGATTGATTGACAGCAAAAAAAAACACATAACTTGCACTATTTGCTTAACACAAGAAAAACTGTTTGCAATCCAATAAGGACATGAAATCAAGATTACAAAAAAAACAAGCGCGCACAATTCAATGCAACAACCACAACAAACAATTCATTCAGAATGAATAATATTAACTGGATAGAGTAAATTTAAACTTCATCCCACATGAATGAATTGACGGTAAGGTTGCAATGTTCCGTTTGTTTAAAGCAATCGTCCAGTACAACAAAAACAAAAAAATACAAGACGTGGGCTTCGAGCTCAGTAGCAAAACATATGTGCATTTAAAAAAGAATATCCAAACTGTGTTTCTCATCCATTTGAGAGAAGTGTAGCAATGAGATCTTCAGAGTTTTAGCATCCAAATTAAATCTTCATTCTTCATTAGTTTGTAATCCACAAGGGAAAGACAAGCAACACAGCAGCAGTGTAGTGAATCATAAAAGTGTGTTCAGTGAAACAGAACGAGGCCTTTCTCGCTGAACTAAGTTAACCTGATCTTAACCAAACTTACTTTTTTTTCAAGCGCGAATAAAAACTATTGATAAAAGAAAAATAACAAACAAGCGGCAGTCCCTCCCAGCAGACCTGCAGGTGCACGGCTAAGTACTATGTAAACTTGTCTTGTGCACAGGGCTCCCCTGGGTCCTGAACCCTGCTAGGTACAGACGGAGATTGTAGTAACCACATGTATTGCACCTCAAAGTGCTCCCTAGAGACCTATTGGGAGGCTGCCGTGGTCGTGAGGGAAGGTGCACTGCATAAGGGTGGCTATTTACAGAACACATGTGTGTGCTATCTTCCAACATAGTCCTAGACACTGGAGAAATGGTGAACACAGAACATACTGTTATGACAGCACAAGGTATCCAGCCCAACAGTGACAGTGAGGCCACCCCCCCCCCATTAAACATCTCTGTCTGGGGGCTCCCGAGTGACGCATCCAGTAAAGGCGCTCCACATGGAGTGCAGGATGTGCTCTATAGTCTGGACGTCGAGAGTTCGAGTCCAGGCTATTCCTTTGCCGACCGAGGATTGGAGCTCCCAGGGGCGGCGCTCAATTGGCCGAGCACCGCCCGGGGGGAGGGAGGGTTAGGTCGGCCAGGATGCCCTTGGCTCACCGCGCACCAGTGACCCCTGTGGTCTGGCCGGGCACCTGCGGGCTTGCCTGTAAGCTGCCCAGGGCTGCGTTGTCCTCCGTAGCTGTAGCTCTGGGTGGCTGCATGGTGAGTCTGCAGTGTGAAAAAAAGTGGTCGGTTGACGGCACATGCTTCGGAGGACAGCACGTGTTTGTCTTCGCTGCTCCCAAGTCAGCGCAGGGGTGGTAGTGGTGGGCTGAGCCTAAAATTAATTGGACGTTACTAAATTGGGGAGAAAACAGATAAAAAAAAAACCCACACATCTCTATCTGTATTCTGTTGCTCATCCAGTATGACACTGTGTTATTGGTGCTGCCCTCTCAAGCTGACATGACGCAGCACATTTCACTCACCCATGTAAAGTTTCATAACATTGGATTTCATACACCTCCATTTTGCTGGTGGTGATATCACTGTGTTATGTTTATGAACAGCATAAATGACTGCTTATTATACAGGAGAGATCGGAACTTGCATCTCATTATAAGTAATTTGCAACACCTAAAGTTAAGATTTAAATTCCTTCTGGCAAAGATAAATGAGTGGTATAGTGAACAGAAAGAAGTAGCAAATATAATAGGATGGAGCCATGGCTTCTGCAGACTCCGACCTTGATGCAGCTATGCACAGGCAAAAAAGAAAAGGAAAACACATTTCCACAAAGAACAAATGTACCTGTTAGTTTAGTGAAATGAACAAAAAAAATCAGGAAATATTATTTAACACTTCATAGGGCCAAAACACATTAAGAAAAGAAACATGGAAAGAAATAACTAACAATGTAAATTCACTGGGACACAAACCAACACGTAGACCTAAAAGAAAGGGTCCCCAAAAACGGAAAGCATAAACAAAACTAAGCGTGTTTCTTTATACAGGTATATGGAAGTTTACCATGGTAAATTTGCACAGTAATTCTCTAGTTTACCATGTCTGTACTCGTCTGTACCCTAACCAAGCTTCCCTCAGCTTTCAGTGCTTTCATTTAAGAATATCACAGAAAACGTTTGTTTGAGTCTTTGTATATGTTAGTTGTGTAAAGGAACAAAGTACAGTACATACTGTAGGCTACGCAAGAAAATGTGTTTTGTCATATTTCAGTTGTCTGTGTGCTACATAATTAGAAAAGATTTCAGTTTGTGTTTAATTAAAGAACTCTGCAAAGATTTTTTACGTTTTTCCCTTCCGTTATTAATGTGAAGTTTAAAATAATAAAGCACCTTAAAATATAAAAGAAACCAAAACAAAATGTATTTATTGCCATTGTTATTTAATATAGACCATTAATAAATAACATTTTTGTTTTCTTTTATATTTTAAGGTACTTTATTTTAAAATAAACATTTAAACCGGAAGTTTCACATACGAACAGCTAGTTGAATCGACGCACGTAAGAGGCATGCGTAAAATAACAGGCATAAACCAAAGTCATAAATCAGGAAAAAATTATAATACATCAAGGGTAAGCGTGAAACTTCGACATTAGAATGAGATTCGTACATTTGCATAGGAAAGTAGTTTGAAACGAACAGCAGGAAAGTTACAGGGCTGAAAATGACTACATCACGGGTAGGTCTACTTTGTCACAAAAACCTGTGAAAAGAAGACAGGAAGGAAAAATTAATGATACAGCCCAGTTTCTTCAATGATGCATAGAACCCAGTGTATTTAACATTATTTTTCTTTATTTATTTTTTATTGCAGTATCTTTTCAAACAACCGTAACATGAATTTGCTTACATCCTAATGTTGTTTCATTAATGTCTATTTGAACACCGCGGTGGTTTTAGTATTACAAGATGTACATTAGAAGTTCACTTTTGATGCGACGTCTGTCATATCTGAGCACACTGTTAAGATTAGAAGGGTCGTTACGCATCTTCACTGTTGAACAGGTACTGATAGCACTGCAAAGGGCAATACTGCAAGAGCTGCAAACTGGGGCTTCAGGCTTCTGCAAAACTGTAACCCGTCCTCCCTTTAGGGTTTGCATTATCAGGGGGATGCAGGGCTATATTTTCTGCACAAAAGGCTTCGATTCATTTGAAAGTTTGATTCTGCGTTATAGCTGCTTCCGTTTTGTGAAATTGTTTGGGATATTGACTGCTTGTTGCTTAGTACGGGGGCTCGTTGGTGCCATCGAAAAACTGACGCGCAAATTCTGGTGAAGCAGTAAATCGCAGCAAGGCAAAACATGTTGTGATACGTATTTCTAATATACAGACGTGCTCAAATTTGTTGGTACCCTTACAGCTCATTGAAATAATGCTTCATTCCTCCTGAAAAGTGATGAAATTAAAAGCTATTTTATCATGTATACTTGCATGCCTTTGGTATGTCATAGAATAAAGCAAAGAAGCTGTGAAAAGAGATGAATTATTGCTTATTCTACAAAGATATTCTAAAATGGCCTGGACACTTTTGTTGGTACCCCTTAGAAAAGATAATAAATAATTGGATTATAGTGATATTTCAAACTAATTAGTTTCTTTAATTAGTATCACACATGTCTCCAATCTTGTAATCAGTCATTCAGCCTATTTAAATGGAGAAAAGTAGTCACTGTGCTGTTTAGTATCATTGTGTGCACCACACTGAACATGGACCAGAGAAAGCAAAGGAGAGAGTTGTCTGAGGAGATCAGAAAGAAAAAATAATAGACAAGCATGGTAAAGGTAAAGGCTACAAGACCATCTCCAAGCAGCTTGATGTTCCTGTGACAACAGTTGCAAAATATTAAGAAGTTTAAGGTCCATGGAACTGTAGCCAACCTCCTGGCGCGGCCGCAAGAGGAAAATCGACCCCAGATTGAACAGAAGGATAGTGCGAATGGTAGAAAAAGAACCAAGGATAACTGCCAAAGAGATACAAGCTGAACTCCAAGGTGAAGGTACGTCAGTTTCTGATCGCACCATCCGTCTTTTTTTGAAAGTGGGCTCCATGGAAGAAGACCCAGGAGGACTCCACTTTTGAAAGAAAAACATAAAAAAAAAGCCAGACTGGAATTTGCTAAAATGCATATTGACAAGCCACAATCCTTCTGGGAGAATGTCCTTTGGACAGATGAGTCAAAACTGGAGCTTTTTGGCAAGTCACATCAGCTCTATGTTCACAGATGAAAAAATGAAGCTTTCAAAGAAAAGAACACCATACCTACAGTGAAACATGGAGGAGGCTCGGTTATGTTTTGGGGCTGCTTTGCTGCGCCTGGCACAGGGTGCCTTGAATCTGTGCAGGGCACAATGAAATCTCAAGACTATCAAGGCATTCTGGAGCGAAACGTACTGCCCAGTGTCAGAAAGCTCTGTCTCAGTCGCAGGTCATGGGTCCTCCAACAGGATAATGACCCAAAACACACAGCTAAAAGCACTCAAGAATGGATAAGAACAGAACATTGGACTATTCTGAAGTGGCCTTCTATGAGTCCTGATCTGAATCCTATCGAATATCTATGGAAAGAGCTGAAACTTGCAGTCTGGAGAAGGCACCCATCAAACCTGAGACAGCTGGAGCAGTTTGCTCAGGAAGAGTGGGCCAAACTACCTGTTAACAGGTGCAGAAGTCTCATTGAGAGCTACAGAAAACGTTTGATTGCAGTGATTGCCTCTAAAGGTTGTGCAACAAAATATTAGGTTAGCGGTCCCATCATTTTTGTCCATGCCATTTTCATTTGTTTTCTTATTTACAATATTATGTTGAATAAAAAATCAAAAGCAAAGTCTGATTTCTATTAAATATGGAATAAACAATGGTGGATGCCAATTACTTTTGTCAGTTTCAAGTTATTTCAGAGAAAATTGTGCATTCTTCGTTTTTTTTTGTGGAGGGTACCAACAAATTTGAGCACGTCTGTATATCAACTTTGTAGTTTATGGTGGCGACACAGATGTGGATTTTTGCCTTGGAATTCATGTGCAGCAATGTTTGTTTGAATATTCAGATAGTTTCTCTGCACTGAAGAAAATAATACTACTCCATCCTGCTGTTTTCACGTCACACAGCTAAAGTCTTCTCTCGTTGATCAACCAATAAGCACTGACACAAAGTGCAGTGATTATACTGACGTTAATGCTGGCCATTAGCAGCTAACAGAAACAGTATGAGGAATCAGAATGCAGAAAGCTGGACAGCGGTGCCGACTAAGATAAAGGTTAATTAAGAGAGGAGTTGCTGGTGGCTGCATTGAAAAATGTTGGATTAGCGTAACCCTAGTATGGTCACTCTGAGCCAGCAGAGCATGAACAAGCAACACCTAGAACTTCATTATTTGTCGGAGTAGCTGATGTTGATTGTGGTTTACAGTATAAGCATGCAAGATGATGCTGGTTCCCAGCAGTTGATGTTGAGCTGACCGGTATTGCCCTATTCTCTATGCAGATCTCTTCAGGAACAGATGTGCCGCTTTAGTATTTCCCAATGTAATGTCTGACCCCCTTTACTACAGCAGCAATATCCAGCAATATATTGAAACAGTTAAACACACACACACACACACACACACACACACACACACACACACACACACAAATCCACTGAAACACAGGTTTTATTTTACCTTGGGAAAATAATAGAACCAAATTAGTGACAGCAAGCACTATGGAATTTAATAAGGATTGTATCTGGGTAGTACTCTTAAATATGATCAACATTATTACATGTTAGCAGAATATAGTATATGTTTAAATGTGTTTGCTTAGTCTAGTTTAAATTTTCAAATTCAAAATACCACAATTGAGAATACCAGTACAGTACTAAATAACATTGGTACTTTGGTAAAGACAGTAAAATAAAAACGTTTATAGTCAAACCCTGTTATAAACCCCCGCACCCCCTCCTGCTCCAACCCCTACACCCACTGCATCCCCTACTAACTCACCCTCCTTCTCCACCTTCTCTCCCCTCTCAGACTCTGACCTCTCCTCCCTGCTCCAGGGTCACAACCCACCACGTGTGCCCTGGACCCCCTCCCCACTCACCTCTTTCAAGCTGCTGCTCCTGCTCTACTTCCCTTCATCTCCTCCCTTCTCAACACCTCTCTCCTTTCTGGTCTCTTTCCCTCTGCCTTCAAACAAGCCTCTATCACTCCCTTCCTCAAAAAACCTACCCTCGACCCCACCTCCCTCCAGAGCTACCATCCTGTCTCCCTCCTACCTTTCCTCTCTAAAACCCTCGAGTGGGCTGTACACCGCCAGCTCTCTGCTTTCCTGTCCAACCACTCTCTGCTCAACTCTCTCCAATCTGGCTTCCGCTATGCTCACTCCACTGAAACCGCCCTCCTGTCTGTCACCAACTCACTAAACTCTGCCCGAGCTGCCTCTCTCTCCTCTGTCCTAATTCTCCTCGACCTCTCTGCTGCCTTTGACACTGTCGATCACTCTATTCTACTATCCTCTCTCACTGACCTGGGAATCTCTGGCACTGCTCTGGCCTGGTTCTCCTCCTACCTCTCCAACCGCACTTACCAGGTAACCTGGCATGGAGCAACCTCCACACCTCGACCTCTCTCAACAGGAGTCCCCCAAGGGTCAGTCTTGGGTCCTCTCCTGTTCTCTCTCTACACCCGCTCCCTGGGCCCCCTCATCGCATCCTATGGTTTCTCATAACATTTCTATGCTGATGATGCTCAGATTTTCTTCTTCCCCACCTGACTCCACCATCCCCTCCCATATCTCTACCTGTCTCAACCTCTCTAAATCTGACCTCCTTTTCTTTCCTCCTCCTCCCCCTCCTCTGATCTCTCTATCTCTGTTCCTCTGGATTCTACCACGCTCTCTCCCTCCTCCTCAGCTAAGAACCTCAGAGTCACCCTGAACCCCTGCCTCTCTTATTCCCAGCACACTACTCTGGCACGCACTTGCCGATTCTTCCTGAGCAACATCCGAAGAATCCGACCCTTCCTCACCAACTATGCCACCCAGCTCCTGGTCCAGGCCCTGGTACTCTCCCGCCTAGACTACTGCAACTCCCTCCTGGCTGGCCTACCTGCGTCCGCCACCCGTCCACTCCAGCTCATCCAGAACTCCACTGCCCGCCTGGTGTTCTCTCTGCCTCACTTCTCCCACGCAACTCCACTGCTCTGCTCACTCCACTGGCTCCCGATCACTGCTCGCATCCAGTTCAAGACTCTTGTACTAGCCTACAGATGCCTTGACCAGACTGCACCCAGCTACCTCCAGACCCTCATCTCTCCCTACACCCCCAATCGACCTCTCCGCTCCGCCTGCACTAGAAGACTGGCTCTACCTCCGCTACGCTCCCCTGCCTCCAGAGCCCGCTCCTTCTCCACCCTTGCTCCGCAGTGGTGGAATGACCTTCCTACAGATGTCAGGACTGCCCAGTCCCTGACCACATTCCGGTGCCTCCTTAAGACTCACCTCTTCAAACAGCACCTGTAGAACTCCTCTGTTTGTATCCTGGGACACTATCACCCTTCATTTAAATGTGCTTTATCTGCACCCTATTTTACTGCATTTAATCCTGCACTTTAGAGTACTGTAATCTGTCAAGTGTCATTTAATCTGCAGTACTTTGTATTTAATTATATCCTGATGCAACTATCACTGACACTGTTATCTGCTCCATTATTGAATCGTATTTGGTCATACTTGTACTTGCTAGAACCAAAGTCACTGTATTTATCTTGCTCTTAATTGTATTATTACTTGTACTGTGATTCTTGAAATGTATTTTTGTTTACGACTGTAATCTGCTAAGAAATAAATAATAATAATAATAATAATAAACCGAATATACTATATATATATAATAATATATATATAATATATATATATATATATATATATATATATATATAATGCAAGTATATGTATATATATATATATATATATATATATATATATATATATATATATATATATATATATATATATATATATATATATATATATATATATATATATATATATATAAAGCTTCTATAATGCCAGATTTCTCTAAATGAAACAGTTACATACACATTATATACCACGTAACAAACAATAAATAAATAAAAAAAACAAGTCCCAGTCCTTTCGTATATATGTGTGTGTGTGTGTGTGTGTCCCGAATGCAATGAAAACTCGTTTTGTTTTATATAGCGCATACTTTCCTTGTATTATTTATTTTCCGTTGGTACACATTTAAATTGCTTATTAATTAAACAGTTTCTTTCACCACCTCGTTACGTTTTCTTCTCAGTCTGGAGGGGGGCTTTTTAAACTTTTACAGTTGAATATACATACACAAAAATAAACTCTTGCTCTTTCCTTTTCGTTTACTACTCACGATTTTCCTTTGATGTTGTGGATAGGAGCAGACAACGACACGCCGTTCTGTCAGAAAGGATTCACGGGCAGGTTACAGGAAAACGTACATCCGAAGCCTTACAGCACACCACGCTTCTTCAGAGTATACGGATGCAAACTCTGGGATTATCCTAGTGAGGTCTTCACGCAAACTCACAGACTTGAACTCACTTCAGTCTCAGCTGGTATTAATTCCAGTTAAACCAGACACGATTTTAGCTGAAATATAATGGACTGGCGTTTGCAGTTCTAACATATACCGTTACCGCTATACTGTGCTAAAGCGCAAATGTCTTTTTTTTTCTTTTCAATGCACTGTGTCATTTCCATAAAACCAGGTGCCAGCTGGGGTGAATGTCACTTGTTTTTCTCCTTAACAACAACCACGAACCAAACACGGATCCAAGTAAAAAGGAAAGGGCGCTTTCTGAGCGGAGATTATCCTGATAACGGCGTCAGCCAAAGGTGGGACACTGTCAGATTCGCACGTACTTCTTTTATTCATATATATGCTCTGAGCACACTCTTAAACTCAGAGGACACGTTTAATGAGGACAGAGATGTTTTAAACTCCTGTAAGTGGTTTTGTTCGTGCACTGGGCTTGCTATATGTCCAGACAACTTTTTAATAATCAAGAAAATCACAGACTCAATTCATTTTAAGTTTTAACGAATCACAGCAGTAGTAGTGCACTTTCGGTTTATTAAATGCTTGAAAATGTGGATTGGTTGGTTGCGCAGACCACCTTCAGGCTAGCCATGCAAAAAGCTACCCACAGCTGTGTTCTAAAACATTCAATATAAAACACCCTTAAAGACTAAAACATCATTTCTATACCTCATAGCAATGCATCCAATATAAATGAGATATAAATTCAAATATATGCTTAGCTTCCAGTATATGGAAGTGTAGTGTAGGATATATGAAAAATAAGAACTGTCTTCAAAAGGCAGACTTCTGACTTCGACCAAACACCCTCAGAGCATGGACCACGTCAGCTTGCAAGATCAAGTTCAATGGTATCAAATTGGGTCTTGCTCTGGGCTTATATATTGTAAGCTGCTCTGGATAAGGGCGTCTGCTAAGAAGTAAATAATAACACTATGTAACACAATTTTTGTTCCTGGGTAGTAAGTGTTATTTCCTAATTGCTTATGCCTCAAAAGTATAGAAAATGGTTATTATTCCCCACAAACTTTGCTTTTGTGACCAGGACAGTGATATTTTGAAATTTACCTATTTCCAATGAGAAAACGGGTGAATTTGTGTGTTTTCGTTCACATAAAGTCAGAAAAAAACAACATATGAATCCAAATTAACATGTATTTATACTAAAGTAATACAAAAATGACTACAAAAGATTTAGAAGTGAGTAGTTTTTCGAGATTTACGATTATACTGTAAATCACTTTCACGAATCAGCCCCCAAATGTAGTCTCCCATCATGTTCTCGTTATACTGTCCTTGGTAGCGGCGTTCAAAGTCCAGTATATCCTGGTGGTGGAAGCGGTCGCCTTGCTCCTCTCGATGCAGCTCCCATGTTCTCCTTGAATTTATCAAGATGAGCATCAAGGATATGGACTTTGAGGGACATCCTACAGCCCATTGTGCCGTAGTTCTTCACCAGAGTCTCCACCAGCTCCACATAGTTTTCGGCCTTGTGATTGCCCAGGAAGCCCCGAACCACTGCGACAAAGCTGTTCCAAGCCGCTTTCTCCTTACTAGTGAACTTCTTGGGGAATTCATTGCACTCCAGGATCTTCTTTATCTGTGGTCTGGCGAAGACACCGGCTTTGACCTTTGCCTCAGACAGCTTAGGGAAGAAGTCTTGAAGGTACTTGAAGGCTGCCGACTCCTTATCTAGAGCTCTGACAAATTGTTTCATAAGGCCCAATTTGATGTGCAGTGGTGGCATCAGCACCTTCCGGGGGTCCACCAGTGGCTCCCACTTGACGTTGTTCCTCCCCACAGAGAACTCGGTCCGCTGTGGCCAGTCCCGCCTGTGGTGATGCGCCTTGGTGTCCCCTGCTGTCCCAAAGGCAAAGATAGCAGGGAAACTTGGCAAAACCGCCTTGGAGACCCATCAGGAATGCCACCATTTTGAAGTCTCCTATGACCTTGATGCCATCTCAGAAAAATGCAGATATGTATCCACATAGGCAGCTGGAACTAAACTGAACTGGTGGGCTTAAGGCCCCTGTATTTATACTACTATTTATATTACTGGAAAGTTCTAGAAAGTTCTAGAAGTTACTCCAAGTTTACTCAGCACTGAATCTATCTGGAATGTTCTGGAAAATAGGTACATTTCAAAATATCACTGTCCTGGTCACAAAAGCAAAGTTTGTGGGGAATAATAGCCATTTTCTATACTTTTGAGGCATAAGCAATTAGGAAATAACACTTACTACCCAGGAACCAAAAAAAATAAAAAAAATTGTTACACGGTGATAATAATAATAATAATAATAATTATATGGGATTTTCCCTCCATTGAATAGATCAGGAGTCCCAATTATATCTGATCATCAATCTGCCTTGACAGTTCTTATCTTTGAGTTAATAATGTATTCTAGAAGGATCCGGTCAACTCTTTTTAAAAAACTGATTGGAGTTATATAAAACATTCAAAATTAATTGGATGTAACTCCTTTACAAAATATTGGAACATGATCTCATGGTTCTGTGACAGAAATACGTTGATTCTTGGTAGTAAATCTCCTGCCTGACCTGTGAGGGCGCTAAGCAGCGAGAACAGAGTACCTTGGCCAGGCTGGCCCGACAGTTCTTTCCCAGGGTTCAAGGGAAGTCAACCAGCTAGAAAGGGGGTGGAACCGATGTGGCAGCCGCAGATTGGAGGCGGTTGCACTCGTTTACCAAGGGGTCATGCGTGACGGCATAAAAGGGGACGGAGAGATGCAATCTGTTCCTTCGCTTTGGTTTGTGTTATTGAACCTGAAAGGACCCGTGAGAGACCCAGTGATAAAACGTATCGTGAGTGTTTTGTTTGTGTGTCTATAATTGTCTTGTTTGTTAATATTAGACGGCTAACACGTTCCTGAGGTGTCGCCAAGGGCCAACACAAAACTGCCAGCACAGCACTGCACTACTGTCACTAATAAACCTGTATCACCCACCACGAGCACTACTGCACGCACCCAGGACTGGTGACCGTGTTAGTATATTGTGGGACGGATATTTGTGTTTATTATTTGGGACTGCAACCCCATTGTTATTTACTCCGTGCACTACACACTACACACTGGCAGAGGATTTTGAGGACTCCCTGGTCTCCGCCCGGACAGGGATACTGTCAGTCCCCGCCCTTCAGAGCAGCCGAGCACCTCCTCTCTCTCCTCCACCACCACCAGCATCAGCCCTGGGATCCAGACCTCCGAGACCACCGACCCCAATGGGCCCCCTTGTCTCCCTTCATGGAGACTAAGGTTGGCCCTCAGCTGGAGGAGAGGTGGACAGATATTGAACCATTGTTCCCTCTGTCCCCCCAACTTGTTTTAGGTGCAACCAACCGGCCAGGTCATGCCCTGCTGCAATGGAGTGTGACGTGGCCGCGTGTAATTGGGCACCTGAAATAGGTAAGTGAGGAGAAAATGATTGGGAGGGGCACAGTTTCTCATTTTCAACCCCTCCTTTCTCTAAAAAGTTAGGTGAACCAAAGTTCACAGGATCCTTACTATAATACAATAAATCAATCAATCAATAAATCAATCAATCTTTATTTTATATAGCGCCTTTCATAGTGGACCAGCATCACAATACACTTATATATAATACAATAGAGATGCTGTTATATATATATACAGTATATATATAAAACAGCAATTTTTTGTTTGATTGTACTAACCTGGGTCTACAATATATTCCCTCTGAGCAAAATATCATGTCACCTTTTCAGATTAGTTATCTTTCATATACAGGTGTATGTTAACTGGATATTTAATAGGAGTTTTGCCATAGGCTTTTGTTATGAAGTCAGTGGAAGGTCCAGATATTTTCGTCTAAATTCAGGCTACAGTTAACATGTTACAATGTAACAGTCTTACAGTGACTGAACTAAATCTGACTTCTTTCTCTGTTCATACAAAATCCAGTTGAAGCAGGTTTTAAGGCAACCTCTCCTCTTGCCAATTTTCAGTGTTGATTAATATGAGACACTACCGCAAGCATTTTCTAATACTCATTATTTTAAACAAAATTTTAGCTTAACTCAGTAAACCGTCCTACGCTTTATGCTCTCATCTCTTCTTGCCAGGTTCTAATTAATTTCTGCGATTGTGGAAGGGTGGTGGGCAACTCACTGACACACACGGGAGACAGAAGTTTTATTTGAAAACACGCACTGGTGCCCAGTTTTATTATTTTTGAAGTTTTCTTTTAGCCCGCAGAGGGTGCTGTTGTCTGTGGCCTGAGTACTGGGAACGATACACAGGACCACAGGAATACCAATACTGGTAAACAGATAAAACACTGGCACACTCACAGGTGCTCAAAATAATAATGAAAACAAAAGGTGAAATGAAAAGGGAAAATAAAACTACAAAACAAAGGTGCTGCTTATGCAGCGTCCCCACTGCTGCTAAGCCGGTCAGCTTGGGATCTCCGTCCTACGCTGATATGCACTATACACTGGGGTGGCCAAGGTTCCCCTATCACTACACACGTCCCCTCGGGTACGTAACAATAGATTTTAATGAAATTATTTATTTATTGCTGGCTGTCTTCCTCAGCCGTGCTTGCATGTTTTGGTCACCTGCTCCAACCACTGGCCTTCTCAACCAGCGTCTCTGTGTGTTTCCAATCATGGCCACCCGAATGCACAACCAAGAGCAGTTCTTATGGACCGAGCAGTCTCCCAAGGCCCGCCTCTCAGCCACTCAGAGAGAGGGAAAGCACACACACCCTCTTCCCCACCTCTCCGTGTCATCGCCATGACTGACAGGCAGATCATACGAGACTGCTGTCCTCTTCCTGCAGTACCACGCATGTTCCTGATAGTCAGCACAGATCTCCCCCGTTACAGTGATATATAGAAACATGTTTATTTTAATTTAAACTTCTACTTTCTGTTATCCAAAAGGTATTTAGTTTGTTAATATAAATGAAATCGCTCATTATGGAAAGGACATTGGCTTTTAAATTTCTGATCACCAAAACCCAGCTACATTGGCCAAGACCAATTAGTCATCTCCACACACACTGCTTTTACTACAAGCAGGTAAAGACCAGCTCACAAAATGAGTTGTTTGCTGTATATTTGAAGTTACAGTTTATACTATTTTGTCTTATTGTCTTGCTTTTTCAAACATAATATTCTAAAAGCTGTATTATTCCGGTCTTTCTAGAATATTTGCTTTTAAATTAAAGTCTTTAAATCAAACTTATTTCTTCCTTTAAATAAGACTTGACTGTGAGTCTGTTCTTGAACTAGTTAAACTGTTGTGACAGGATGGCATGTGTTGTGACATCAGGCCAGAAGCAGGAACTGAAACAGATACTACAGGTAGGGTGCAATGGCATTTGTGCCATCTTTATTTTCCAAAAGTAACAAAATAAAGGTTTAAATAAAACAAACACTTGCTCACAGAGCGAAAAACAAATATTTTAAATAAAACAAATCTCAAACACACAACAATATATAAATCGGTCAGGCTGGGCAGTAGCCTTCACTGACACAGATTTATTTTTAGTTCCGTTTTGTTTCGTTTCGTTTCGTTTCGTTTCGTTTTCGTTTTCATTTTCTTTTAATTTTACTTCTCCTCTCCACTCTCGTTCCTTCTCTCAAACACTCTCTCCCCGTGCAGCCAATCTGCACGTCTTTTATATTCTGGCCAAGGGGTTAACTAGCTAGTAATTATCTTATTACCCCTCGGCCAGAGTCTGCACGAGTTTAATAATGATGCGTGACTGTCAGCTAATTAAATACTCAGTATCTGATCAGTCACGCATCCTCACGAGGTTCTAAAAACACACAAAACAATAACACATAATTGTGGCGGCTTTTGTCACGCCCGCAATAATAATAATAATACAATAAATCATAATGATAATACAAAACATACAAATATACAAATAATAATACAGGAGCGGGGTGAACCCCGTCACAACTGTATACTGGTTTTCTAAGTCTTTTTTTGTTTCCCTATTATAAGATTTTTATTCTTTTCTACTTTAAACACCTACACTAGTAAAACACATATATTTATTTGCTTAGATTATGTTATTCCTTTTTTGCTCAGCACAGCAATTCTCTCCAGAAAGTTGGCTACCTTTTTCTCATCACACTGGAATGTGCTAACAAGGTTTGGCACTTGATTCAAAGAGTTGCTTTCATGTGATAAGAGCCTGTCAGGAGCTGGTCAGCTTGACCTCTTCAGCAGCCTCCTTCACACAAGCTGCACGCAAAAGCTACTTACAATATTTCCTATTGGGTATACAGATCTATTCTAAAAGAGTACAGGCAATACTAATATTGTTATTGACAAAGAGTATATCATATTATTTCAATCAATACATGTAACTTTAAAGCATCCAATTCCTGTTCCCAGCAAGATCCGAACTCTGCACCAGGCTCAGCTCAATGTGCAGGGCTTCTCCTCTGCCCTGCCACACAGGACAATCAGGAAAAAAGAAACTAACGTCACTGATACACAAAGAGAGACAAGAAAGAATAGAAGAAACTCAGTTCAGATAGACAAGCATGCAGGTCACCCCCCAACATTACCATATTAACCGTTTGATTCCACATTATGAAAAAGCAGAGATAACAATGAGCTGGTGGTGGTTTGTACTGAATGAAGTCTGGCCTTGAGAACAGAATTGCATTGTTTGTTCAGAAACATTAAGAATCTCACAATATGAAAGTGCAGCTGAGATATGAAACTGATCTCAGGTAGTTTAGCAATGTGAACAGAAAGGTCAGTGTTTATTTAAAACCACTGCACACATGCACCCAGGGGACTCCCTAACCATGATCTCCTGTAAAAAAAAAAAAAAAAAAAAAACAGTTATCATGTTCACCATGCAGTGGGACAGACAGAAAGACCCGATCAGTGCAGTAAGCTCCACATCTTGAAGGAGGACCCTAACAACAAGATTGGGAATCAAAGGCTTAATCATAATGATGGAGAGATTCATCCTGATTCCTCACAGGGAGGGGCCAGCCCTACCTAACTGATAGAAGCACACCCCCACAAACAGTCTGAATCAGCACACTGACGAAGGCACCAGACTGTGCAGAGTTTATGATTGTGTGAAGTAAATGAAGTCAGAGAAGAGAACTAAAAGAAGATAACTTATGAAATTAAGATATTTCACCAAGTGGAGTCTTTCTCAAAGTCATTATGTTTTGCTTAATTGTATAACCGAGTCTTTGGAGTTTTGCTCCCTCTAGTGGTTCACAGAGGGATGACTAGTTAGTCACACAGGATCCAGACATTTCGAAACTGTATCTGAGGGCTCTGCTCTGAGCTACAATAGAGCAACCCACTGAAACAACTACTTCAGCAGATTAGTATTATCATTTTATATCCCTGCACTGCACTGATACTCATTATAAAAGTTCACCCTGGTAAATGTACAGTCATTTTGCAGTTTCCTGTGCTTTAGCAGGCTTGTGCTGGTTAGCCATTGTTTTTACAATGCTTTACAATACATATCTGTGCTTCACCTGCTCGCCTTTGCTTTACCATGATTGTGCTGTGCTTTTACCCTGGTATACGACACACTTTTACAAGGGAGACAATGATCATTTTTATAGACCTTCAATATTGTGGCTCACTCCATTCTGACTACAGCTCCCATCATCCCTCACTGGTACTGCTGGGGCAGAGGATGATGGGAGCTGTAGGCACTGTATTGAATCTGCAGCTTTCTGTCTTTCCCCATATTTAAGGTTGTTACCTCACAAGCCTGTATTGATAAAATGTGCATTATAGGTTTTTCTTGTAAAATGTTACCAGTGTAAAAAAACACCAAAGATGTAAACAAATGAGGAGAGCTCCTGTACCTCTTCCCTTTGTTTCCATTTGTGTTTTTCTTCCCTGAAATGAAACAGAGCTCCCTGTATATACAGCGTTCCTATCATACCCCCCTGCTGCTGCAGGGAGCAGCAGGTGAATGGCTGGCTGTCTGTTTAGTTCACAAGCCAGAAAGCTTGCATTGTTACTGATAAAGCAGAGTGCACACACAAAAGACCAAACTCTGGAAGAATGTGATAAATATTCAGCCAGATTGTTGAGTCAAATTGAACAAGATTATGAGATCCAAGTTTCATGGCTGGTTTCACAGACCCAGATTAGCCAGATTATAATCTTGGTTAACTTTACCTAAATTAACATTATGTAGTCCAGGACTAGTACTAATCATGGTCTGTGAAACCAGCCATCAGCAAAATGTCTTACTAGTACAATATTCTTCAGCAGGTTGATTAAATTATTGCTTTGTATATTATTTGAGTTGATTAATTATTATTATTATTATTTATTCTATTTGTATTTTTATTTAACTCTGTAGACCCCTCTGCACTGTATTTGGTAGTGATTCTGGGGGACTATTCAAGTTTGTATATTATTTGAGTTAATTAAACGTTTTTATTGTGAAATATTATTTTATTCTATTTTTATTCAACTATTAACATTGCTGATCTAGAGTTATAAAGCGAAGAGAACCTCACTCAACACTGCAGAGCTGTATAGAGGTCTACAGGAAAGAGAACTCCACTCAACATTGCACAGCTGTATAGCGGTCTATAGGATAGAGAACTCCACTCAACACTGCAGTGGGCTCTAATAGTACAGGAGAGATCACTCCACTCTATTTTTAACACACACCCGTATTTGCAGATTATGGATGATGTAATCAATGCCTCTACAATGCCATAGAGAACATCTGGTAAGGAGCTCTGTGGTAAGGATGACTGGTGCAGTGCAAAAGAGTACAATGTCCAGGCTGCCGTTTCCCAATAATAATAATATTTATTACAGTCCAAGAGAAAGTTCAAAAAGTAATCCAAAAATGAAACAATAATAAGCCCCGCTACCAATCGATGGTATTTGGGCAAAATAACAAAAAAGGTTCAGGGTCCAAAAAGTAAACAAAAAGACACGCCGTTAGCCACAATCCTCCCTGCACGAAAACTGTGCTCTTTTCCTCCGGGGATCGTGGTGCATGCGCTGTGCGGTGTCGTGCTGTGTGGTGAGGGGCGTGCTCTGGGGTTAATGCTGGTTCTCCGGCTACAGCCTCCCGTCCTCCTGCTCCTCTACTAAAACACAAACAGACACGTAACACAAAAGGTAAACAAAACACCAGCTCTGGCCGGTCGTTCTCACTTTCTCAGCGCAAGGGGAGGAACTGACGTAGCAGCTTCCCCTTTGTACCCAGCAAACTCCTCCCTGCAGTCAGCGCGTCGCCATGGTTTCTCCAATAGAGGGCTGCCCCACAGCTGACTGCAATGGAATCGTCCTGAGTACTTGCAGCTACGCGCCCGTCCTAATATGGTCACCTTCCGGTTTCCACCTACCACCGAGGTGGCAGATCTAGGAGGCAGCATACCTTCCCCCTTACACAGCGCCCTTTCTAATTGGGAGGGAGATTTACAGCATTGATCCTTTCTCTCTCTATCACAAGCTCCTATTCATTAACATATATTATAAACACTGATTATATTATAAACACCCTTACATTTGGAGGCTCCGCTGGGATTCGGGTTCGCCACGAAGCAAGCAGTATTTGTGCAAACAGACAGTTAATTTACTAGCATTGTTCTTTTGTTTCTACATTGTTTCTGAGCTGCCGTTATGGACAAACTTAAGTTACTGGCATGGTGCGGAGCCAAAGGCGTTGCTCCTCCTCGTGTTTTTTGGGTGGGCAATATACCTGAGGGCATTACTACACAAAAACTATTAGATATACTTAACAATAATGATGTTTTGGGAAGATTAAAGTGTGTAGGAAGACATTACAACCTGGATGATGATCAGTGGTCTGCACTGTGCTACAGCGACAAAGATTTGATTGACCTGGACCTGCCAGAGACCTTGGATACTGGGAGCAATATTTCCCCTTTGACATTGAAGCAAGTACTTTTAATGCCTAACCCAAAAACCCCAAGGCCCAATTTCAAAAAGAAGCTGCAAATGTTTTTGGAGACCAAAGGCAAGACACTGAGCAACCTTCATGAAGGAGCTGGAGTTCAAGCAGCCTCATCAACCAGTGCTTCAGATGAACTACTGTCTACTATTGGGAAGGCACTTGAAACCACCTCACCTTATAAAAGGCTTAGCGTGGTTTCTGGAGTGAAGCCCACCCCCAGCCAGGAGGATGATTATGACACCTGGATAGCACAAGCAGGCCACATGATCCAACAGTGGCAGTGTGGAGAAGGAGAGAAGCGAAAAAGGCTGGTTGAAAGCTTGAGAGGCCCGGCCCTTGATGTTGTCAGACCTCTGCGTGTTGGAAACCCTGATGCATCTGCTCAGGAGTACCTCAGTACACTTGAACACATGTTTGGAAGCACAGAGAGTGGAGAGGACTTATATTTAAGATTTCGCACTACAATGCAGGAGCACGGAGAAAAGCTGTCTGTATTCCTGGCCCGGCTGGAGAAGCTGTTACAGAAAGTGTATCTGAAGGGAGATATAGAAGTCAGTGCCTTAGGAAAAGCAGGCTTAACGCAGCTACTCAAAGGAGCTATATATTCCAACATGTGTCTAGTTAAACTCAGGCTTAAAGAAAGGCAGGATAATCCACCCGATTTTTCTGCTCTAGTAAAAGAGATCAGAGAGGAAGAGGAGAGAGAGAGCCTTAAGCAAGCACCCCCCACAGCGCCAATTCAAGTGCATCATGCTTACACTCCTGAGGTCACATCAGCACCTAAAGCAGAAATGGATAGTATAGTAGAGCAGTTACAGGAAATTAGAAAGCAAGTGTCATCCTTGACTGTTCAGCAACACCACTATCAAGATGCCCGACCCCGTCAAGATGCCCGCTCCAGAGGTCACCAAGCACTCTCTCGGGGAGAGTATGCAACAGAAAGGCCGGAACAAGATGGCACACACCCGAACCATGCTAAAAGATATGGGCAGCCACCACCAACTGCTGTCAGAACTCAATTCAGATCCTTTTGCTACTGTTGTGGTGTAGACGGACATAAGATAAAGGAGTGTGTCAACCCTGGAAATGCTACGTTGGTTGCTGAACGTCTTGAAGCACTGTATGGGAAGCAGGCGGAAAACTACAGTGGGACCCAGTGAAGGAGTGCCCTGGGCCCCTGTCTTCAAAAGTGCACTCCAAGTCAAGAACAGTATTAAGCATGAAAACTACTACTGGGGAAAATGCACCAGAAAATAAATGGCCTACTGGTCTGTGTGGCCCTAAAACTGAAGTAACTGTGAGATTAGATGGTCAACCATGCCGTGGCATCCTGGACACAGGCTCGCAAGTGACAATAATCTTTGAAAATTACTACTGGAAGCACCTCAGTCACCTACCATTGCAGCCACTTACCGGCCGTGCTATCTGGGGCCTCGGAGAGGGTCAGTATCCATATCTGGGCTATATCTCAGTATTTATGGAATTCCCTGAAGATGTACTGGGAGTCCAGCAACCGTTAGAAACACTAGCTCTGGTCTGTCCTTCCACTGGTTCCCCTAACAATGTTCCTTGCTTAATAGGGACAAATGCAACAAAAGAGCCGGGAGTCTAGCGGTGGGAGTCCAGCAAGGGGAGGCCTGCGCTGTGACGCTGTTCGACTAGATCCGAACCTAACGGGGCTCTAGAAGAAGCTATCTACTAGTCAGGTCTGTACCCTCCACCCCACTGCTCCTACTGTGCCTTTTGTCCTGCCTGTCCTGCTATGACTGTCTCTCACATCCCTGTTCTGTCCTCCCGTCCTCGTCCTCTGCCCTCCCTCCGCTGCTGCTCCTCCAACCCCTCTAACCTCATTTCTCTGCCTCTCCCCCCCCTCCCGCACACTCTCTGGTGCACTCTGGAACTGTCACTCTTCTGCTAACAAAGCTGATTTCATATCTGCCTTTGCCTCCCACCTCTCGCTCGATTTCCTTGCTCTCACTGAAACCTGGCTGTCCCCTGATAACACTGTTACTCCTGCTGCCCTGTCTCTCTCTACATCCTGTCCCATACCCAGCGTCTCACTGGACGGGGAGGTGGACGGGTCTTCTCCTCTCTCCTCCTTACTCTTTTCTGTCCCCTCCGATCTCTCCTCACTCTCTGTCAATACCTTTGAATTTCATGCAGTCCAACTAACCTCTCCCTGTCAACTCCTGCTCATTGTTCTGTATCGCCCCCCTGGGCCTCTCACTCACTTTCTGGATGAACTCGACTATCTACTCTCCTCCCTCCCCTCTCTGTCTACCCGACTGTCCTGTTGGGTGACTTCAACATCCATCTCTCCAACCCCAGCCACTCTGCTGGATTCCTCCCTCTCCTCCCTCCTTCGACTTCTGTCTCTCTCCGTCCCCCTCCTACCCACAAAGCTGGCCGTCAACTGGACCTCACCTTCTCCAGGGCCTGCTGCCCCTCCACCCCCACTGTCCCCCCTGGACCTCTCTGATCAACCTCCTCTTTATCTCTCTCCCCCTCTGTCCTTGCCTACCCCCCACTGTAACCTCGATCTCTCTCCCCTCTCTCACCTCCCTCCTATCGACCTCCTTTTCACAACTCTCCTTAGACTCTGCTACCTCCACCCTCTTCTCCTCCTCACCTCCTCCCTTGACTCCCTCTGTCCCCTCACCTCCCGACCTGCTCGCCCTTCCCTCCCATCCCTGGCTCTCCTCGGGCTCCGCTCGGCAAGAATCGCACTGCGATCTGCTGAAAAGAAATGGAAGAGAACCAAACTCCTGCTGCCGTAGACCTTTACCGCCCTCTCCTCTCCTCCTTCTCCTCTACTCTCTCCTCTGCTAAATGTGCTTATTTCCAATCTGTAATCCAAGCCTCCACTAACAACCCACGTAAACTATTCTCTACCTTCTCCTCCCTCCTAAACCCCCCCCCTCCTCCTCCCTCCTCTATCTCCCCTGATGACTTTGCCTCCTTCTTCTCTTCTAAAATCTCAGATATCCACAAACTCTTTAACACCTCTCCCTCCCCCGCACCCCCTCCTGCTCCAACCCCTACACCCACTACATCCCCTACTAACTCGCCCTCCTTCTCCACCTTCTTGCCCCTCTCAGACTCTGACCTCTCCTCCCTGCTCCAGGGTCACAAACCCACCACGTGTGCCTTGGACCCCTCACTCACCTCTTTCAAGCTGCTGCTCCTGCTCTACTCCCCTTCATCTCCTCCCTCCTCAACACCTCTCTACTTTCTGGTATCTTTCCCTCTGCCTTCAAAAAAGCCTCTATCACTCCCCTCCTCAAAAAACCTACCCTCGACCCCACCTCCCTCCAGAACTACCGTCCTGTCTCCCTCCTACCCTTCCTCTCCAAAACCCTCGAGCGGACTGTACACCGCCAGCTCTCTGCTATCCTGTCCAACCACTCTCTGCTTGACCCTCTCCAATCTAGCTTCCGCTCTGCTCACTCCACTAAAACCGCCCTCCTGTCTGTCACCAACTCACTTAAGTGTGCCCGAGCTGCCTCTCTCTGTCCTAATTCTTCTCGACCTCTCTGCTGCCTTTGACACTGTTGATCACTCTATTCTACTATCATCTCTTGCTGACCTGGGGATCTCTGGCACTGCTCTGGCCTGGTTCTCCTCCTACCTCTCCAACCGCACTTACCAGGTAACCTGGCATGGAGCAACCTCCCACCTCACCCTCTCTTAACTGGAGTCCCCCAAGGGTCAGTCTTGGGTCCTCTCCTATTTCTCTCTACACCCGCTCCTGGGCCCCTCATCGCATCCTATGGTTTCTCATACCATTTCTATGCTGATGATGCTCAGATTTTCCTCTCCTTCCCCACCTCTGACTCCACCATCTTCTCCCGTATCTCTACCTGTCTGTCTGCTATTTCCTCCTGGATGCACTCGCATCACCTCAAACTCAACCTCTCTAAATCTGACCTCCTTTTCTTTCCCTCCTCCTCCCCTCCTCTGATCTCTCTATCTCTGTTCCTCTGGAATCTACCACCTCTCTCCCTCTTCCTCCGCTAAGAACCTCGGGTCACCCTGGACCCCTGCCTCTCTTATTCCCAGCACATCTCACTCTGGCACGCACTTGCCGATTCTTCCTGAGCAACATCCGAAGAATCCGACCCTTCCTCACCAACTCGCTACCCAGCTCCTGGTCCAGGCCCTGGTACTCTCCCGCCTAGACTACTGCAACTCCCTCCTGGCTGGCCTACCTCGTCCGCCACCCGTCGCTCCAGCTCATCAGAACTCTGCTGCCCGCCTGGTGTTCTCTCTGCCTCGCTTCACCCACGCTACTCCACTACTCCGCTCACTCCACTGGCTCGATCACCGCTCGCATCCAGTTCAAGACTCTTGTACTAGCCTACAGATGCCTTGACCAGACTGCACCCAGCTACCTCCAGACCCTCATCTCTCCCTACACCCCCACTCGACCTCTCCGCTCCGCCTGCACTAGAAGACTGGCTCTACCTCCGCTCGCTCCCCTGCCTCCAGAGCCCGCTCCTTCTCCACCCTTGCTCCGCAGTGGTGGAATGACCTTCCTACAGATGTCAGGACTGCCCAGTCCCTGACCACATTCAGTGCCTCCTTAAGACTCACCTCTTCAAACAGCACCTGTAGAACTCCTCTGTTTGTATCCTGGGACACTATCACCCTTCATTTAAATGTGCTTTATTTTGCTCTTATCTGCACCCTATTTTACTGCATTTAATCCTGTACTTCAGAATACTGTAATCTGCCAAGTGTTTAACCTGTAGTATTTTGTATTTAATCATATCCTGATGTAACTATCACTATTATCTGCTGTATTATTGAATTGTGGTTTGTCACACTTGTACTTTGCTTGAACAAAAGTTATTGTATTTCTTGCTCTTATTGTATTACTTTTATTGTAACACTTAATGTATTTGCTTACAATTGTAAGTCGCCCTGGATAAGGGCGTCTGCTAAGAAATAAATAATAATAATAATAATAATTTGGAATACTGGCTCGCATATGTCGTGATCGAGCAGGAGACAATTATGCCAAGAAACTAAAGATTCATGCCTTGTGCCTCAACACTTACATCAACAAGGAGAGAGAACTCTTGCAGACAGCTAGAGAGCCAATAGGAACCATCCAGATGCTAGGCTCTCTTCCAGTGACTATACCCCCTGGTACAGTACAGCTAGTTGAAAGAAAAGCCCAAGTCGCTGAAGATGTAAAAAATCAGCTCATCTTAGTTGAAGCTCCGGAAGATGACCGACTGCCGAATGGTCTTCTGATCAGAAGGGGAATTGCTCAGACGTCCCACAAGACATCTGCTAAAGTCCAGGTTCCCATTTGCAATGCCTCAGTGCGTTCAGTCACAATACCCGTAGGCACGCAAATAGCACACGTGTACCAGGCTGCCACCGTGGCTCACTCCATTCCTACTAAGCAGAGCATACCAAGCTTGGATGTGTCTCAGCTGAACTTTGGAAATTCCCCTCTGCCTTCCAGTTGGAAAGAAAAACTGCAAACCAAGTTAGCCCAACGAGCTGACGTCTTCCCCACTTGTGACTGGGACGTTGGATGTGCCCGTGGAGTAGAACATCATATTCGCTTGAGAGATGACACGCTTTTAGAGAGGGATCGAGACGCCTTGCACCTGCCGATGTGGAAGACATCTGCAAACATCTTCAGGATTTGAAAAGGGTTGGCATAATTCGAGAGTCTAGAAGCCCTTATGCATCTCCCAGTGTTGTAGCACAAAAGAAAAATGGGGATGTAAGAATGTGCATTGAATGTGCAGTTTAAATAAGCGAACCATACCTGATCAATATACCATGCCTTGGGTGGAAGACGCTCTTGACTGTTTGTCAGGAAGCCGTTGGTTTTCTGTCCTTGATTTATGGAGTGGATACTACCACATTCCGATGGGCCCTGAAGACATGGAGAAAACGGCTTTCATTTGCCCTTTGGGATTCTATGAGTTCCAGCGCATGCCGCAAGGAATATCTGGAGCACCAGCAACATTACAAAGACTAATGGAAAGAACAGTTGGTGATATGAAACTCCTGGAGGTTTTAGGTTTTCTGGATGACCTCATAGTTTTTGGAAGGACACTGAAGAACGTCTCCTCAAAGTGCTAGATCGCTTACAGGAATGAGGCCTAAAGCTATCGTTGGATAAGTGCCAGTTTTGCCAACCCAGCAGCAAGTATGTAGGTCACATAGTGTCTCAGCAAGGCATCGCCACAGACCCTGCCAAAATTGATGCTCTCACTACCTGGCCAAGGTCAAACAATTTGAAGGAATTACAGAGTTTTTTGTGGGTATTACAGACGCTTTGTACAAAGCTACTCCTCCATTTGTAGGCCCCTCCATGATCTGACCAAAGGCTATCCACCTACTACAAAGGATAAAAATATTTCCAACTCCAAGGGGATGTACTATAAAGAAAAGGAGCCTTTTGCTGACAGGTGGACAGGAAGTTGTGAACATGCTTTAGGAACCCTAATTGAAAAACTGACTAATGCCCCGGTACTCGCATTTGTTGACTCCACAATGCCATATATCCTGCACGTAGATGCATGTATGAAGGGACTTGGAGCCGTCCTATATCAGGAGTACCCAGAAGGGTTGAGGCCTGTAGCATATGCCAACAGGAGCCTATCAGTCTCTGAAAAACACTATCCAGTTCACAAATTGGAATTTCTGGCACTGAGGTGGGCAGTTGTTGACCGTTTCCACGACTATCTATATGGAGCCAAGTCTACTGTACGAACAGACAACAACCCCCTAACCTATATATTGAAGTTGGCCCGATTGGATGCAACTGGACACAGATGGCTTGCTTCCTTAGCAGTATATGACTTTAGAATCATGTACCGTGCCGGTCGCCATAACGTTGATGCAGATGCATTATCAAGAAGGCCTCTCCCTGACAGACCAGTTGACGATGAGTGGGTTGAGATCCCGCACCTGGGATCCGGGCCATGTGTAAAATGGTAAAAATGCAACCGAAAACTGCCACAGTGAACCATCTTAGGGTTGTACCTTTGGAGCCCCCCATGCTGGGATCCCGGATGCCTACGCCTACATTTGTGAGCCGCAAATAATATCGCTTCCCCGACTGACTCATGGAGAGCTGCAGAAAGCTCAACGAACAGACCCCTGCCTAAAAGGAGTGTTACTTGCGAAGAGACTGGATAAGCCTGCTCACTGGGTAAAGATTGATCATCCTGACACCAAGCTCCCTTTGAGGGAATGTGACAAGCTCATGCTCAAGGGAGGAGTCCTCTACAGAGAAGTCAAAGATCCACCTCAGCAGCTCCAACAACTAGTGTTACCCCAGGAATATAGAGAAATTGTTCTGAAGGCAATGCACGATGACAGTGGACATCTTGGAGTGGACAAGATTTTGGACCAGGTAAGACAACGGTTCTACTGGCCCTATCAAAGGAAAGATGTGGAAACATACTGCAAAAACTGTTTGCGTTGTATAGCTCGGAAGACGCTGCCCAAGAAGTCTGCACCACTAGTCAACATACAAAGTCAAGGACGGATGGAATTAGTGTGCATGGACTTTTTATCCCTAGAGTCTGATAGCAAAGGCATCAGTAACATCTTGGTCATAACTGACCATTTCACACAATATGCTCAAGCCTTCCCCACCAAAGATCAACGAGCTTGCACTGTGGCCCAAGTTCTCTGGGAGAAGTATTTTGTACATTATGGATGGCCAGCCCGGATACATTCGGATCAGGGGCGTGATTTTGAAAGCCGTGTGATCAAAGAACTGCTTCAGCTGCTGGGAGTAAAAAAATCACGAACCTCTCCATATGTGATAGGATGGCTTGCAGTGGTGAGGTGTGGTGACGTCACGGACCAGGAAGTAACTGAACCAAAACAATGGATGGGCGGGTGAAACTGAATGCAATGGCGTTCAGCTGAATTTATTAAATAAATAAACAAAACAAAAGATTTAAACAATCAACAAAACACAAAGGCACAAACGAATAAACAAATACGGTTTAGCAGTCGTTTTTAAATCTAGTTTTTTCCTCCTCGCTCTCTCCGCTCCCCGTACTCTCCTCTGTACACTCAACCTTGCAGCACGGACAGCTGCAGGTTCTTATACTCTGGCCGAGGGGTTAACTAGCTGTTAATTATCTTATTACCCCTCGGCCACAGTCTGCATGCGTTTAGTAAGGATGTGTGACTATCTGCTAGTTAAATAATCAGTAGCTGATCAGCCACGCATCCTCACGAGATTTTAAATTATAAAAACAATAACAAATACACGGCGCTTTTATCTGCGCCGCAAACAAAAATACAAATAATAATAAATAAATATATAGGGGCGGGACACTCCGCCACACCATACCACCCTCAAGGTGACCCACAACCCGAAAGGTTTAACTTTACTAAACATGTTAGGCACGCTGGAGAAGTCCAAGAAAGCACAATAGAGCCAGCATGTTTCACATCTAGTACATGCATATAACTGTACCAAAAATGAGGCCACTGGATTTTCACCCTACCTACTTATGTTTGGGAGAGAGCCTCGTCTACCAGTGGACATTTATTTTGGTGTCACACCCAATGACGCTGGTCCAGAAACCTACCTTCAGTATGTTAGAAAACTGAAACAAGAATTGCAAGATGCTTACCGTCTATCTATTGAGTCAGCACAAAAGATGGCCCAGAAGAACAAAGCCAAGTATGATCTCAGAGTCGGAAATCAAGAGTTGTTTCCTGGGGATCGGGTGTTGAAAGGAAGTCTAAGTGTACCGGGAAAGAAGAAGCTGGGAGACAGATGGAATGCTGAACCCTTTATGGTTACTGAAAAGTTGCCAAACATACCTGTTTATCGGCTCAAGAAGGAGATTGGTCGAAGACAGATAAAAGTGCTTCACAGAAATCACTTACTACCTATTGGACAGTTAGTAACAGTTCCTCCCGAAACTGAAACTAGGACACCTGTGTCTAGATATGTGGACAGGGGTTTGTTAGATCAAGTTCAGAAAACTAGCCAAGACAAATCTCAGCTTGAACAGTTAAATTCAAGTTCTGATGCAGAATCAGAGGAAGAGGAGTTCACTCAAATCTTTGATTTCTCCTGGAGTGATGAACCAAAGTGCCAAGAACCCTATGCTGCAGTGGAGGATATCATGGGGACTGATGCAGATTTGCCAGTGGAGACAGAAGTACGACCCAAAGTTAAAGATATTAGCGTGCATCTAGATGGTGAGCCTGAAAGTGGTTTGGAACCTGTTGATGTAGATCCTACACAGGACACAGAGCCTGAAGAGGGGAGGATCCCCCCCAGTTTCAGAACCAGAGTTCACTGAGGCAAGAAGAAGTGGTCGTGACGTGAAACCGATTGTCCGTCTCACTTATGATTTTCCAGGTACTTCTAGAGATGAACCTCTACATGTCATTAGAAAACCTGCACATGGGACTTCCTACTGGATCATGGCCAGACCAGATCACTATCCTAAAGAGATTTACCAGGTGTAGCTGGACACAGGGGATTGTGTGAAATACAATAAATTGATGGAAGTTAAGCTGATGGGGGCATCAGGAATTTAAAAAGGGGAGAATGTAACCCCCTTTGACACAAACTGGGTTATTGGTATAGCTGATTTAACATGTGTTCTCTAGGACCCCTGCGGAATCCGCGTTTCCACCTACATGATTGACGCATAGCACGCATAGGGAGGGGCGTGTCATGGGTTTGTGTGTGTGAGAGCCGAACAAAAAATGAGACGGGAGACCCAAGACAGAATTACACATGTATCAGAGTTCCCAGAAGACACAAATAAAAGAAAGAAATCAGATCAGGCACTGGAGGAACGTATTCACTCCAAATACCCTTTAACAGGTTTCCTAAATCTGTAAATACCCCAGATTAAATTGTTTCCTAAATCTGTAAATATCCCAGATCACTGGATTCAACAAAAAATACAGCGCAATACAACCACACTGCTCACGTTGCCTGCCAGCAGACACAGGAGGACAGTCACGTTGAAGTATCAGATGCAGCATTTGCAGACGCGGGGCCCAAACTCGCAGAAGAAAAAACAGATCTCAGCTTAGTCTGGAGTTATCATTAACCCGATTTAATGAAACTATACCAATACTACGTGGTGAAGTTGCACTAACAAGATACGTCCACTTGGAATACATAATCGCCAGTTTAAAAGAAAATACGTCTGTATGCAATATACATTCGTGGAAAATAAGAGTACTCCAATGAAAAACAAAACAATAACTAAACACAATAGATAAATGTGCACAGTGGGAGGGATATGGACTGAATAGCTATATAAAGAAATTGTGTATTGATCGTTTGAAAGTGAAAAGTGATTAATTTATTGGTATCTTAGTTCTATGTTACTATAATAAATCCAATCATTATTACTGTAGTAAAACACTTTGTCATGTTATTTACATAGATAATACAATGTGTATAACCTATTAGTAATGCTATTATTCTAGTAATACTTACCTGTGTAGCTTTATACATACTTTTATTGAACTATTGCTAAAGGTTATTATTTTAGTTTAGTTAATATTAAAAGGTGAACTATTAACTGTGTTGCTGCAAAAAACCCTCTCTATATAAAAGCTGGATAAGTAAGGAGGGGAACCCATATTCTCCTGGAGGCACCGTGCTCCCAAGCTAATGTGATACACCAAAACCCAGGCCGCTGAAACCTCTACAATGCCATAGAGGACATCAGGTAAGGGGCTCCTGTTCATTAACATATATTATAAACACTGATTATATTTTAAACACCCTTACACTTTTTTAACCACTTCTTCTGAAAAGAGTCCTAATACAAGCTGAATTCATTTCACAATGAGGGAGTCGTGGTTTTAGAAGTATCCACCAGAGGGTGTGCACCTGCAAGTTCTGCCCCCTTGCAACCGGGACAACTGTGAATTAGTAAACACAAAATCTACAAACACAAAACCTAGTTTCAGAGGGGACAGCAATTACAGCTGCACACCCCCTTGTGGTCATTTATCCATACAAGGTACACAGCCAGACACATACACATGTCCTATTCTAAACTCCAGAGGGGAATGGATCAGCACAACCATGAACACTGGGGATGAAGCTCATACTGCATTCAAAGTGTTCTTTAAACCACGTGGAACAAACTCCTCCTAGTGGCTGATGAGTTAACCCTTTGCGGTCCTATGTCGGACCTGGTCCGACATTGCAATTATTCCTATCCGGTCCAATGATGACAAAACGGGTTTTTAGTTGTTTTTTCTCTGGAAAAAGCCGAGAAAACCATTCATGGCCGAGTGGGAGCGACAAGAGCCGAGACAAGCTGAAAAAAAAAAATAAAAAAAAAGGGCGTATCTCATGAATAGTCATACTTGCCCCTGGCATCAGATAACGGCGGTCATAAGGAAACAAGCTGGCTGTTACTGAATCAGCACTCAGAGAATATCAAGAACATTTGCAGAGCTTTTTTGAGATGATATAGTAATAAAATAATGACTTGGATCGCATTATTGAGGCGTTTGGTGATAAAACGAGTAACCAGGAGATGATTGATCGGTATGTACGACAATTATTATTATTATTTATTTCTTAGCATATGTGAAAGTTATAGCGAACGAAAGGGTGGGGCGGGGCTGGAGATGCCTAGTGAGTGCTTTGTTGATATGCAGGGCCTTTTAAATCTGTTTGACTGTTGAAAAAAAATACTTTTAAACAGCGCATCTAAAATTAACTGCGCGTGTGAAAATAAATTGGACCTGACGCGCCTGACACGCACTTAATAAATGGACTGCAAAGGGTTAATAACAGTGACATCCTCATAAGATCATAAGACATGTACTTACCTTGACTGCAGGGATGGCTCTTTTGTTGAATGGTAAGACGTTTATTTATTTTTTATTCAGTGACCAATTATTATTTTTTATTTATTTTCCCCCAATTTGGACCACAGCGAGTCCCCACACAGCACAGACGTACTGAGGGTGTGTGAGTGTCCTCCGATCTCACAAGCCTAAAGCCAGAATTGCTTTTACGCCGATCAATCCAGAGCAGAGGAGGGCGGGTTGCCGATCCCGGAGAACAGAGACCAGCCCTGCCTCTTATCCACGCTGAACATGCTCTGTGTCTGGCCAGTAGGGTTCGCTGTTGTGCGATGAGGAGAAGCAATCCCTGCAGGTTTCCATCTCCCATCCCGGGAGCGTGAGAGCCAATGAGACACCCCCCTCGGGGTCCCCAGCAAAGTTCGGCCTCTTTGCACAAGGCATTCATTGTTTAACCATGAAGTTAGCGGTTCATGTCCAGCTCTTTGCCTCTCCATTCAATTCAATGGGGCTGAGACGCCAAGCCATTACACCTGCTCCACATGACTAGCTTTTCTTACTGTAATAACTGTGTGGGCCAGTCGGTCCATTTAATGTCTGCAGGTGCACACAGACAGACAGACCTTTCTCAAACATTGCTTCGAAGGGGTTGCTGGGACCCTGGATCGGCACTTTGCAGTAGGAGGCAAGTCTCTGCAGGTTCTTGTACAGGGGCTTATTGGGGACCAATCCTGGGGGCTTGTTACCTGAAACATACAGAGAAGCACACAGACAGAGACCCCGAGCAGGAGACATTCATCCCCTGCCACACAATCAGAGCCGTCAGGATCACAAAGAGAAAGTGGATCACCATGAGCACTACATGCACTGTAAGCACTGTGTGACATCAGAGATGGAAATGAGACTCCCATTGCATAGCAGTGTGATGCATTCCTGGTTTTACTATGACTTTAATAAGATACAACTGAGCTTGCTACCTATACACTGTGGCTAATCAAGCTTGTAGTGAAACCTGGAATGGGTGAAAGTGCTATGCAACAGGAGTCTTATTCCCATCCCTGTGACATACAGACAGACAGATTCACAGATGCCTCCAGGTACCCCAGATTGATACTCTCAAAAATCCCTTTCTCCTCTATTCTCTCCTCCTCTCACATTACACATCTATACACTAAGGTTTGTACACTTGTGCACTTTGTACACATGGCCTGACAACGATTCCTTTGTACTGGACAAGTTTGGATATTGAAGAGTTGTGAAAGTGTGGTTTGCAGTGCTCAGGTGTACAGGTGATGCAGAGGCTGCAACAATGACAGACACAAAGGTACGATTCAAACAGCACTTTAATAATGCTCTTGTGGTTTGAGACCGTTAAATAATAAAGCTGGCTCTACCCAACAATGGGGATTGCCAGCATATAACAAAAGGGGTTGCAGTTCCAAAATAATAAGACAAACACAAACACGCAACACAGACACCAGGGCCGCGGAGAGCCATCATGGGCCCCGAGGAAGGATTGGTATGTCCCGCTGCACCCCCCCCTCAATGGTACTACATTCATCCGACTTTGTAGTATACTATAGTCTAAACCAAGCTTCTAAACCAAGCAATGATACTTGCAATCTTAGCAGTGTCTGAGGAAGATCATTTCAACCGATACACTATTTTGATAATGAGTTTGAAGGAAACTGTCAATGACGCGTAGAAGTTTCAATATCTCAATTAAAATCTGCAGCAGGATAGTTTACTTTTTCTCAAAGTAGTTATGTTTAAGTTATTTACAGTATTCAAACTTTTCTTTTAGGTAAGTGAATAAATATTTTTTTTGTACAAACTCATTAATTGGAAGCTTACTTAACATCAAATAACATACGTTTTTAGCATAAACTACATTTTAGTGGTGTTGTTATACACTATTTTATTTATCCCGTGCCAAAAATAAACCACTCATCTCTGCTCTTAACTAATAGCCTGTATTGGTAAATATATTTGTATTTTAAGCAATATAACTGATCATTCTCTAATTGTGTTTACCACCAGCTGAAGAAAGTACTTTATTTTACAAGATACAATTTTTCTAACAAACTGCTGCACCACTTTGTTTTGAGCAAATTATAGATCGTAATAATAGAATAATTCATAGTGTCGTATATATTGTGCAACTTTAGGGTTCTTTTAAAGTTTTTAAAAGTCTTTAAAAACAGCTTTTTGGTGAAGTAAAATATGAAATGTGAAAGTTCAAATCATTGTGTGAAAGGAAGTGTTTGACAGCGTCTGGATACACAATCATTACACAACAGAAGCACATCGGCTCGGTGTGCAGTACGGGAGTTTTTCTTTTTAATGTGGTGGTGGAAACGCAAAGGGTCTTGTGCAGGGCTAGTTGTTTTAAAATATTTTATATACAGTATAAAAAAAAAAAAAAAAAGTTCCCCTAAATCAGGGCCCCCCTTCGAGGCGTTGGGCCCCGGGGAAATTTCCCCGTCCTCCCCTCCCTCTCGGTGGGCCTGACTCCAGACTGTGTGTGCTCTTTGTGCAGGTGCGGTGCTCTCAGTGGTGGTGTGTGCTTTCAGGTCCGGGCTTAGCGCTGGCTTCGTGCTGCAGCTCCCGGCTTCGTATTAGCTGTCTAGCAAAGACAAATACATACATTTTATCAATGGGAAACACTCCACTCACATTTCCAGACCTTGTTTCCTCCCATTAACCACAACAAAGGAGCCGACCACGGCGTCACGCCCCACTAAAGTACCCTAAGACCCGCCCCCTTCTGATAGCTAGTTCAATCACATCTCCTCCAATTCATGACTGAAACTTCGCTCAATGTACTAGGGCGAGGACTCCTGGTAACGTGATACCACCCCCTTCCTGAATGGCTGGCTTCCGACTGCCCCTGGAAAGAACTACCCAACCATTCAGTAAGAGGCACACCTGCTGAATCATGTTACGTTAACATATTATATTACATACCGCTTGGTTTGACAAATTGAAAAATGCAACATTTCAAAATCTAACGTGACACAGTGTGCAATTATTATGGATTCCGGTACAATTTTACAATATCATTTTACAGTTTCTTTAATTACATGATGTTAAATAAAATATCAAAATTATGTTCATATAGTTTTGTTTTTTAATTCTGTCTCAATTAAAACATTCTAGGTAATGCTAACTTTTTTTTTTTTCCAGAGCTGTATACACACTATTCTATGTTTTGTTATGATTTTGCCTTTAACGGTTTAAAATGAAATAACAAATTGAAAAAGGCATTCAGAGGATGCCAGAAGGGCCATTGATAGAAAACTAAATAAGCGCACCCGACACAAAAAATTTTCTAGCCGTAACCTTCAATAACAATCTTTAACTTCAATACAGACAGTGGCACCACAACAGTGGCTCTGTATTATACTGAGGAGCAATGCTAACAAGTATAGGGCAGCTACAATGGGGTGAGGCTGCTATTGGTAGAATGGGATCACAGTTTGCTAACTATACTCTTCCCATATGATCTTCAGTAGCAATGCAGACACACAGACAAACAGTGGCACTACAGCTGCAATGCAATCATTCTGTAATATAATAGGGGACAATGGTAGCACAATTATAGGGCAGCTGCAATGATAATGCTGATTGTGCTAATAGGAGGTAAGAAAATGTATTGTAAATAGTTGGCTAGCTGCTTTAAAGAGTAAAGAAGCAAGCAGGTCTCAGCAGTGAGGTTAAATAGGTGTCAGATGTTCTTCTGCCTCATGCAGCACAAACCAGCAGTGTAGTTGCACCCTTTTTTGCACCCCTGTGTGATGCTGTACTGTGCTTTGCTTTTTGCAAAGGCTGGCTATGTTAAGTTGTGCCGAACAGGAAGTTTTTATTTAGCCCCCTGAGGTTTTGAACGTCCTCAATCCACAGAGCATCATTTCAGAGAAACAGCGATTTGGTCAGAGTTGTGTTAGTTTAGGGTTTTCAAACCCATTTTAATATAGCTGAGCATTGCTGAATGGGGAAGTGAAACCCTTTACTTCCCAGCAGTTTCAAACACTGTGCCTATCCGCTATCCAGTACAGATGCATGTGCCATTCTATACATTTAATCCATTCTCATACAACTCTTTATTAATGTGTCGTGACCAAGGCTTTACATGAACTCACCCTCCTGAGCACAACATTCTCCCAGGCCCCTTCTTGTTTTGCTGTTGTTTTTGTTGTTTTGTTTTCCAGACTTCTTTAGTTTCAAGTTTGATGAGTGTGACTCAGACACCTTATTGGGTCTACCCTGGAATCCAATTTGATTTTAATTAAACACTAAAACTATGTCAGTGATGAGTCAAGCTGACTGTGGTTGTGGTTTGTTTAGGAGTTCATACAGAGCCAGGTGAGACGAATCAGAGATTTCTTTTGGATTGGACTCTCTGATGAGGTCACAGAGGGAGAGTTTCTCTGGGTAGACAACACATCTCTGAGTACAACGTCAGAACATGACACTCTACACTGTAGTGCGCTGCAATACCAGCTAGTAAGCAAGAGCCAAACAACACACTCCTATTGCAGAACAGCAGAGGTTGTGTGGTAATGTCCACTGTCTATCTGGGACTGCTTATGTAGCTGAGATAGATAGTGGAGCAGACTCATGAGCAGCCAGATGGAAACCCAGGCCTCCTCCAGAGGAAGGTGAAAGGCATGAATGAGAGGCTACTGAACTAGCCCGCTGTCTGTCCATTTGAAAGCACCTGGATACCCTCGTGCTGCAGACAGGCTGCCACTGAAACACAAACACTCACACATTCACAGACCTGCTTGTAGCAGCTCAGCATCGCTAGACCCCAAACAGGACAGAAAACACCCTGATTCAGAATATCAAACCTACAGTGCAGCCCCCGCCACGCTTATCAATACACAATCAGAGCTACAGGATCTGAGTCATGAAAGAGAAAGAAAGCAGATCACCACAACCTTCATCCACCGAATACACAGGGACTAATGGAACTGAGGCATATGATGAGAAACAGCAACTCCACACACCCCCAGATTGTGATCATCTCAATAACTTGTGCTAAAGAATGTCCTGACCAAGTTTCATTACTGTTAGAGGAGTTGTTCCCACAATCCTGTTCACATACAGTTTAATTCCCTGGTGTGTGTTTACTACACTGTTCCACACACACACACTCGGGTGAAATCGGGTCTCATACTCTGAACTTCCAATGCCTTCCAAAACCTCTTCTTACTTTGTATTAGCTTTATTAAAAAAACACAAACACACACACGCACACACACACACACACACACACACACACACACACACTGAGACTCACACACACACACACACACACACACACACACACTCAGACACACACGCACACTCAGACACACACGCACACACACACACACACACACACACACACACACTCAGACACACGCACACACACTCAGACACACACACACACACACACACACACACACACACTTCCTTCTCTCTTCACACAACAAAGCAAAATGGCAGACAACAGGAAATGAATTACAAAATACAAAACAAAACAAATATGTTTGCAAACACTAAAATCATCATAAAAACTCTGCTTTCAGTGTTTTCTGACTTCCTAAAATTCAAATACATCCAACTTGTAATTCTATGCCACAGTGAGAAAGTCAGACAGACAGTTCTATGCCAAAAAAAACATTAAAAACTATGCGCTATGGACTTCAAAAACATGACTGATTCATAAAACAAATATGCACTGCAGACCTCGGCTCATAGTGGGAAACTAAAGGCCCCTCCGGAAGAACTACAGTTACCTCCAGGGGACAATGCCCTCAGAAAATCCCAGCCCTATATTTGAGTTCTTCCCTCTGTAGCGGGGCTTAGGGTACTTTAGTAATTCTCAATAACGCTCTATAATAAGCAATATCGCGTTAAATTCAGCTCTTCTTTGCTTACCCTAGCATATTTATGTCCCGCCTCTGCTCACCAATGAGTGGACAGCTGCAAAACCAGGGCATACAGTGCCTATAGAAAGTCTACACCCCCTTTCAAAATGTTCACCTTTTGTTGCCTTATAGCCTGGAATTAAAATGCATTAAAATAGTTTTATTTTTAATGTATCTACACATCCTACCCCACAACTTCCAAGTGAGAAAAATATTCTAGAAATTGTAGAAAATTAATAAAAAATAAAAACTGAAATAGCTTGGTTGGATAAGTGTCCACCCCTTATAGCAATCCTAAATGAGCTCAGGGTCTAACCAATTGCTTTCAAAATCACACACCAAGTGGGTAGTGCATTTCAAAGCAAAGACTCAACCATGAGCACCAAGGTGCTTTCAAAAGAACTCGGGACAAAGTTGTTGAAAGGCACAGATCAGGGGGATGAGTAAAAAAAAAAATATCAAAGGCCTTGAATATCCCTTGGAGCACGGTCAAGACGATTATTAAAAGTGGAAGGTGTATGGCACCACCAAGACCCTGCCTGGATCAGGCCGTCCCTCAAACTGGATGACCGAGCAAGAAGGAGACTGATCAGAGAGGTTACCAAGAGGTCAATGGCAACTTTGCAAGAGCTACAGGCTTTTATGGGCAAGACTGGTCAAAGTGTGCATCTGACAACAATATCTCAAGCACTCCACAAATCTGGCCTGTATGGTAGGGTGGCAAGAAGGAAGCCATTACTCAAGAAAGCCCACCTTGAATCCTGTTTGAAGTATGCAAAAAAACACTCGGGAGATTCTGTAGCCATGAGGCAAAAAGTTTTGTGGTCTGCCGAAACTAAAATGGAACTTTTTGGCCTAAATGCAAAGCGTTATGTTTGGCGCAAACCCAACACAGCGCATGACCCAAAGAACACCATCCCTACTGTGAAGCATGGTGGTGGCAGCATCAGTTTCTCATCGGCAGGGACTGGGGCACTTGTCAGGATAGAAGGGAAAATGAATGGAGCAAAGTACAGAGAAGTCCTTGAGGAAAACCTGCTGCCCTCTGCAAGAAAGCTGATATTGGGACGGAAGTTCACCTTTCAGCATGACAACGACCCAAAGCACACAGCCAAAGATACACTGGAGTGGCTAAGGAACAAAAAGGTAAATGTCCTTGAGTGGCCCAGTCAAAGCCCTGACCTAAATCCAATCGAAAATTTGTGGCATGACTTGAAGATTGCTGTCCATCAACGCTCCCCAAGGAACTTGACAGAGCTTGAACAGTTTTGTAAAGAAGAATGGTCAAATATTGCCAAATCTAGGTGTGCAAAGTTGGTAGAGACCTATCACAACAGACTCACAGCTGTAATTGCTGCCAAAGGTGCTTCCACCAAGTATTAACTCAGGAGGTGGAGACTTATCCAATTATGATCTTTCAGTTTTGTATTTTTAATATATAATTTTTTTCTCAATAAAAACTTTTTTTCCCCTTAACAGTGTGGAGTATGGGTGTAGATAAGTGGAAAAATCCTCATTTAAATGCATGAAACTCTGAGGCACTGACACAACAAAATCTGAAAAAAGTTCAAGGGGGTGTAGTCTCTCTATAGGCACTGTATCTTTGACATTCCCATTGGTTAAACGTACTCAAAACCTTCAGCCGAGGCACAGAATACCTTCAACTGTTTATGTCCCGCCTCAGCTCACTTATGATTGGACTGCCGTGGAGAAAATGCAGTTCTTCTATTGGTTGATTTTATTTTATATAAAAAAAAAAAAAAGCTGCACAATTAAATTGTAGAAAAATGAATCTGTGATCAACTGTTTAATTGATTATTCAGTCCGGTTAATCTGTTAATTGGAGCAGCCCTAGCCAAAACATATTGAAGGTCTCTTTTGAGGATGGGAGGGATAAGGGATAATGAAGGTACATTGAATATTATTGGGAATGTGAGTCAGGAGAAATAATTGAAAGGTCAGCGCAAGCCGCTTTGCCACCTGCTGCTTAAGCCAGTAGCTGCTTGGGGATGACGCGACTAAGACAGAAAGTAAGGGAAATAAAAAGGAGGGTTAGCGAGCAAGACTGAGACACAGACTTGGTGGTTAAAACACAGAGCTAGCTGATCTTCCCCGAAGCTACCTACTGTTGAAAGACAGACGCCTGTCGCCTGTGCTCCCTCTAGAATCTGGGTAATATCCATGTTCAGTGTTATACTTGCTGCTTATATAATTGAATGCATTTCTATAGAGACTCATAATAAAGTGTTGTGATTGAGACACACTTTCTTTGTTGTGCTTTCCTCCTTCTCCTACGCCTTCGGCACCTATTCTGACATCATTAAAAGGCACGCCACTCCTGGCACCATAATCTTACACCTGGAATCATTCAGAGTGCTTCTTATTGTCAATACTCGGCCATGGTTTATTCCCTTTAGCCTGGGTGTTAAGGTGCTTTGACCTGAATTCAGGGCCAGCTCTTCAGTTCTAGCTGCCAGGTTCCCTTTACCTGCACAGACTGGATTAGCAGAGCGTCTGTATTGTAGAGAGTGCAATCTAGTGAACACATACTGTGAATCAAGTTTCCTTTTTTATTGCTGTCAATACACAGTAGCTGTGCAGTAGACAGTGCTGCTCCTACTACTATAAAGACACTGGCACCCTGTTCCACTGGCACATCCCGGCCCCAGCCCTCGCAGTGCGGGTGATTTTTCCACTGGCTGTTTGTCGAGTCGAGTGAGAACCAAACCGTGAAGCTTTGACCTCACAACACATCTGAGTACACTCGAGGAAGATGAACATCATGGCGTGCAGTGAGTGGGAGGAGAGAAAAGTAAAAAAGTACAAATTACTGCTCTCTTTCCGAAGTATTCTTCTCCTCTTTGCGTAATCAGCCCATCGTTGCATTTCAGTTGTATTCAGTAAAGGGGTCATCCCAAATGATCATCAATTACAGCAAGTGTACACAGCGTGCCCAATGTGGCAGCCATTAGGTCACAGGTCAATGTGAAAGGTGTGTTTAGATTTTGCTGCAGAGTTTCACAACACTGGAAATATGAAGTTGCAGCTGCAATGGTTTATGAGATATTAGCTGTAGTAGGTGTAGTGACAGCAGGTTCACTAACTCATACTATAATACAGGCTCTCCTTACAGGGATGCTTCAAAAGACACTAAATCACAGAGGGGTACAGCTCATAAAATTGAATAACACACCCTGAAAAAGAAAATCATCATTCTTGAAAAAAAACAACTACTGTTTTTTTGTAGCTTCCTCTTTACAGAAGGAACCTCTAAAAAAAGATGTGTTGTTGATTTTGAGTTGTTCAGTATACCGGAAGACTACATAGCCACTGACTTTCAAATAGCCGCTCTAGATCTCGTAGGTTCTTCCTGTGTTAGCTTCATGCTGGTCACCCTCCATTCTATTACAATCTCACGACAATATAACAAGATGTCTGGTGAAGTTCTCTACTCCAGTGTCAAGTTCACTCGGAAACCAGGCGACCAAGCAGCTGCTAAACTGTGTGCAGGTGAGCATTGTCTCTGTAAACTTGGTGCTTTATTACATGAAGAACGGGCTCCCTTTAAAATTGTTGTGTACATTCTTCTGTGCTTTGCTGACACACTTGACTGGGTCTCAGACTCCGCTGTGTAACTCTCTTTGCCAGTTTGCAGTGGTAAAGAGCTGCTTTGCTGTAACCAGACTCGGGTTTCTAATGTTGGGGAGGTGGGAAGGAGATTTCTGCTCATCCATAACTATTAAACACTCAATAGTGCTACATTTAGAAATCTCTAAAGAAACTTAATAAATTCAGTGACACATGTTTTGACTAGATTGTTTTCTCAATTTCTTTAATGTTTTTCTGCTCAACTTTTCTGCTTTATGTATTGAACTGCACTGGGAGAAATGGTCTCAGTTTAATTGATTTTTAATAAATATGCACATAAATAATATTTGTTTAGGGGTGAAAATTATGGGTAGGGCTGGCTAAGCAAACAAATAAACCAGGCCTCATCCTGCACTACTTTTACTAGAACTACTTTTAAAATACTCTGAGAATTGTCTGTAATTGTGGACGTGTTTGAAATTGAGCTGTACTATGCATGTGTGTGTCTGTGTGTGCGCATGTGTATGTGTGTGTGTCTTTGTGCTTGTGCATTTGTGTGTGTGGGTGTCTGTGTGTGTGTCCTTGTGTGTGAACTGCTGCTCTGTTAATGAGATGGCATCCTCTCAGAAAGAAACACCACACAGAACAATCCACTGCGAGCAGAGTGTTGCAGGGGGGTTACACTCTGGTGTACCATCTGGACTCTGACATTAGACATGATTCTGAGAGCTCTACTGAGGACGGAGTGGTGCTTTAATGTTATGACTAAGGCTATGATTTTGTCATGGTCACACGGAGGTCAGGGAAATTGTGAAAATCGTGAAATTGAATAAAGTCCATGAAATCTTGGAAATTATGTAAAAACACTCTTGATTAGGTGCTTCCTTTATAAAATACAATATGTCATGCAATGAAAATACAAATGTGCAAGTATGTGTTGTATATGGACGCTTCATTTACGTGTAGTTGTGTAGGTCAGCGAATGAGATAGCTGAGCGAGCAAGCATGTAAATGGGAGACAGATAAAATACAAAAAAACAATGTACGTGATCTGTTTACGGAAGAACAAATGCATCGGAGAACAGAATTTTACCAACATACAGAGGCTTCATTTACAACATGCTGTTTCAGAATCGTGGAAAACGAGACCCGACTCCGACCAGAAATTGAAGTATGCACTATTGTACTCTAAAGTAACATTTAAACTTGTCAGTAGTCAAGTCTGTATATTATTGCTGTAGTTCTACTATTTAAAAGCTCTTGTGTATGTTGATGTAGCTAAAACTACATTATTTGGTGACTTTTCCGTGATTTTTTATTTATTTATTTATTCATTTATTTATTGCTGCACCTCGCCCGTTAAATGTACTAAACATTGCCGTGCCAAGGTAGGACTAGGCATTGGATTTTTATTTTTTGTTTAGTTCTGGGGTTTTTTTCAGTTTTTTATTATTATTTGGTAAAATCAGTTATTTTTCGGTTAGTCAAAATAAACACCACTCAAACACATCCATTTTCAGTTTCTATATGCATTGAATTTACATTTCACTAATACATATACAGAGGTTAACTTACTGTGTTGCAGTGAGGATGTCCACATTTAGGATTAAGGCAATGTTTAACTCTGGATGCATTTTGAATCTGAGAATTGTGAGAAGCAGCAGATTTCATTGCATGCCCCATTACCGCCCGCGTATCTCACACTGTAATGTCGGGGTTCGGACGTGGTGAAGAAATAACTCTTGTATCAATAATTGAGCTGGATGCAGACAGATTCCACTCTTATATTACTGCAGCTCACACGCTGTACACATTGCCTTCCAACTTCAACTCAACTCAACTCCTGGTTTATCAATGAAGCTTATTGAATACAAAACCCTTCAATAACATTATACAGACAATTAGAAAGCAAACATTAATACACCACTGCAAAGCAAGCTTAATGCTAACAGGAGACTTTAAACAACTGACTTATTAGCCTTTTAACAGTATGTATGTTTTTATTTATTATAACTATTATTTTATTAAGTGTAATACTGATGTTGTTTTATTAATTTTGAATATTGTAATATAATGTAAATGTTAGCCTAACTTTAAAAATTATTGGTCCTGAATTTCTTGGTCCTAAACAGTAACAAAAATAATCTTTTTTTTATTATTATTCAGCCCATCCCAGTCACAAGTCTCTAACGAGTGTATTCTATTACGTAGGTCCACAGCAATGGCTGATTGGTCAGTAGCAATGTCTTTGCACACTGCCCGCCTTCTGAAAGCCGAGTAGTGAATGATTGACATACAGGGGAACGGGACAATGAGGCTCTATGAGATCAAATCACAAATAGCCTTCTTATTACAATCCACTCATTAGACATGTATCCTCTCTCTGCGGTGTTGTGTCAAGAGTACACACTGTCAAAAGATCTGCTCTTCCACTGATAAATAACTCAACCTACACTTGGGAGTGGCACTTTCATTAGATTACAGGAAAATTAACATTATTATTAATGTATTTGTTTAACATGACACTTCTGTGCTGTGAGATACTGTACACTACGCCACTGTACTCTCTCACACTCCCTCAAGCTAGTACAGTGTGGTCTGCACTCAGAGAGAAGTGTGACAGTTTACTGTAAACGATGCACAAGGCGTTACAGTGTTAAGAACCACAGAGCAGTGTGGAGAAAACCACACGCTGCACAGTGAAGGATGCAACAGCCTGAGTCCACAGTGCTGCACGGAGAGAGAGAGAGAGAGAGAGAGAGAGAGAGAGAGAGAGAGAGCTCTGCAGGAAGTGCACTGGACTGTGCAGAGCTGTCATACACAGCATACGAATCACACAACTATTCTGGCTCTTCAGTTTTATTCATTACAAATTATAGGCTTTAAATACTTTCTTCCCCCTCATGTAACTTTCTTCTCATTCTTCTGTAGATCAGCTAGTTTTACAGACTTCTTTATTTTCACTTTCTCTAAGAGAATGGTTTTGTAAAGCCCTGGTTAGCACTCCTTTAATGGGGAGCAGTGATAATGTTGCTCGGGCTAGTAAGCAGTAAGACTAGAGGTGAAATTCTGCTGGTACTCACCAGTACTCCATACCGGGTCTTATTTTAATGGCGGTACTGGGTACCGGGATTTATTTCATCTGCTTTTCATCCAACGCGCTTGCATTCCGTTCATTCACACTAGCGCAACGTTTCTCAAATGTGCTTTCATTCAGCACAGTTCATGCTGCTTGCATTCTGTTTCCTAATACTGCTTCTCTGTCTCTTAGCTGCTATTGGCCACCATTAAAGTCAGTATAATTACTGCATGTTGATTGGCCAAGCTTTCATTCTGATTAGATTTCATTTTGGCATGCGTCACAAATCTCTGCCCATATCGCTTTGTGTCAGTGCTCATTGGTTGATCATCGAGAAAAGACTTTAGCAGGGAGACGAGATAACAGCCGCATGGAGTAATTGTTATTTTCTTAAGTTTGGAGAAACTATCTGAATATTTGAACGACCATTGCTGCACATGAATTTGAAGGCAAAAATTCACTTTAGTGCCCGCCATTTAATTTAGCTCAAGACATTTGCTTGAGAAAAATGTCTCATATAAAATGCTTTTTTGGGTTTCCATTCACTCGAGTAAACCAGGCTTTCCACCCGACGTCATGCAAATGAAAGGGAAAGGTGGGGGTGGATATGTAAATTAGCTATGCATAAAGTACTTGTGCTGTTTTTGAAGATTACTCTTGAAATTTTGTGAAAATGTGGTTTCCATGCGCAGAGAACTGGTACACGAGTGAATCTAAACTGCTGTAATAAAGCAAAATACCTTGTGTCTGGTTGGTTAATAATGTGTTTTCTGTTCTTGCCCAAATTGTTTTTCAAATGTCAGGTGGGTTGGCATGCCGTTAGTATTGAGTCCGTTTTCAATTGTGATTGTGATTGTGCTGCATCACTCTTTCACAGATCTACAGTGGATAGAGTCCTTTCACGTCACCAGGGCATTATAGTGGAACTGGTAAAGGAAGATATGCAGCCAAATATAAATTCAATTATGTATGGCCTGCTGTGCCACTGGAAAAAAAGAGTGGCGATTGCTATATAGGCTGGCATCCTCAGCTGAGTACAGGGTAGTTGGCAATGTGTTTGGGGTGCACAAAACCACAGTTCATCGCTGTATTTATAAGTTTGTCAATTCCCTTGTTCAGAGGCACTGCAACACGTATATAGCTATGCTAGATGTAACTGAAGCAAAAAGCATTGCTCTGCGGGACCGTCCTGCTTCTCTCGAACGGCACCTCCTTGCTTGTTCCTGCAGGTAGGACTGTTTCATTTTTTTAAATGTGTCCCTAGCTTGTGGGACTGTGCGCTCTATTTCTCTTTCTGAGAGGGCATCACCCACTTGTTGGTACACATGCTTGTTGCGCTGTTTCAGGCGATCGAGCTGGCTCAACACATCCAAGTCACTAACTATACTTATTAATGCCCGGGTTTCCTCCTCGCTCCAGTGATTGTGAGTGGAGGATGGACACACGTTGTCTTTGGACATAACTGGGATCAAAAGCAAGGGAATTCAGTTACAGACATTTAGTAAGCAGCTCACTTGCTCTTCGTGTTTAACTTTAGTGAAGTTTTTACAGCAAGGGTATTCTCAAACAGCTGCTTTAATACTATAACAAGGGCATAACGCAGTTCATGGTAAGTGGTTTTATACAGAACTGTAAACATATAATATACAACATGACAGTGCAGACACAGCAAAAAAACACAATAATAAAAAAAGCCGCCCGCATTATCATTAAGATGAACTACACCACTGCTAAAAATAAAACCGCCCATCAGCCACAACTTTCTGCCGTCTTGGAATCCACAGTAACAACTGACCTGCTCCCTTGCAATATTTATGGTCACTTAAGGGTAAACATAAGAACATAAGAAAGTTTACAAACGAAAGGAGGCCATTCAGCCCATCTTGCTCGTTTGGTTGTTAGTAGCTTATTGACCCCAGAATCTCATCAAGCAGCTTCTTGAAGGATCCCAGAGTGTCAGCTTCAATAACATTTACACATGAAATGCGGGTTTCCATGTGAAACTGGGCGTGCGTGTTTTTTCGTCATTTACACGAGTAAATGAGATTTACCCTATCCCTCTCTTTGGTCGTTTTTTTCGGCCACAAACCTGATTTACACGAGTAATTCTCCCAAACGTGCACGCGCATCGCCATTTCACGTGTAAATTGACCCGCATGGAAACCCCATGAATGTACCAAGTCCTGTTGTAGGGGAGCACCCAGGGTCTAGTACCTAGTGCCTGATTCATTAAATAGATGGGTATTTCAGCCCATACTGCGCATTGTTTGACCAAGACCTTTTTGTATCATTTGTTCATAGCACAGTTGTTTTCTTTATACACATTTTGTATAACATCCCTACATTTGTTATGATCTCTTGAAACAAAACTCCCTCTCTACAGCAGATACTGCATAGTGTAATATTTCTTATAAAATGTGTTGGGAGATACAAGTCTGGAAAAAATTTTAACCGTGAGTACTACAAGACAGCTCTCTCGGTGCTGCTGAAATTAATACAATTGAAGCCAATAAAGAAGAGTGGAATACTGAAAAAGTAACCGCTTGGGCTGAGTCAGTTTTTAATGATTGGTGAGCACAAACAAAAAATAATATGGACTGGAAAACTGCATCTAAGACTGAAATAAATACAGTTTTAAGAAGTTTCTTTGCTGAAGTGATAACTTCATGTGGCACACAGTATTCAGTTAGCAGCTACACAAGCTTGCGAGCTGGCCTCAATCGTTTTTTAAATTCTCCCACAGTGAGACGATCTATAAACCTAATTTCAGATATACACTTTAAAACAGCAAACAGCGTATTCATTTTGTCATGGAAAACTTACACGCGGTGACAAAAAGACAAGTCACAACATCACCCTGCTGTATCCCAAACAGACTTAAACAAACTAAAGTCATCGGTACTCAGGTCATAGATATCTCCCAACCCATTTTATAAGGTAGTTTAAAAAGCTATTGTGCACCAGCTGAGAAAGACAGGAAGTCCTGCTCCCGGTTGCATAAACATAGACTAATTCTTTGTCTTAATATAATTATAAGCTATACTAACGATAGACACTCAGTTAAAACGGTTGCATAAAACAGTCTTTCGTTAGACTGGTGTTAGTCAATTACGCAACGCATTCTCGGAATTAAGACACTTGGGAAAAAAAAAAACATGGCTGACGCTTTTCTCAGACAGCGATGTTCACAGTTCACAGTAACTGAAAATTTGTGCTTGTTAGAGGAGTATAACGCAGAAAAAGAAATAATTTGTGGGTAATTTTCCGAAAAATGCGCTAACGTACATAAACACAAGGTGTGGGATAAAATTACAAAAAAAGTTAACAGCGTCAACCCGCTATGTGCGCGGTCTGTAAAAGACGTGCAGAAACGTTGGAAGAATATGGTACAGGACGCTAAAAAAAGAAATATTTAAGAGGAAACATCTGCGTACTGGAGGAGGACCTCCCTCAAAACTTAAACGGACCACAGAATTTGTTATTGAAAGCGATTGCCGGTGGGCTCCGCCTGTCAGCATCAGTGACCACAGTGTCGCCGTAGCAACTGTGTCTCAGGCAAGCAGTGCTGAAACTGAAACTTTGTTAAATAGCGACGGTATGTTGACACGGTAACAACAAAACGAACCCTTGAAATCAGACAATTTGTAACAACCTAAAGTTTGTTATAAGATAACTATTGATGATTGCGTGGCTATTTAATTTAAATAACGATTTCTTTCTCAGCTGACGCCCTTATCCAGGGCGACTTACAATTGTTACAAGATATCACATTATTTTACATATTTTATTTTTTACATACAATTACCCATTTATACAGTTGGGTTTTTATTGGAGCAATCTAGGTAAAGTACCTTGCTTAAAGGTACAGCAGCAGTGTCCCCCCACCTGGGACTGAACCCACGACCCTCCGGTCAAGAGTTCAGAGCCCTAACCACTACTCCACACTGCTGCCTTAAATATGTTACTGCGCTTTGTAAGGTTAACAGGTTAACAGAAAGGATATTAACGTTAACACAAGTAGCATACAAAAACTGAAACACGTATTGAAATAAATAGTAAAGTAAGTTTTTTTTTTATTTATTCATTTTTTACTCCACCTATCTCAGTTGAGCAAGTAAGCGAGGTCGTCCCCCCCCCCCCAGCAAGCTGTACTGGAGCAGCCTGAGTGCAGCACTGAGAGAGAGAGAGAGAGAGAGAGAGAGAGAGAGAGAGAGAGAGAGAGAGAGAGACTTTTAAGATCCTTTATTTAAATATTCTAAATAAAATCCATTAAAATTCAAATAAAGGTAAAACACAACAAAAGTTAAGATTCCTACTGCCTCAGCAGAATTAAAAAAATCCTAAAATACATCATGTTCTCCTTAAAAACAGATTTTAAACAAAATAAAAGGAACATAAAAAATCAATATAAAAACAGTGTTTTTTCCTTGTTGAAAACAGATTAAAGCCAAAATAAAAACACTGTAAAACAAAAAATTACATAAAAAGAGAACAAAAACTGGAGCTCCCCCTCCTCACTCACAGCACACAAGGCGTCTCCCACACACCACCTCTCCTGAAAGTCCTCCAGGTTACTGACCAGTTTAAAATACTCAAACTCTACTCTGATCTGGCTGACCACGAGCACTCTGAACTGAACCACTAAACTGGTCAGTCCAGAACCAGAGAGTTGATTTTTCCTTGTCTTTAAAATAGCCAATTTTGCCTGTCCAATTAAAAAATTAATAAGAACACACCTGTTTTTCATTTTAAAACTGTACAGAACCCCAAAAAAAAAAGCTCCTTACTAAAACAACCCCTAAATTATTCAGGAGTTCCTTGCAGTAAATTAAAAGTGGCGCAGCCTCTCAAACTCACTGTAGGCATGAAGAGAGTTTCCTCTGCTGAGCAAAAACGCACTGCTCACTGATACTGGGGTCCACTCTATGGAGAAACCTGCCTGTGGACACAATGCAGTGTAGAATCTTCCACTGCAGGTCCCCCACTCTCTTGGCGAGGCGGCTTGCAGCACCCTCCTCCACCGGCCTGTGCCCCTCCTCTACAGCCAAGTAAGCTCTCCACTTGGAGTCTACCAGACCCCTTAGCCTACTATACTCTGTGGCTTTAACACACAATTTGTATATATGTTTGCTATTCATTGTGTGAAAGACAATTTCCTCCACATTCTGCAATTTAAGCAAAGTCCCTCCATTCTGTCCACCCCCCTCTCCTTCCTTACCTAGTGGTGTTGACACAATCATCCCTGGAAATAAGGAAAGCTGTCTCTGCTCTGTGCCTCTGGACAGCTCCTCCCTCAGGACTGCCTTGAGCCGCGAGGAGAGGCAGCCCCTCAACTCACCCATTAGACTTTCTGCAAGCCTCTCTGAGTGCCAGCCTAGCTGTGCAGTTAACTGGGAGGCAGTTAGCCAGCAGGAGAGCTCAAGATTTAACAGGTGGACCAACCTGGTTACACGTGCTTTTAAAAAACTGGCACAGAGCGTCATTGACTGGAGGAACTTAACTGGAAAGAGTGGATTAAAAAATAAGGGCTCCTGAAACAGGTCCTGCCGTGTCAAGGACTCCACATCCCTTTCCACCCTCACCAGCTGCCAAGCATTTAAAATACTTTGATAAAAAGGAGGAAGTCCTGCTTTACTAAAATTGGTGTTCTCAATTAAAAACAGGTGTTTTCCTAACCCCAGCCCCCCAACTACTGAGAAGGAAACAGGCTAGCCTCTTCCAATGAGCCTCCTCCTCAGTGTACAGAAGTCTCTGAACCGCCTGCAGTCTGAAGGCTGCCACCCTGCTGAAAATGCTGACTAGCCCCTGCCCCCCCTCATCACTAGGGAGGTAGAGGACTGCCGGCCTCAAACTGTGTCTCCGCTCAAAAGAACTCCAGCAGCACTCTCTGGATCTCCTTCACCAGGCCCTGGGGTGGGTCCAGGCATACCAGCTTGTGCCACATGCTAGAGGCCACCAGATTATTAATAACAAGCACCCGGCCCTTGAAGGACAGTTGGGCCAGCAGTCCCTTCCACCTCTGCAGCAGCCCCCCTCACCCTGTCCAACAAACCCTCCCAGTTCTTTTTTTCATGTAGTTCTCTGTTCGAGGTGCCCCCCAGCATTTTAATGCCTATTCTGTTCCATTCCAGCCCCTCAGGCAGGACAGGAGGAGGTGCCCTCATCCCAGCTGCCTGACAGGAAGGTGTCACATTTTGCCCAGTTTACTTTGGCAGAAGATGCTCTCTGGAACTCATTCAGAGTCTGCTGCAGTGCTTTTGACATCTGCATCCCCACTCACAAACACAGTCACATCGTCTGCGAGGCAGACACCTTCACTGTGGCAGAGGAGGGTGTGGAGGCGAAGAGGGCACTGTCCATCCAGCTAACCTGACCCTCAGCAGGTGCAACAGGGGCTCTATAACCAGCGAATACAGCATACCAGACAGGGGCGCAGCCCTGCCTTATACCCCTGCACACTGGGAAGGGCTGACTCAGCCCATTGTTGATCTTTAAAATACTAAGAATTTGGAATATAAAAAGCCGAATATAAGAGATAAAACCAGGGCCGAACCCGAAGGCCTCCAGTGTTTTAAAGAGGTAGGTGTGGTCGACTCTATCGAAAGCCTTCTCTTGATCCAGGGAGACCATTCCTACATTCAAATCACAAATATCACTTACAGTTAAAAATCTCTAATAAAAAAATAAGTTATCAAAAAAATAGAGCGACCGGTATACAATATGTTTGATCCATATGTACCACAGTTCCAATAACTGTTTTTAATCTATTAGCGATTGTTTTGGATAAAATCTTTAAATCAGAACATAAAAGTGACACAGGTCTCCAATTCTTAAGCTGGCAAAGGTCTCCCTTCTTGGGCAGCAGTGTAACCACTGCCCTACGGCAGCTAAGAGGCAGTTCCTTGTGGCTGAGGCTCTCTCTCAGAACCTGGAGCAAATCCTCCCCCATTATATCCCAGAAAATATTATAAAATTCTGCTGGCAGTCCATCGATCCGGGAACCTTTCGCTGGAGAGCTGCTTTGGCGGTCATCTCCTGGTGGGTCAGCGGTGCGTCCAGCTGAATCTGCTCCTCCTCACTGAGGCTGGGTAACCCCTGGGCAGCCGCTCAGTGTCCTCTAGGTTGCACAGTTCTAGATTATAAAGTTCCTTGTAAAAAGCACCGCCTCTCTGCTGATTTCCTCCCGGGTGTGCAGTTCTTTCCCACCAGGAGTCCTGATACAGCACAGCTGTCTACTGTCCGCTCTCTTCCTTTCCAGGTTGAAGAAGAAACTGGTGGGGGCATCCATGTCTCTCAACTCCATGAATCTGGAACGCACAATCGCCCCCTTCACTCTTTCCTTCAGCAAGCTCCCCAGCACAAGTTTCTGCTCTTTTTGGTTCTCCAGGGTCTGTTCTTTAAATACTGAATTTAAACTTTCCTCTAGGAGGAGGATTTTTGACTCCAGCTCTCTCACGGCTGTGTTCAGTGACCTGGTTGCATTTATAGTATATTGTTGACAAAAACATTTAATTTGTATTTTGCCAATGTCCCACCACTGTCTTAAATCTTTATACTGTGCTTTTTCTTTTTTCCAAATTATCCAAAAAAGTTTGAATTGTTGCTTGGATTTTACATCTTGTAATAATTTTACATTGAAATGCCAGTAAGATGTTCTGTGGGGTTCTGATTGAATTATTACTGTAATTAATAGACAGTGGTGGTCAGAGAGACTACTGGGGATGATTCTTGCTTTGATAAATTTATTTAAATAATTTTTAGAAGTATAAAACCGGTCTAGTCTCTCTCTATATACACAGTTTGTGTGATACTGAGACCAGGTGTATTGTCTTGAACTGGGGTGCAGGCATCTCCATATGTCAGCCAGGTCACTGGACTCTAACAACTCTCTGGAGGACTGAGGGTGTGGTTCATCATTATTTCTATCAATATTAAAATTAACAGTACAATTAAAATCTCCTCCTAGTACCACCACATCGTTATTATTAATATTAAAAAGAGCTTGCTTTAATTTTTTAAAAAATAAAATTCGTTCCCCCCCTCTATTGGGGGCATAAATATTAATAAAAACGTACACTGTACAGCCTAGCTCTTACTTTTAAAATCCTCCCTTTCTCGATTTCCTCCATATCTAATAAAACTGCCCCTAGGCTGGGTTTAAAAAGCACGGCTACTCCTGCACTAGTACTAGCGCCGTGACTCATCACGCACAGCCCTTCCACTCCGCTCGCCACGCCTCCTCATTCTCCTGATCCGAGTGCATTTCCTGCAGAAACACCACCCCCGCCTGCTTCTGCTCTAAAAACTCAACTAGCTGCGCCCTCTTAAAAGACTGTCTGCAGCCGTTTAGATTAAAATAAACAAAAACGCACCTTTCCATCATAGCTAAAAAAAACTAACAGACTAAAACAAGTAATAAAAGAAGTTTAATAAAACACAGCCATTTTTAAACAAGAGATTTTGAACCACTGTTAAGATCTTTCTTAATTTTCTGAACATTTTTTTTTTTAATCTATAACGTTTTGGCTGATCAAATTCTTCTATTGTTGCTTTCCTTGTAATAACATGGCGGGTGGAGAAATAACCTTAAATCAGGGAAAAACTCTATTTCTACTCCCCTTTTCCCTTTTGTTTCTGTCATAAAATCATTTACCTGCTCAAGCGTGTATAACGATAGGTTGCGGATGCAACCCCGGTTCCCTGAAAGAGAAAATAACCATCAAGGTATGGGACATTGCCGTCAGGCAGTAGGGATTGGCTGAGCTTTATGTCAAAGCTGCCGATAGGCCTCGCGCAAGCTGCCGTGTAAGCCCGCCCCCTGGGAGCTTACTATACATAGCGGAGAGTCACTTCCTCTTTTGCCCTTCAGGCCGTGAAGGCTTCAGGCGACCTCGCGGCGATGGTTATTTTCTCTTTCAGGGAACCGGGGTTCCGCATCCTATCGCATCCCTTTCAAGTCGAAAAATAACCATCAGGTATGGGAACAGTGTACCCAAGCCGTCGCGAGGAGGATTCTCGGCAGTAGGACAGACTTCGTCATAACGCAACTGCGTGGGCAGTACATCTATGCATATGCGGAGCTGCGCCTCAGCGTCTATGCTCGCAATGACACCTGTCCTAAGGTGGAATAGTCACCATATTGTCAACCACTCTACCCGTCCGCAACCTGAGGCGTCGAGTGCAACACAGATGCTCCAAATGGCCGGAGCAGAGGATTCCAGTACATTTAACCGGTAGAACCTCGTAAATGTATGCGGTGTAACCCAACTGGCTGCAGCGCAAATGTCGAGACATCGGCACCCTTCTAAAGAGGGCCCAGGATGTTGCCATACCCCTAGTGGAATGTGCCTTCAACTGCCCTGGTGGCGGAAGGCCCATAGAATCATATGCTAACTGAATAGCATCCACTATCCAATGAGAAAGGCGTTGCTTAGACAGCGGCTGACCCAATGTCTTAGAACCATAGCATATGAACAGCTGTTCTGTTTGCCTCACAGTCCTTGCATGCGGTCAATATAACACCTCAATGCCGCACAGGGCAGAGCATGTGTAACCGCTCTTCCTCTGGGGAAGAAAAAGGAGGAGGATGGGCGCCATCAACTCGACTGGTTGGTTCATGTGAAAGCAGGGGATATGACCTTGGGTAAAAGGCGGTTGGACGCATGGAGACCTTAGAACCGTCTCTCCTGCGGAGTACATGATGAATGCACCGAAAGTGCATGTAACTTCGCCCCGCCAGCGTTTTGCTGATACCACTGATAGCAAAAGCGCGGTCTTTATAGACACGAACTTCATATCCACACTGTGGAGGGGCTCGAGCGGTGCCTTGGTAAGGGCTTCTAGCACCACATCAAGGCTCCATGACGGTAAACTGGTCGACCTTGGAGGCCAAGGCGTCTTGCGCCCTTTAGGAACTGAGATGCCAGAAAATGGCAACCAGGTGATAACCCGTCAATGCGTACATGGCAAGCGAAATAGCGGCCAAATACACTTTAAGTGTAGGGGAGACTTCCCCTCATCTAGCAGCTTCTGCAGAAACTGTAATATCACTGCCATAGGGCAGGAGACCGGGTCATGGCCTCAGCCAGACACCAACTCTGAAACAATTGCCACTTATGCATATTGCGAGGCCGAGTGAGGGCGCTCGCACTCTGAATGGTGGATATAACCGCCGTAAAAAAGCCCTAAGGCTGACAGGCTCCCGTTCAGGGGCCAAGCCCATAACTGCATGAGTTTGGGGTTTGGGTGCCATAGCCCTCCTTGGGCTTGGGACAACAGGTCCTCGCAGAGGGGCTCCCTCGGGCGACCGTGCAACAACTGCACCAGACTCGGGAACCATATCCTCCGAGGCCACCGAGGGCGATCAGAATCACTGCCGCTTGCTCTACCCTGACCTTCTCCAAGAAGGCGGGGAGCATGGGAATCGGTGGAAATGCGTGCAGGAGCCCTGGCGGCCATTCGTGAGCCAGTGCATCGACTCCTAGGGGGCTGTCGAGGTCCTTCACCGAGAACCATAGGGGACAGTGCGTGGTCTCTCGCGAAGCGAAAAGATCGATCGGCTGGCGCTGTGCCGAACCAGTCCCAAATGGCTCTACCACCCGAGGGTGAAGGCGCCATTCGCCTGCAAGAGGACCTCCTCTGAACAGGAGATCCGCTGCGTGATTGACTCTGCCGGTGGGTGAACGCCGCAGAGAGAGGCTAAACAGCGGTTGTGCCCAAAGCAACAGCCGTGTTACCATCGGTGAAGACCGGGGGACAAGCCGCCCTGGCGGTTGATATACGCCACTACCGTGGTGTTGTCTGACCGCACTAACACGTGCTTGCCTAGAAGCACTGGCAAGAAGTGCCGAAGGGCGAGGTCCACCGCTCTGAGTTCCAGAGCATTGATGTGGGCGACCTCCAGGGTCCTGACCACACTCCGCATGAGTCCCGACCCGTTCCAGACTGCTCCCCAACCCTGGTTGGGCGTCGGTCGTAATAACCTCCCTTCGGAAGATGGGACCCAAGCGTCGCCCTGGCGGATGTTGACGGAACTTTCCACCAGCGCAGTGCTTCCCAGCAGGTTGGGATACCCTCAACCTGCGGTGTTTGTCTCTCCCGCGGATGCAATGCGAAGGCATTGAACCAGGCCTGCAGAGGTCTCTGGTGTAGTAAGCCCAAAGGAAGGGCTTGCGGCGGCAGCCATCAACCCCAGCATGCGCTGACACAGCTCCATGCTGACTGTTTCTCTCAACCTGAATAGGGAGAGACACCGCTCCAGCGAGGGCAACTCTTTTGTGTCGACAGGGTCGCTTCCATGGACACAGAGTCCAGATGCAGACCAGAATTCGGTCTGTTGGCTCGGCACGAGGTGGCTCTTTTTCTGAATTGACCTTCAGACCCTGGCGGTGAAGATGATTTGTAACCATCACTGTGTGCTGTGCCAACTGCTCCTTTGACTCTTGGCGCAGGCAGAGCCAGTCGTCCAGATAGTTCAGCAGTGGACGCCTTGAGCCCGCAAGGGGGGGCTAAAATGGCATCCATACACTTCGAAAGGTTCGAGGAGCTAGAGACAGGGCGAATGGCAGGACACAAACTTCGTAGACCCTGCTCTGAAATGCGAATCGTAGGTACTTCCTGTGACCCGGACAGATGGGAGCGTGAAAGTATGCATCTGTGAGGTCTACGGTGGTAAACCAGTCGCCCTGCGGACAGACTGGACAATGTGCCTGTGCGTAAGCATCTTGAGCGACAACACCCGTGGTATTTGTTCAGTAGTCGCAGATCTAAAATAGAGGCGAGCCCGCCCGTCCTTTGGCACTAGGAAGTACTTGGGTAGAACCCTGGTCGGTCAGAGCAGGGTCTACTAGTTGAATGGCACGCTTCTTGAGCAATGCCTGTATTTCTGCATTTAGAGCTGAGGACTGAACCGGGTCCTTCACTGCAGTTACCACCACCCCTGAAGGGGGGGGGGTTTAACGGAATTGAAGGGGTGTACCGGTGAGTATAGTTTTGCGCACCCAGATGTCGTTGGTGCATTGTTGCCAGAACAGGAGCTGTGGAACAGTGTAGGGGTGGGTTAACGGCTGCGGGGTTTCTCAGGGCTGCTTAGGCTGCACTCGCTCACGAGGGGCCTGGCCAGAGCCACGAGGACGTGGTCTGCCACCTCCCTCTAGGGCGCCACCCTCCCTGCTGCGGTCTTGCAAACGCGGGTTGGCTGCGTGCTGAAACCCCCAAAGGGGCGGTTTTACTGCCCTGTGGGTGCGCTTGCTGCTGCGGCGGGCCCCTGCGCCACTGGAGCATCTAGCAATGGGGCCTTATCAGGCTCCTGTACCCTGGCCTGCGAGAGCCAGAGCTGCCTCCTTGCCACCACAAGGGAAGCAATGCTCCTGCCCTGTGCTCGCGCATTCAGCTGAGCCAGCTTAACCAAAAGCTGCACAACTGCACCCAGCTCGGTCCTAAGTCCAACAGATGGGGACTCAGGCAGATGCGAATCAGCGCCGCCTGGTAGACCGTCAGGAGGCTGGCCACGTTAGACAGCCTAACTGCCTCTGTAGCCGCTGGCATAACCCTTTTTCAGGTGGGCCTCCGTAATCCTACACTGCCTGTTAGGGCAGGAGGGGTCCTAGCCAGCCCGATAATGTCGGCGCCTTTACTAGCGCTGACCGGGCGCCCACTGGCGGAAAGGGCGTAACCCAGCCGCTCGCCCGTGCATGGTGAAAGCCAAGCCTTGCGAGAAGTTGCAGGGGCGGAGGCGGGGCCCCCCAGGTGGACTGCACCTCCTTAATAAAATCCGGGAATGCGGGGAGCATCCTGGACTGAAGGGGCGGAGCCGATGGCAACTCAAATAGAGGCGTTGTGTTGGCTCTAACGCAGGCCAGTCCACGCCTAAGTGACGGGCTGCCCCTCTCCACCACTGACCAGATAGGGTCATTAGTATCCAGCACTTCAGGGTCGTCCTGCCCAGAGTGCTGGGATGCCCCTCAGGCTCCGTGTCTTCAAAGAGCGGGTCTGTGTCAGATCGTCCCTTGAGACAGCATCGGCGTCCCACTCTACTTCCTGGGGTTGGCCGTGAGGCACTGGTGGAGGAACCATCGGCTGACTAGCGATGGGTCCGTTGCTAGCTCTGGGGCCGAGGCGCCACATTCGCTAGGGTCATGAGGAGGATTGCTGTCCCATCATGAGCTCCATGAACTGTGACATCTTGGAGGTGAGCTCAGTCACTCAGATATGTCCTGGTAACGCCTACCCCTTCGGGGGGAGCGAGAGTGCCTTCTCCGGCAGGCGATCGAGATCTGGATCGAGACTCTCCCGGGGGCAGGCCCGAGAGAGGAGGGACTGCGGGGAACGTTCCCGAGCACGCCTGGCTGGAGACCTCTGACCAGCTGTAAGCTGGGAGGATGGGCTGGAGGGAGCTGAGGCGTCGCCCGGCAGCGTCACGACAGATGACGGTGGGGCTGGGAGACGGTGTGGGACGAGCCGAGGATGGGGAACGACCTCCAACCGCCTTCCAGCTCTCTGGGCTGGGGCGCGTGAAAAACCGCACAGCTGGCTGGCGGTATGCCCTATCTGCCAGGGCCGTGCGGCATGGTCCGGCCCCAAGCATGCGGCGCCAGTCCCTCATGTGGGTCGCTGGCAGGCAACAGCCTGGCAGGTCGCGAACGGTGGAACCAGACATGGTGTGTAGCCGCCAAGAAGCACTGGCGAGCAGTAGCGGCGGATCACCGGATGCGCGTCGTGGAACGCCCGGCGTCTAGCACTGGCGTCGAGCACTGAAGTCGCGTCGTCACCGCCAAGCGCGTCAAGCGCCGTGCGTCGTCGAGCGCCCGGCTGCCGGGCACCAAGCGTCGAGCACCTGAAGTGCGTCGCGTCGGCGCCGCCCAGCGTCAAGCGCCGAGGTCGCGTGCGTCGGCGTCGAGGTGCGTGCGTCGAGCACCGAGCTCGCGCGTCGAGCACCGAGTGCGCGCCGCGTCGGCGTCAGTGCGTGCGTCGGTCGCCCAGCGTCAGCGTCGGCGTCGAGCACCGGCGTCGAGCACCGGCGTCGGCGCCCGCGCGTCGGCGTTGAACGCGGCGTCGAAGCACCGGAAACGTCGAGCACCGAAGTTGCGTTGCGTCGAGCGTCAGGTCGCGTCGTCGAGCGTCGAAGCGTCGAGCGTCAGCCTTGGCGCCGTGAAGCGTCGAGCACCCGGCGTCGAGCACCGCGTCGGCGTCGGCGTCGAGCACCGGCGCCAGCGTCGAGCACCGGCGTCGAAACACCGCAAGCCGTCGGCGTCGGAAAGCAAAGCTGATGGGCGATTACCGAAGCGTCGGCACCGAGATGAAAGCGTCGGAGCGTCTAGACCCGAAAGTGAGCTGGTGCTAAACACCACCAGCGCAGAAGCGGCTGTAACAAAAGTCGGCAGCTGCACCAACGCCCTGCGCTGACACCAAAAGCGCGTGGCGCCCGCCCAGCGGTGCGGCGTGGGAACGCTAGCACAGGCTTCTGGCGATCTGGCTGACCCGCCAAGCAGGGCGCTAAGTGCTGGTACGGTGTCTGATGCTGTGCAATACCTGATGGTGCTGGGGATTTTTGCATGTTGGTGGTTGTCTTCCTCCTGTATAGTGAAAGGAAAAAAAAGTTTTTTTTTTTTTTTTTTTTGTTGGACGGCTGAAGAAAATACAAGTAAGGGTGCAGTACAACACACGTGGCGTGGAAGCGCGGGTGGGGGAAGGAACACTGCAGAGCAGACTACACGAGACATACCCGGTCTAGCCTAAGCTAGACCGAGGGGATGCATATCTTGGCGTGGGCCAAGGCCAACGCAACACGCCGTCCGAACAAAAAATATATGTACAATATATATAACAATATATATATACACAATAATATACAAAAAAACCCAAACACAATAATAATAATAAGAAACAGAGGAAAGACGGAGAGACCATTTAAGAAAGCGCAAAAAAAACAAAGCGAGAAGGAGATATATAAAGAAAACAATATATCTTAACAAATAATAATAATAATAACAATAATAATCACTGAAATAAACTCAGAGAAGGGGGATAAACCAGCTTCTCAAGCCTAAGCTTATGGGTACAATCAGTGTACAGCTCTAAGTCCTACCGCTACTGAGGCTGAAGGCAAAGAGAGTGACTCTCCGCGCTGCGTATAGTAAGCTCCCAGGGGCGGGCTTACACGGCAGCTTGCGGAGGCCTATCGGCAGCTTTGACATAAAGCTCAGCCAATCCCTACTGCCTGACAATGTCCCATACCTTGATGGTTATTTTCGACTTGAAAGGGAACTTTTTCTTACTGAAGGGTTGGCTGTCAGGGATGTCTGAGATAGCGAGGTCAGAGTGCTCCCCTCCATCTCTTCTGCGCTGTCCTCGCTCGCCCCGAGAATCCGCTCCTCCCAGCTCCCTCCGACTCCTCGACACACGGTCTCTGCCTCAGCCGTCACTGTTTCAGGCGGTTGAGATTCAGCCAGCGGAGAATCTTGCACCGCCCGGCTCACCCTCCACTGTGTTCTCTTCCTCCGCATTGGGAGGGACTGACTCCCGCCTGGAGCCTGCAGTCTCCCTGTCTGCGGGTTCGCAGTTCTGCACTGGCTGAGCTCTGCCATCCGGCAGCTCTGCAGCCTTCTGTTGAAATCGTTTCTTTTTTAGCTACTACCTTGAATGGTTCTTCACCATTCTCAGTAGTAGCTGTATTATCCTCCGAACCCGTCAGTGACAGACTACGGCTGGGTCTCTTTTGTGCGAGGCCGTGGTGTTGGTGGTTCTGCTCCGGTTTCCTTCTGGATCGCTGCCTCCTCGGTCAGCACGGGCTCGCTCTGCGGCTGCGGTGCAGGAGCCAACTCTTCCTCCCGCTCACCCCCAACACCCCGACTTCCTCCCGCCAGCATCACCCTGATCCTGCCCTGTTTCTGCTCTAGCCTCCTTTCTCGGGCAGGCTTTCCTGGTGTCCCTGTTCTCCACAGTAAAAACACCTCATCAACTGACAAACACCACACAATTCATCCCTTCCACATTAAAATTCCAGGCTACATTAATGACTTGATTAGGATCATTTAGTAAGACAAACGCCTGCCTTCTAAGCGACATGACGTGCCTAACACTGTTATTTTTTGCACCCCAGCGGATTCCCATAATCGGGGACACCAGTTTACCAAAGCAGCTAAATTCTTTTCTAATGGCTCATTTTTTTTAAAATGGGAGGCACATTAGAAATAATAACTTTCGTTACCGGGGTTACTAGAGGGGAAACCTGAACAAATTCTCCTTTTACTGTAAAGCCTTCCTCTACCAGCTTGTTTACCAGAGACACCTCCACTAAAAAAATTACCAGCGCTTTATTCATCCTTGACGCTGACATAATATTCTCAAACCCCACAACCTCTCCTACTGCCAGCAGACACTCCTCCACCGAAACCCCTGGGTCAGGCAGGCAACGGACCCTGTGTCGGCGGGTGAGAGCCCCCAGCCCCAGAGAGAGAGAGAGAGAGAGAGAGAGAGAGAGAGAGAGAGAGAGAGAAAGAAAGAAAGAAAGAGAGAGAGAGAGAAGAATCACCATGGCTAGGATCATGGAACAACAACACCACAATTTGATTCTTGAGGAGAGGAAGCTACACTTAGAAATAGAAAAGTTAGAGTTAGAAAAAATTAAACTAAAACGGGAAATAGGAAAAATGTCTGAACAGTAAACTGCAACACATTATAGTACAATGGATCTTTATTTAGATATTTTTTCAGAAAAAAGTACTAAAGTATTAAATGCAAGTTTAATTTTAAATGTCTACATTTGTTTTAAATAAAAAGACCTAATGAGAAATAAATAAAGAAATCGTTACACACTAAGTTTATTATTACTATTATTATTATTATTATTATTACAATTATCAAGGTAATTGAAAGGCTTTTACAGCAAAGCAAACCATTAATAAATTAGCAGCAGATCAAAAGTATATTTTGAGGCCTGCTGCAGGCCAGACTCCAGCGTCCCTGAGGGGCTCGGGTTTGTTTTGCACTTGGATTTTATACAACAGATTGTGGTTTTATATTCTCTGGGGGATTTCATGTGACTTTGTAAATACTAAAACATTAATTGGAGAAACAATTCTCCACAATCATTTGCGAATGTATCTTCCTGAGCCATCTTCATCCACTCCTGCTTGCTCAGGCACTTCCTCCTCTTCATACAGTCGCACTATTTGGTCCCTCTGGGTCTGGCAGTGCAAGTTCCCTGGTTCCAGTGGTTAAAGAAACGGGCTTGTAACCAGGAGGTCCCCGGTTCAAATCCCACCTCAGCCACTGACTTACTGTGTGACCCTGAGCAAGTCACTTAACCTCCTTGTGCTCCGTCTTTCGGGTGAGATGTAATTGTAAGTGACTCTGCAGCTGATGCATAGTTCACACACCCTAGTCTCTGTAAGTCGCCTTGGATAAAGGAGTCTGCTAAATAAACAAATAATAATCATGTAAATTATATCTTTATATTTATTTCAGTATCTATAAAAAGTTAACTTAAGATAAACATAAATATACATTTAAATTGGATTACACCTGTTATGAAGGGAGAATTAACATGAAGGCACATTTGCTCTTACCTTGCAATATTATGCAGGACTACAGCAGCACAGATGATATTACAGGCTCGCTCAGGCACCATCCTCAGTTCTCCATGTAGACAGTGGAACCGTCTCTTCAGCACACCAAAACTCTCTATTACATTCCTTGATTTTGTGTGAGCGTTGTTATAGCGGGTATGGGCTTCATTGGTTGGGTTGATGAAAGGTGTAAGTAACCATGGTTTCAGCTGATATCCACTGTCTCCGAGCAGTATACCAGGTATTGCACCACCTTCAAAAGCTTCATGTACAACAGAGTGCCACACAGTTGATGATGCTCAGGTTAGCATCACAGATCATTTGAACATTTATGCTGTGGTATCCCTTTCTGTTGACATACAGGTGTTCATCAGCTGAAGGAGCTTGTATCTTGACATGAGTCCCATCAACTGTTCCCACAACATTAGGAAAACCAGCAACTGAAAAAAGTCACCTTTCATTCTATTGAGAACAGTGGACTCAACAGGAAACATTGGCAGTCTTGTTGCAAGTTCCTTTGAAACTCTGAAGACTATCCGTGAGGCAGTGGATTTATGCAGCCCTATGAAATTTCCCACAGAATTTAAAAAACAACCTGTTGCGTAAAATCTGAGTGCCAAGCAGACTTGTAACAAAACAGGGACACTATGGTTTCTGCCTGTGGCAGGCCTCAATTTATCCTTTAGATCTTCTGCTAATTTTATAACGGCTTGCCTTGGTAAGCGAAGCCTTTCAATTACCTCAGTATCTGAGTACACTTCCAGTGGATTGTTTCTGTCTTTGAATACTCTTTCTCTCCTCAAAAAAGCACGCATATAGCCAGAGATTGTGGTGGGAGGCCATGATTTCTTTCTGACAGTTAATGGTTTCCATGGAAGATAGACTTAAATTCTAAGTTAGCCTGGGTGTGAAGAGGCTAACTTTTTAGGCTAAGTCTTAGTCAGTCTTAATTTTTATGCAACTGACTAACTTGCATTAGACTAGTCTAATTGTCAAACTAAGACTAGTCTAATGGTTTAGACTAGTCTAATATAGTTTTATGCAACCGGCCCCTGCTGGAGTTACATCCTCTCTGGAGTACCGTCGTCAACTCGTAGACAAAAGGCACAAACAAACTCCCCATCTCACCAAACAGTGCCACCTACTGGACAATCTTTCCAACTGTGTAACCAGCCATTTAATTTAGAAAATTACATTCCCTGGAAGTCAACTTCATGAGACAAATACTGAAAATATTCTGATCATTTATTTGAATTTATTAAGTTTATTATTAAAAAATAATGTGTTATCTATTAAATTCATTGGAACTATGTTTTCTAGCATAGTAATATATTTAGGAAAAATAAACCTATATCGATTTTGTCTATATCTTTATTTCTATAAACTAGTAAGCAATTTTATTAGCGCATAACAAAGACACTCAAGGTGTTGGTTGTGCTGGAATAAGCACTTCCAGGCCTCATTATCTTACTATGCCCCGGGCACGCGGTTATTCCAGCACAGCCAACACCCTGGAGTGCCTTATTGCTTACTTAATATTTATCGTTTAACTTAAGTGTTGTATTACAGTGCATGACTGAGTGATACAAGCAGAGGGTGCAAAGCTTTCAGTATTTTCAGCTTCTTTGTTTATTATGAATTGGTTATATTTAGTGTTCGCATTTTCTGTTATTATCTTTAAAAAAAAATCCGGGGTTTATTTTACATATACTAAATAGGGATAAAAATCGGTAATAGTTTTAAATCGAAACATTGATAAAAATGGGTGGTGGTGACCCACATCTGACCCACTTCTGATATTTTTGCTTTTTGCATACTTCGAAACATTCGTTTTCTTTTGAATATTCATAAACTGATTAACATTTTCTCCCATTCCTCATCCACTCAAAATATGATATTTTCGTGTAATTCAATTTAGTTTTCGATCAAGTCAGTAGTTACCGGAATAATCAGACTTTGATTGGCCAACATAATCAGGTGAGAGTGTGTTTGTGAAGTGACAGAAAACCACGTTTGAATGTTATTTGATCCTCTGATGTCTAAACATCCTAGGATACAGTGTAGGGCTGCTTATTATAATGTCAGAGTCAAAGTAAAACAGCATTTTAATCAAATTATTGTGTATTTCCTATCAAATAGTACCAGGATAATATTGAATAATAGACAAAAATCGGGTATAAATCAGAACAAACCGGCGTCCTGTTAAAAAAAAAAAAATTGTATTCATAAATACATTTGTGTACCTGCTGTGCATACAGTACCTGCACTTTTCTATTGAGAATTTCACCCTGGGTAAGACAATGGATCCTTGGTTAGCTCTCCTTTAAGGCTGGGCAGTAATAATTTAAAGCCAGTAAGAGGAAAGGAATGGATTTGATAAAGCCTTGTTTAGCGCTGCTTTAAGTTGAACTTGATTTTAAAGCATTGTTAATAAGAGCCTACTATCTGATGCTCCGCTAGTAAAATGGTCAGATCAGATGTTCACTTCTCCTGTGTTTTGTTTGTCTTCACTCCCAGGAAGGGAAGATGATGTCCTATGCTACAGTGAAGTTTGCACAAGCTCAAGCTCCCAGCAGCAGCAGCAGACAGACCCCAGCCACACAGCGGGTGAGCCCATGAATAAGCACTGCTGTCAGTGTCATCATGTTACATTACATTCTCCCTTACCTTTTCATGATGTCTGGAATCATTCAGGTGCTTCTTATTGTCAATACTCAGCCATGGTTTATTCCCTTTAGTCTGGGTGTTAAGGTGCTTTGACCTGAATTCAGGGCCAGCTCTTCAGTTCTAGCTGCCAGGTTCCCTTTACCCACACAGACTGGATCAGCAGAGTGTCTGTATTGTAGAGAGTGCAATCTAGTGAACACACACTGTGAATCAAGTTTCCTTTTAAAACAACAGCAGAACAGCCTTGCTGTATTTATCCACACACCCTGTTGAAACACCTGTTAACTAGCTCCTGAGCTGCAGCTTTGTGAACAGGGCTCGCAGTGCTGGACTGTTTTAAAGAGCTCCTCAAGTTTGACATTGCTTTTGTAGAAGCTCTGAGCTCCCAGCCTCTAACAGCACAGTGGGTGGGACAATGTTATTAAAATAGCAATGCTGCCCTGTGGCAGAGCAAGAGCTCTGCCTATAAATAGTGTGGTGCTTTGGTGGTGGTTGGCATGGATGGGGTTAATTCCTGTTCCCAAATAGAATGATTGGTGTTAATTGGGGAGCAGCCACAACAAAAGGACAGCCCAGGACCCCATTTGAGGAGGAGGGTGTTTGGTGAGTTTTTTGTTTATCAGTTCAGTAAAGGCTCTGCCCAGCCTGAACAGTTTTTGTTTTTTGTTAAAACCGTGTGCCTGTATTTGTTCCAGTTTGTATTTTGGTTTTATTTTGTTTATTAAATGTGCGCTTTGGCGCTCAAACTGCAGCTTCTGAGTCTCTGTCTCGCTGCTATCCTGTCACATGCCCAGGTCATCTCACTTCTTTAGTGACAACTGCATGGGCACATCACTATCTGAAAAATATTTTTGTCCTACAGAAACAAACATGGATTTCTGCTGTGAGACTGGCAAGGATTTCATGAAGTCTTTTTTATACCGCAGTGTATCTTGTGACTGAGTGTTTGAAGTTATAACTCCAGAAAGTTTCTTTAGTATACTGTGTACTGTATCCTGAGCTGTGTTCTCTCTCCTCAGACCCCACCCCGCCTGTGAGTACTGCTGGCAAAGCCTCTTCATACAGACAGCCTGCACTGGTCCTCCTCATCCTGTGCTGTTTCTTACTGGCTGCTATCATCTCCCTCACTGTCTATCGTGAGTATTCACACACTGCTGTTTGTTAGCAGGGTTTCAAATCGCTTGTGTGGTATTCTCTAACTTAATCATCACCTCACAATGGGACCATTTCACACACAAAAGTTTTGATTTTTAAAAGTCCAAGTTGATGAAATAAATAAAGTTCGGTTGATTCAATACATTTTCAAGTCCATGAAACTGCCCTAAACTGATGTTGGCTTCTTCAATGAAACTCAAGGAAAGTGTCATGAATATCAAACTTGTATTCACATAAATGGACTTGTGCAAAAAGCATTCAGATACCAGTTTCCCATGCCCAGTATGTGAAGCATGGACAGCGAATATCACTGCATTTCAGAGTCAGATTTACTGAACTGATTAATCAGCTTTAAACGTGTACAGAACAAGCTGGTTGAGTGCATTCGACTGAACAAAACTGTAATTCACGCTTGTCTATTTGCTTTTCTCAGATTCCAGAACTAAAGAAGACCCTGAGAAATACACCAGCCTGACCACAAATGATTCATCATTACTGAATCAGCTGCAGCACAATAACAGGCTCCATGAAACTCATTCTTAGCTGCAGAGTAACTATAGCAGGCTCAGTGAAACTCATTCTGAGCTGCAGAGTAACTATAGCAGCTCTCTGGATCTCATTCTGAGCTGCAGGTAACTATAGTAGGCTCAATGAAACTCATTCTGAGCTGCAGAATAACTATAGCAAGCTTTTACAAAATCAGAGCCAGCTACCAGATGAGAAAAACAGACTCCAAAAAGACAATTCTGAATTGAAAAAGAACAATACTGAGCTTTCTGTGAAATCACTCTTGGATAAATACTGTCCTCTCAAAGAAGGCTCTTCAAAGGGTGAGTTGTGAATTCTCTACAATCCCATCATCATTATCATTAACAGACTGGACTGGCAGGGAAGGGAGAGAGAGAGGCAGCATTCACCTATCTACTGTATCTCTCTCTCTCTCTCTCTCTCTCTCTCTCTCTCTCTCTCTCTCTCTCTCTCTCTCACTCTATGGATCCAGACGGGTCAGGTTTGACTGGTTTGAAGAGCACAGCATCGACTGGGGGTGGGGCACTCAATGGGGTATCAGTCTTGGCTGTCAGTCCAGTCACCACTGCCACACCCCTAGTTCTGCATTCATGGAACATGGAGAATATTGAAGGAAGCAAGTAAGGGCTCCGAGTAATGAGGTTAAACAGGGGACAAATAAATCAACCCTCCCATTTACTGATCTGTCCCAGTACTAGTTGGAGTGGAAGGGAGATGCAGTATCCTTCTGATAAAATCATGCTAATGCTAATGCTGAGAATCTAGCCCTGTGTTGTAGGTGCAGCCCTCTTCTTCAGATCACCAGGCGTTTCTGTTTAACATGCACTGCTTCTTTCTCTCATTGTGCAGAGCAGGTTTGTTGTCCAGAGAAGTGGATACAGACCAATGGAAAGTGCTACTACTTCTCAACTGATAAAATGGACTGGAACTCCAGCCGGGCTAGCTGTGTGTCAATGGGAGCAGACCTGGTGATTATAGAGAGCGAGGCAGAGCAGGTACAGTTTGACCATCATCTTTACAGAGCTCTGTTTCTAAAGCTCATGAAACACCAGGCAGCTTTCAGGAAACTGCTTTTCTGGCAGCTGTTGAAGCCTCTAGTTGACTGTGACATTTTTCAAACAATTTCAAACCAAGCTGCTTAAATCAAATTGCTTGGAAACGTCTCCTCTCCTCCAAGTAGCTGCTGGAAAATGGCTGGACGTTGCCTTGCGTTTCCTGGGTTAAGACTTCTACCCCCTAGGCTTCTAGGGTTCTGCTGGCCATTCAGCCTCCATAGCCTCTAGACTAGAGATTCTCAAACTGCACAGCAGTATAGTAAATACTGAATGTATATTATTCTGTATCAAGGCCTGTCTGTCACCTCAGCAGTGAAAGTGAATTTTCTGGGGAGCCCTTGGGTCACCTCTGCGGACCTCCCGGGGTCCCTGTACCCCAGTTTGAGAAGCACTGGCGCCCTGCCCCTTCAATCCCGGGGTGTGCATTTAGAGTCTGTGATTGTCACTGGTCTATCACCAAACATTTCAACTGAATCAGATCACACCTGACCTGCAGGAAACTATTTGACAGCAATTTACTGCAGAACATTTTGATGTGTATAAAAGAAATCCCTGTTCATACAGTTGTTTGTGTTTTGAGTGTAATAAATAACCCTGGGGTGTTGCCCTCTGGTACACAATAGTGCCCTCCCACCCCAAACCCTGCCCTCCTTCAATCCTGCAGAGAACACTGAGTTCACACACTGACATCATGAACACAAGACAATGTGAGCTTTATGAAACCCCACTGCCACAGACAGGCTCTCATATAATTGGGGTCTACTTAAATCGTGGTAAATTTACGTATTTTTCACGGGTATGTTCGGAATAAAATTAGGATTTCGCGGACATGTTTAAACATTAAATAAACCTAAGTAGACAGTATTTCAGAACACTATAAAGCCTAAAAATAGTGGTACTTGCTTCCTTACTAAAACAGAGTGCTGGCATTTGTTAAAGGCAAGTATGCAGCATCCCCTTGCAGTTGACTTGTCTATACATTGAGACTGCACGTCTGCATCCACTGAATTGGTTGGAAGTTAAGGCAAAGCTTTGCCAAGTTATACAGATGTGGAAATCGATTAGAAACAGCCCAAAAACTCGGTTACACAAGGGCATCTGGCATACTTTAATGAAGTCAATGTATGCAGCACGTTCGTTGTCATGTTATTTGTCCCATCCAATAATTTATTTTATTAGTACCGAGTCAAAACAAAGAAGACGTGGCTATTCGGGTCGAAAATTCCAACTAACAGCAGGTTGAAGCGAGGTGGCTGTGCTGGATCGTTTTAGTACTGATTTAACTTGCAGACAGGAATACTTTTTGTCTGGGCTGACTTTCCAGTTTGGTTTCTGAAAGCTGTTTATTTTACGTTCTGTTCAGCAGCCTCTGAAGTAGCCTTTTGTTTAATGTGTGATTCTGAAGCTAAATAGCGATCGATCGTATTTTCTCCAAATACACATTAAGATATGGAAAACAATTACCTCAGTCTGCATGTAGTTTATTTGGGAAATATCTTGAAACGATCATCAGCCGAAATATAGTTTGCTTTCTTTGTCGTCCATTTCTACTATTTTACCTCCAATACTGAAAACAACTAGATTTTAGCAACCTAAATGAAAACAATGCAGCACCACAGCACCCGCCCCCTCCTGCACAGTACCGGTCACATAAAAGCAGTAAAGACGCAATGATAGGCTGATTAAAACGTTGTCATTTGAATAGTAAACAAGAACGTTAACTGCTTTGGAGAATTTATTTTGTAAATTTTGGACATTTTTTGTTTGTTTTTTGCTTAAGTGCAGTGCACACGGGACGGCGAAGGAATAAAAATGGGCTATCTACGGAAGGAAGATACGTAGTTTGCGTCACTTGCGTTGTGCAGTAGTTCATTTAAACAAGTTTTTTTTTTTCCCCTCTCCGTACTTGTTTGTATGCATTGGCCCTAAGAGGTGAATTTCGCGGTGACCCCTCAATTTCGAATTCAGTTGAAAGCTACTCAACCCCCCTTGCTGTCATTTAAAGGAAGGTTTGCTCTTTCTTCAAAGGGAGAGTGCTCTTATATTTCCACTAGGGGGCAGCTGACTGGTAGATCTCTACTAGAACTGATAGGAGTATTTTCTGTTTAGAGATTCTTAATGAATGCAGCTAAAGCCCATGCAGGGGAATAAGCTACTGGATTGGCCTGACTGATGCTGTTACTGAAGGAGCCTGGCTCTGGGTGGGCGGCACTCCTCTCAATGACAAGGCACAGTAAGAGCTTCAATCTCATTCTGAAATCACTGCTGAGGATTAAAAGGATACAGCAGCAAATAACCTAGTCATTTACTACTGACATTGTGTGATATTGACTGGCATTGCTCCTCATCTCTTTCAGGTACTGGTACGGTAAGGAGCCTGATGACTGGAAGGAAGGTGGGGACTCGTCCGGGCAGGATTGTGCAGACCTTCTGTACATGTCAGATACCCTCGAAGCCTGGACTGATCAATTGTGCACACAGCAACCCAATAGAAGGATTTGTGAAACCATGGCAGTGATAATCAATATATAAAACCAATGTGGGTCTGTTTCACTTTCTCTCTCTATTTAGATAGCAAACAGGCTAAAATATGAATCCCACAAGTTACTTACATTTCACTTTATTAAACTGTGGTATCCAAGTGTTTATGAAATATATAAAACAAATACACATTTAAAAAAATCAAACCAGAGCTTTATAAAGAGTTTGTGATTCAATTGCCATTGCGATTATTGTTTTTATATTTCCCCTGACGTTTGCAATCATTTATAAAAACAGATCTAGTGAACAATGATAATAACTCAGTATTGGAGGAACAGAACAATTACAGACATCCCTTCGAAACGCTTCCCATAGTAAAAGCACAGCAAAGTGTAAAGCATGGGAACGCATAGGCAAGCATTGTAAAAGCACAGAGAGGTATGCTAAAGCATATTAAACATGGCAAGCCAGGGTAAGCTCTGGTAAATGCTTGTATAACCATGGGAAAAGTGCAGTAAGACCCTTAAAGTGAATATTGATAGGGTTTTCTCGGATGTATTGTTCAGTTTCTTTTTTGGCTGTTTCAACATACTGTAACTCTCGATATTCACTTTAACTTCTGTGTATGTCTTTATGAAGACCTTTGGTACTAAACAAAAAGTGTGTTTTATTATTGTGTTGCCCTGTTTCACCCCATTACTCAGACCCCTTGCTTGTATCCTTGCTTTCTCACTAAATATATTGCTATCCTGATTAGATAATTGCTACAGCATGTTTAATCTTAATCTGATATTCAAGAGGGACTCCAGCCACTGACTGGACTGGAAAATCTAGTGGTGACTGGCTCCCTCTTGTGGCTGGCTGGTAACATTGCCATAGTAACAGAGGCACCAGATAGTATTCCTGCTGTAGAGTTCATCATCTCTAACCTGTGTTTCAGGGGGTCTGTGCTACAATGGAGCAACACACTGAGAGGAAACAGTTTGAACTCTCTGTTTTGTCCCATGTTAATCATGGTAGAGTGTATTATTATTATTATTATTATTATTATTATACAATAATTTTAAGGTTTGTTATTGTCCAATACATTATTATTAGTTCCTTGATCATTTGCTATTTTTTGTATTAAAGTATATTCTTTGTGCGTGTGTGCGTGCGTGTGTGCGTGTGTGTGCGTGTGTGTGCATGTGTGTGTGCGTGTGCGTGTGTGTGCATGTGTGTGTGTGTGCATGTGTGTGTGCGTGCATGTGTGCATGTGTGTGTGTGTGTGTGTGCGCGCATGTGTGTGTGTGTGATGCAGTTTAAGGATATTCAGATATAGAACTCTAATACATTTACTGATATCTTTTTATTTATATATAAACTTAATTCCTGTTGAACATTCCCACTGATTGGACAACGTTCATTTTATCAAATACTAAGCAAAAAAAAGGCATTTTAAGAATTGAATACCAGAAAATGTCTTCTACCAGCATAATGTCAAATAAAATAAATGTTGAAAGTTGAACTAACTAGTGACTGATAAAGCAATTGATTTGACACAGTATTCATAAGGGCTCACCAGTAAGTGTCAGGGTGCAGCTGTTAAAAGGGTCTCCTTCTCTTCATTTGTAATCTCTTGCATGAGGGGAGCTGGATAGGGAACAACAAATGAGAAATTTAGAGGCACCCTTTTTACACAAAACAAACAAATACAGTATGGTTCATTTATATTTACTGCTAAATTGTGCTTTTAAAGGCTCTACACAATTGCAGCCAGAACTTCAATTAATGTAACCTGGAAATATTATTAAGTATAAAGTTGTGATTTGTATTATTATTCGACTTAGCTATTGCAGAATTGTCAATATTTGTTTTAAACTTTGTTCTGAAATAAAAACTCTTAAACAATATACACCATCTGGACCATTTCAATTGCTTTTCCAATACACTGAACACGATGCAACACACAGGGTAGCTGGTGTAGTCCCCCTACTGGCACTAAATAGGACTAAATTTACAGTCCTTTTTGACCGGTTTTTCGTTAAATTAGTTAAGGCCCAGTCCTTGTTGGCACCCCTATTTGTTTAGGGGTGCTAAACTAATTTTTTTTCTCCACTGGGCAGTTGGTGTAGTCCGCCCACGGGCCTTAAATAGGACTACTACGACGACACGACTGATAATAATAACAATACAATGCTATTGCTTACCACCATTTAAATGTAAGTCATGAGTAATATCATTTGTAAGTCATGAGTAATATCATTTGCTTCATTCGAGCAGCCAGGAGGATTGTCTTCCTCTTGTGTTTGTGATGGGAGGCACCATTTTTCCCCTTCCTTGACGACAAGACCACCTTCTCCTTGTATGTTTTGGGGAATTGCACCCTCCTCAACCTCTGTGCCATCTACTGACCCTAAAATGATAAAAATGGTAATAAAGTGTTTTAAGCAATTTATATTATTAACAATAATTATTATTATTTTTTTTTATTATTATTATTATTATTATTATTATTATTATTATTATAATAATAATAATAAATGTATATTAAATCCAACCTCTCTCCACCAAATTGATTGTCAACACATTGATCGATTTCAATAATAACATTAGAAGTCTAATTAGTACATTTAGAAATAAATTGCTTACCTTTTTATAATATTTTACAAACTGTTGATCCAGAGACCATTTTGATTTGTTTTCAGATCCCAAACTTTAAAGACTGGCATGCTCCTTTATAAAATAAGAATAATCTTTGCTTAACCAAAAAGGCTTTATTAAAAACAGGAACTTATCAGACAATATAAGAAAAACCCTATATAATAGATAAGGCCAGGAAAGACCCTGCCTTTGATCGACTCAATCTGGTGCTTTTAAAATAAACAAGAAGTGGTGCAACATTTCAGAACAATTGGCTATATTGAGAGGAACGGTAGTTCCTCGTACAAGTTAGAAAAACGTGTTTCAAACTACCGAGAGTCTCTATACAGTTCAAAGAGTTTAGCTGTTTTTACCATGTTGCAGCGGTAAAACTAAATCACTTAGAATTACCATCGGTACCAGTATCAAAAGTCTGAAACTTTCTTACCTCAAATGTGAAGAAAAACGTACATACCTCTTATACACAATGAGATATAAGTCGTCAAACTAAAGTAAAATTCTTCTTCTTCTTCCGTCTACTTTTTAAGGGTGTGTAGCGACTATTCCAAAAAAAAAGCTAAATATCTGGACATCTACCAATCATGTGATTTCACATGTTGGTCAACGTCAAAACAAACCAGGGTATGCAAGCAGTTTGATATCCACACCATTTATATTAAACAAATTATTTATGTTTTAAAACAGCACATATCGCAGGAAAAAAAATGCCGTGGTTTGAACTTGCAACATGACGTTCTTGAAGAGCACACGACCTTAGCCCGCTGCGCAGTTGTTGAAATGCGTTTATTTTTTAAGCTTAAATCCATGCCTGACCAGCTTTCACTCAAAACCCGAAGGTGCTGCTCGATTCTAGAAATGTTCGATTTCCTGTTTGAAAATTTCTAGTTTCCTGTTTGTTTGGTAGATACCATAGAATGGAATTGCACACAAGAGTGGCATGTAGCTTCCTTGTCTAAATCTCTGATCTCTGTCATTGGTGCTCATGCAATCACCATTCACAAATGTCAGGGGATGACTCTAAAACAGTTATGATGGATCGTGGTAACTCCATTTTTCTCCTATGGACAAAGTTTTGTTGCACTTTCCACAGTTACTTCCTTAAGCGGTATCCATCTTATCAACTTTGACCCCACCTGCATCTACACATGTCAAACTGCAGTTGAAGAGTACCATCGGCTCAGAGGATTTATTGTCCCTTTATTAGATTTATTGAAAAGCTTGAAGGAGACTAACACACACAAGGGACACAAGGTAAAGATCATCGCATTTCATTCACCTAGCCATCATTAATGTTCAGGAACAGCAAAAGCCTCAGTCTTCTAAGAGAACATTGCACTTACACATCCATTCAGAGGCTTGACAACCCCAATTTCACCTCATGCTATGCAAATGCAACATTGCAGTGCCTTCTTCACTTGCAACCTCTGAAGGATTCATTAAAACACAGTCAACAAGAGGCTATCAGGGCTTTGTTCACAAATAGGATCACTTGCCATCCACTGCGTCTCTAACTACTGTGGATATTTGTCACTTCTTAGGAGAACCTTTCAATAGAGGAGAGCAGCAACATGTTGCAGAGTTTCTAACAAATTGTCTGAAATTTGTCCTGAAGTATCTTGCATGGTTTCAGTCACAATAAGTCATGACATTCTATGTACTACATGTAACTACTGTTCATCAAACCGAGAGGTGTTGCATATTTATCCTCTACATGTACCTGCTGGTACAGATTCCATGTGTTTGGAAGAACTCATTTATAGAAATGACAAATGTCAATGATTCCTGGTAGCAAATGTAGGCAATGCAAAATTTATCCAATCATGAAACGTGAACTTATTCAGTCAGCACAGAGACTGATTGCAGTCGAACTTATGCTTTTGGGAAACCAAACTAGACGGGACCGTTACAAAGTGACACAATGCTAAGTTTACTGCTGTGCAGAAGAGCAGTTTAAAGGGTGATATCAAACACAAAAGTCAAGTTAGGAGAAGCAATTAGGCCAATCTTGTCAAGCATCAAGCAAATAGGCACAATTGGAAAGGTGCTGGGGCCCAAGATTCACACAATTCTTGCTTCTAACTTGGCTCCACTTGAAATCTTGAGTGGCGCAGCGGGCTAAGGTCGTGTGCTCTTCAAGAACGTCATGTTGCTAGTAATGATATTCTTAGTTATAGTTAGCCTCTTAAATTAGGCTCCACCTACATATAGTGAAAGATTTCACTTGTTTTCACTTGCTGTGGAAGGGTGGCGGTATTCACTGACACAGGAGACAGAAGGTTTTATTTGTAACCACCAAGACAGGTACCCAGATTTATTTATTTTTTCCTTATTTATTATTTTATTTAGTTTAGCCCGCAGAGGGCGCTGTTGTCCGTGGTCTGGATACTGCCGACAGTAAACCAGGACCACGGGGTTACCAACACAGGTATCCCAGTCCGTGCACCTTCAAGTGCTCAAAAATAATAATGAAAACAGAAGGCGAAAGAAAAAGGGAAAATAAAACACAGTAATAAAACTACAAACAAAAGTGCTGCTTATGCAGTGCCCCCACTGCCGCTAAGCTGGTCAGCACGGGTCTCCGTCCCCACACTCGGCTATGCCTATCATGGGGTTGGCCAGGGTTCCCGTGCTTCTACACCGTCCCCTGGTGCGTGTCTATTTATATTGCTCTGTGCAAATTAGTTTTGGGTTTTTATGAACGGCTGCCCCTCAGCCGGGCTCGCCTGCTCCTTGTTTCACCTGGCCTTTTCTGCCAGCAACACTGTATTTCCCCCAACACGGCCACCCGAGCGCATAACCAAGCCAGTTCTTATGGGCCGAGCAGTCTCCCAAGGCCCGCCCCTCAGCCACTCGGAGAGAGGGAAAGCACACACACCCTCTTCCCCACCTCTCCGTGTCATCGCCATGACTGACAGGCAGATCCAAAGAGACTGCTGCCCTCTACCTGCAGTAATACGAATGTGCCAGACAGTCAGTCCAGATCTCCCCTGTTACACTTGCCAACACACTTTAAGAGGTTCGTTTACCCTTTAAAACACTTGACACAGGAAATGAAAGTTCAGCGCTGGTGCGCACTTTTATTTTTCAAATCAAAATAAACAAACAAAAATCTAGCTGTGTTTGAGCACTAACTAAAACATACAGGAACGCCCCTCCTAGCACGGGACGGATACCCCGTTTACCCGTAACAAGCAAAACACACGCTTTACAGAACTAAACACAGCACAGTACTTACAATGTAACTGCTCAGACACAGAGTTCTCCTTCCCATGTCCTTCTACTCAGCAGCCCTGACTAGACTGACTGCTGCCTTTTTATTTCTGTCAGCTGGCTTCAATTTACAATAATTGCCAGCTGAAATTAATTAACAAATAATAAAACAATTAACACATACTCATAACACATAAGGTCGTGTGCTCTTCAAGAACGTCATGTTGCAAGTTCAAACCACTTGAAATGCTCTTTGTATGACTTAGTGACTGAGACACACACTCACACTGAGACTGTGTGTGTTGTAGTAGTGTGTGTGTTTCTCAGTGTATGTGTGTTTCGGTGTGTGTGTGTCAGTGTGTGTAAGTCTGTGTGTGTCTCAGAGTGTTTGTGTCTCAGTGTGTGTGTATGTCAGTTTATGTGTGTGTGCCTCAGTGTGTGTGTGTGTCTTAGTGTGTGTGTGTCTCAGTGTGTGTGTATGTCTCAGTGTGTGTGAGTGTGTCAGTGTGTGTGTGTGTGTGTGTGTGTGTCAGTGTGTGTGTGTGTCTCAGTGTGTGTGTATGTGTCAGTGTGTGTCTCAGAGTGTGTGTGTGTGTCAGTGTGTGTGTGTGTGTGTGTGTCTCAGTGTGTGTATGTCTCAGTGTGTGTGTATGTCTCAGTGTGTGTGTCTCAGTGTGTGTGTGTGTATGTGTCAGTGTGTGTGTGTGTGTGTCTCAGTGTGTGTCTCAGAGTGTGTGTGTCTCCAGTGTGTGTGTGTTGTGTCTCAGTGTGTGTCTCAGTGTGTGTGTGTGTGTGTGTGTCTCAGTGTGTGTCTCAGTGTTGTCAGTGTGTGTCTCAGTGTGTGAGTGTGTCTCAGTGTGTCTTCATACAAAGAGCATTTCAAGTGGAGCGATTCAAGTGGGGCGATAAAGTGGGCAAGCGATCAAAAAAGCCAAGTTAGAAGCAAGAATTGTGTGAATCTTGGGCCCCAGCACCTTTCAATTGTGCCTATTTGCTTGATGCTTGACAAGATTGGCCTAATTGCTTCTCCTAACTTGGACTTTTGTGTTTGATATCACCCCTTTAAACGGCTGTTGCGTTTTTCTAACTTGTTTTTTTACATTGACAATGTTTTTTGTTATAGATATTATATACAAAGACACAACAGCACAGGTAAAGGTGAATGGAAATCTCTACAGACATATCGAGGGGCACTAAAGCAGGGTAGCCCATTGAGTCCAGCTTATTTTAAACTTTATATAGAACCAGGATTTCTTTTCACGATACCAAATAAGGGCACATCAGCCAAGTAGCCAATCCCTTAAACAGCAGTCAGGGTTAAACTGCTGGCCATGTATCTGGACAGATTTTACTTGATTCAGAGACTCTACGGCTGGGATTCTTAAGGCTTGGCAGAGCTAATCAGTGAGGTCAGGGTACTCCTGTTATGTTTTCTTTTACCAGGGCACCCTCGTAAGAAGGTTTTCATATTTTCCCTGCATAGCACTCAATGGAAGATTTTTTGAAACAGTGTCATTTATCAGTAGAGCAAGATGGGCTGAATGGCCTCCTCTTGTTTGTAAATTTTCTTATGTTCTTATGTTCTTATTTGTTTATAAATCATTTTTATCACTCAGGAAATCTGGTAACACTAAAATGACCCAAATGTATTATATTATGTATTATTTGTATTATATATGGATTTTATAATATATTAGTTGCCATATATATATATATATATACAGTGCCGTGAAAAGTATTCCCCCCTGTCTGATTGCATTTTTGCACATTTTCACATTGTATTTGGTCAGATTTTTTGTGGGTTGTAGTAGTATATAAAGGGAATCAGAAAAAAATGAATGACACCAAAGTTTGGTGCTTCTTTCATATGTTTGGTGCAAGGTAATCAAACATGCAATCTTCAAGTGTGAAAAAGTTATTGCCCCCCCCCCCAGTTAACTCAACCTAATTAAAGGGATAATTAGGGTCAGCTGTTTGAGTACTTTGGTTAACAACCAGGCCTGATTTGGGCCAGCCCTGCCCAATATAAATCTGACTAACTTTGGCCCTTACCATCAGAATGAAGTCAGCACACAGGTTCTAGAGGCACATCATGCCACGAACAAAACAAATTCCTGAAGACCTCAAAGAAAAAAAAGTTGTTGATGCCTATCAGTCTGGAAAGGGTTACAAAGCCATTTCTAACGCTCTGAGGCTCCACCAAACCACAGTCAGAGCCATATTGTCCAAATGAAGAAAGTTTGGGACAGTAGTGAATCTTCCCAGGAGTGACCGTCCTGCCAAAATCTCTCCAAGAGCAAGGCATAAAATCGTCCAGGAAATCACAAAGAACCCTAGAACAACATCTAGGGATCTGCAGGCCCTCTCGCGCCTCGGCTAAGGTCAGTGTTCATGACTCCACCATCAGAAAGACACTGGGTAAAAATGGGATTCATGGCAGAGTAGCAAGGCGGAAACCATTGCTCACTTAGAAGAACATGAATGCTCGTCTCAAGTTTGCCAAAAAGAACCTGGATGATCCTCAAGAGTTCTGGAACAATGTACTATCGACATGGGTCCTGTTATGTCTGGCGAAAACCAAACACTGCATTGCACAGTAAGAACCTCATACCAACGGTCAAGTATGGTGGGGTAGAGTCATGGTTTGGGGGTGCTTTGCTGCATCAGGACCTGGACGCCTTGCCATCATTGAAGAAACCATGAATTCTGCTCTGTATCAGAGAATTCTACAGGAGAATGTCAGGCCATCCATCCGTGAGCTGAAGCTGAAGTGCAGCTGGGTAATGCAGCAAGAAAATGATCCGAAACACACAAGCAAGTCTACATCAGAATGGTTGAAGAACAAGAAATTTAAAGTTTTGGAATGGCCTAGTCAAAGTTCAGACCTAAACCCCATTGAGATGTTGTGGCAGGACCTGAAACGAGCAGTTCATGCTCGAAAACCCACAAATGTCACTGAGTTGAAGCAGTTCTGCATGGAGGAGTGGGCCAAAATTCCTCCATGGCGCTGTGAGAGACTAATCAATAACTACAGGAAGCGTTTGGTTGCAGTTATTGCTGCTAAAGGTGGCGTAACCAGTTATTGAGTCTAAGGGGTGATTACTTTTTTTTTTTTCAAGGGGGCATTGGATGTTGCATAACTTTCTTTAATAAATAAATGAATTTTGTATCAAATTTTTGTGTTATTTGTTCACTCAGGGTCCCTTTTATCTAATATTAGGTTTTGGTTGAAGATCTGATAACATTCAGTGTCAAAAATATGCAAAAATGCAGAAAATCAGACAGGGGCAAATACTTTTCACGGCACTGTATATATATATAACGCCCGCACTCACCGGGTTCGTTGCCCCTTTAAAATTACGACCCAGCACACAGGAAATGGAGTTTTATATATTTTTAATAAACACAAAAATAAACAAAATACAAACAAACACCTAACTCCCACTGGATGATAAACAGGTTTTTCCTCACTACCTTGCAGGATATATATAAACTGCACACAGCACTTACTCAGGACTGCTCGGAAACAGAGCACGTCTTCTGTCTCCTTCTACTAGTATTACAGACAGGCTGCACGCCTTAAATACCCTCCGCCTGGCACATTTACAATATATAGGTGCGGGGTGATAATTAACCAATAAAACAATTAAACAAAATAATAAAACAATTAAACAAATGTGCATTCCAAGACATGATGATTTCTCAAGTAGGGAGGTTTAACCCCCTCCTGCTGTTTCTCATGTACTTCACAATATATATATATATACAATGTATTATAGTATTTGTATTATATGTGTTATGTATATTATATAATATGTATTTGTTGTATTATATATATGCTGTATTATATGTATTTTTGTAATGTAATTATATACCAGTAATTCATTATGTACTATTGTAACATTGTAATTGTAATGTATACGCTGTAAATGAATACTGGAAAGCCTTATAGGTTTATACAATGGACACCTTCATTTATTGCCATTATTGTTCGGTTTTAGATAGAGCATTGCTGTTTTATTGAAATCGTTCAGAAGTGGTCCTGGGCCTGTTACGTTTAGATCTGAGGTTTTGGCAACACCAAGAAGCTGTATTGTGAAAGGTGTGATCTGTATGTAGGTGGCATGTTAGCTAGGGTCCAGTAAAACAATGTTAATGTGAGTGTCTTGGCGTGTGATCCAATAGAATTGACAATTTCTATGTCATCACAGGATTTTTCTAAAAGGGGATGAGACTGAACAAACTCCCCATCACAGATGTCATTCATCATATCAGATGTGCTTGTGGGGTGTTCGCCATCGCCGGGGATGCCAGCCTCCCGAGGGTCCGCTGTTGCTGCCGCCGCCTCCCGAGGGTCCGCTGCTGCTGCCGCCTCCCGAGGGTCTGCTGCTGCTGCTGAGGGCCGCCTGGGGTCGCCGAGGATCCTGCTTCACCTGGGGTCGCCGAGGGTCCTGCTTCGCCTGGGTCGCCGAGGGTCCTGCTTCGCCGGGTGTTCGCCGAGGGTCCTGCTTCGCCTGGGGTCGCCGAGGATCCTGCTTCGCCTGGGGTCGCCGAGGGTCCCTGCTTCGCCTGGGGGTCGCCGAGGGTCCTGCTTCGCCTGGGTCGCCGAGGGTCCTGCTTCGCTGGTGGTCGCCGAGGGTCCTGCTTCGCCTGGGGTCGCCGAGGGTCCTGCTTCGCCTGGGGTCGTCGAGGGTCCTGCTTCGCCTGGGTCGTCGAGGGTCCTGCTTTAGCCTGGGATCGCCGGGGCTCTGCTTCACCTGGGGCCGGGGGGCTTTGCTTCGCCTGGGGTCGCTGGGATCCTGCTTCGCCTGGGGTCGCAGCTATACTGTGGCGGAGCCCCATGAGGGGAGCTGCGGCCATGAAGAAGGGGGGAGGTCAGGAGACCAGCTCCAGCCGCATTTTCAAGGCAGGAACACTGGGGCCAGAGCCCCACGGAGGGGAGCTGCGGCCACAAAGAAGGTGGGGGAGGTTGGGAGAACAGCTCCCCGCAGCAGTTTGCTGCGGAGATCGGGTGGTCGGAGCCCCACGGAGGTTATTATTTAGTAACGTGGATGGGAAGCCCCATCCACATGGTATTTTAAAAAACTAGTGCAGAAGGTGGCCATCTCCCGGATTAATTAGGTGATTTAATTTATTTGCTAATGGAGATGGTCACCTGTTATAAAAGCCTGCAGCTCTCGGCTTTTCGAGGTGTGTGTTGGAAGGAGAGAGGAGCGAGAGGATTAAAACGAAACTAAAAATTAAACTCCAGGAACAGTGAAGGCATTTGCTCAGCCTGACCTGGGTTTTGTTTATTACTTGGGTTTGTGATTTTGTTCTGTTTAACTATTTATTTTGCTCTGTGAGCACAGTTTTGTTTAAACTTTTGATTTATTTTTGTATTTGTTAATAAAAACGGCAGCCAGCCGCGTCTTACTTTAAAACTGCAGTCCCTGGTGTCAGTATTTTTCCCGTCCCTGCTTCTGTCTGACGTCACCGCTCAGTCACCCAGTCACAAAATACTAGATCTTTGCTTGCTTTTTAATTAGACTTTTATATTTACTAAAGTTGCACAAAGACTAACTGGCTCAGGTTGTAAGAGTTTGAATTCTGTTTCTGTTTATGTGTTTTCAGTCCTTCAAACATGTTATTTGGCATACAATTTTGGAATAAATTCAAATCAGTTCCATGCCCCCTGTATCTTAGTTCTTCCTATAGTTGTTTGGAAAATGGCTGCAATGTAGATTCTAAGAACTGTGTTTCTCCTATCACATCAGCTCCAGCCCTTTCAGTCATATTATACTAGCTAATGCATATTTGCCCCCAATAATATTGGCATCAACTTTAGTGCTTAACTGCAAATCATGGGAACTATTTGCTCCTTGTCCTTGGTTACCTACTGAATGGATGTGTTCTCTAAATGCCAAATATTTGATTGCATTGTCTTGCACTCACACATCTTCAGCACAGTGGATGTTCTTCAAAGTAAACCACAATTGATTCCTTTAAAACAAACATTTTCTCCTGATTGTCAACCAGGATGTCGTCCACCATGCCAAATAAGGGCATATCAATGAAACTTGAAGTCGCTGTTTTAGTTGAGACAGCCTGAACCCCGCCCCTGCCTAGCAACCACAGTGATGTCTGCATTCTGACTGGCAACAGGCCACACCCACACGCCGTGGTCGAGGCTGACGGACACAGGACTCGAATCAAAAGGAAACCACAGAGGTGTTACTTCATTCGCCTCGCTTGCGTTTGTATTACTTTATTTAAATCATAGGTTTATATTTGCTCTGCTCTGTTCGCCTCCGGTTTACATTGGCCTTTAGTTTCAATATGTTGAAAGTAAATTAAACTTGAATTGGTGTGGTACTGGGTCTCATTATTAAAACGTGTCTACTTTAAATAGAGAAGCACGTTCAATGAAAGCTTCCTTTGCCTAAGATGCCAACTGTCCCTGGTTCATTTCGAAATATTTATTTGAAGCAGGCATCATTTGTAAATGTAACCAGCACACAGTTTCGATGCATTGTTCATTTGTTAAAATGCATGAGTCAGAATTATGCCATAATGTCCTATTGTAAGTGACTCTGCATATAATGCACAGTTCACAGCCTACCTCTGTAAAAGCGCTTTGTGATGGTGGTCCACTATGAAAGGTGCTATATAAAAATAAAGATATTATTATTATTATTATTATAATTCACAGTTTCTGATCTAAACTAAGACCTACACCTGTATATATATATATATATATATATATATATATATATATATATATATATATATAGGGGGGGGTTAAAATCCTCCCCCTAAAAAAACCAGTATGTGTTAATTGTTTTATTATTTGTTAATTAATTTCAGCTGGCAATTATTGTAAATTGAAGCCAGATGACAGAAATAAAAAGGCAGCAGTCAGTCTAGTCAGGGCTGCTGAGTAGAAGGACATGGAAAGGAGTACTCTGTGTCTGAGCAGTTACATTGTAAGTACTGTGCTGGGTTTAGTTTTGTAAAGCGTGTGTTTTGCTTATTTACGGGTAAACGGGGTATCCATCCCGTGCTAGGAGGAAGCGTTCCTGTATGTTTTAGTTAGTGCTCAAACACAGCTAGATTTTTGTTTGTTTATTTTGATTTGAAAAATAAAAGTGCGCACCAGCGCTGAACTTTCATTTCCTGTGTCAAGTGTTTTAAAGGGTCAACGAACCTCTTAAAGTGTGTTGGCAAGTGAAAACAAGTGAAATCTTTCACTATATATAGGTGGAGCCTAATTTAAGAGGCTAACTATAACTAAGAATATCATTACTATCAAGCCATTTTATATGTAAGATACATCTGACATATTATGAAACCTGAAGTAGTCTACTTTAACAAGAGAGACAAGTGAATTAACCTACCTCAAGTATTGAATGTTCTTGTGGTACCAACAAACAAATCTTGTAAAATACTGATCAACTAAAAAGTAAAACAAATGAATACATAAGACTGCCATGTCTCTTTTTTATTTTTAAAATAAGAACATTAATTTAATATTATCTTAAGAGGAGATATAGGCCTCACACAGACAAGAGATGACTTTACCTCAGGAAAACACTAGCTCTTACCAGCTAGCGTGAGCTGGGGCTGGAGCCAGAGAAGAGATGATCAGCAAAGAGCTGACCAGCTGGGGCTGGAGCCAGAGAAGAAAGAGCTGACCAGCAAAGAGATGACCAGCAAAGAGCTGACCAACTGGAGCCGGAGAAGAGATGACCAACAAAGAGCTGACCAGCTGGGGCTGGAGCCAGAGAAGAGATGAACAGGTGGGGCTGGAGCCAGAGAAGAGCTTCTATTCTCTGAAGGGGGGTGTTAGTATTGGCAGCCAACATGAAAACTGTTAACTGTGTGGTTATATTTGTTTATAACCAAATGGGGTGCTGAAGGGTATAAAATTGTGGTACTGCATTATAATATGGTATAAGAATATGCTATCAGGAAAATATATGCTTCAGCTAACTTGTCTTTGCAAAAGCTATGCTAAGTTAAAAACAGGTTGTGAAACTGTGAGCAACAGCATGTAACCGCAAGCTACAGGATGTATGTTAATAGCACAAATGTGTTATCAGGACTTCAAAATGCGTACATGACTAACAGCTATACCTAGTACATTGGGTAATGTGGCAGCGCATGAGCAGACTTGGTTTAAGGGTGCATCTCTCTGTGCTATGGGTGTATTTCCCTGCAGGAGGGGGGTGGACACAACCAATAGAGACGAGAGATAAGGACGCTGTCTCATCACCACTGGCTAGCTCAAAGGATATAGCGCAATTTCATGCAACTATATAAACAACTGTAAAAGCAGAAGTGTTCAGAGGGAGGTTTTAACACCTCTCCAGAGTGCTGTGTATGTGTGGCAATGTGCCCCGCCCCTGTGTGCATTTGTATGTTATATGTTGTGTGTGGTGTGTTAATGTTGGTGTATAGATATTGGTACACAGGATATAAATGGGTCTGTGTACGAGTGATTTAAAATATATAGTTGTATTTTCACTATTTCACTTTCGCAGTGCTGTGTGTTCATTTCTGGTCTTTAGTCACCACTAAAGCCAGCTTGTCACACCAGATACACTGCTTGTTTGAATTTTGATCTTTTAATAAAGTGATCTCTGGTGTTTGGAAACCGGACCCGCATCTCCGACTGCTGATTGATTTTCCTCCCTACATTAATGAACACATTTCTCGTTAAAAAGCTTAATTATCGCAGGTCATGTACATCACTTCCTCTCTCAACGACTGGATAAGAGGAACACGTAAAATCAAAATGCATGGTAACGAGATCAAGAAAAATGAGTGAAAGCATAAATCGCTGCCCTCATCTCTTTCTCCACTGTTCTCCTCCATGTTTCCTATGGACGACCCCTTTTCCGCTTTCCATCTGGTGTCCATCATAAGGCAGTTCTGGGTAGTGCTTCTGGTGTCATTCGACACACATGCCCGAGCCACCTCCATCTTCTTCTCTTAACAGCTAAGGCTAGAGGCCTTGTATTTGTTTTTTGGAGGAGGTCTTGATTTGAAAATTCTGATGATCTTCCATGAACATTTGTTTGGAAGGTGTTCAGCTTGTGGGTTATTCTTGATGTGATTTTCCAGCACTCTGCTCCATATAACAGCACACTGAGGACATTGCTGTTAAAGAGCTTCAGTTTTGTTTTTGTACCCACTTGTTTTGACTTCCTGGTGTTGTTTAGCATAGAGAATGCTAGGTTGGCTTTACTTATTCTTGTGTTAACGTCCCTCTCTGTGTCCCCATCTATTGCTACACTACTCCCCAGGTAGGGGAACTCACTCACTTCCTCTATGGCCTTGTTGTTAATGGTGATGGAATTGCTTTTCTTTGGGTTCATTCACATCAGTTTGATTTGTTGATGTTTATTTGTAGTCCAAGCTTTTGGGCTGTCTCAGTCATTCTGCTGGTCTTCTCCTGCATGTCTTTATGTCGACTTGAGAGCAGGCTGATGTCATCTGCGTAATCCAGATCTTCAAGACAGGTGGTGAGTGTCCATCGGATTCCCCTTCTATTTTCTGCTGTAATTTCTTTCATAAGCCAGTCCATGGAGAGAATGAAAAGAAATGGAGACAGAACACATCCCTACTTTAACCCTGTGGTAACCTTGAAACAGTCTGTGAGGTGATTATTACATATAACCCTACACTAAAAGTCTCTGTATAGGAGTTTTATGATTTTCACCATCTTTTGGGAAATTGATCTCAGTATTTTCCACAGAGATTCTCAGTGAAGGCTGTCAAAAGCCTTTTCGAAATCTATGAAGTTGACATATAGAGTGCTGTTCCATTCGGCTGACACAGCTCTTTCCTTGTCTGAACCCAGCTTGTTCTTGCGTATGATTTCGTCAGCTACAGCTGCAATTCTCTTGAGGATGATTTTGCTGAAAACCTTCCCTGTGATAGATAGTAAAGTGATCCCTCTCCAGTTACTGCAATTTCAGGGTCGTCTTTCTTTGGAAGTTTATAATAATGCCAGTTTTCCATTCTTCTGGGGTTTCTTCAGTATCCCATATCACCTGAAAGATCTTATGCATCACAAATCACCTGCACGCTTAGTGAATGGAACCCCTTTGTTCACATATGTATGCATTTGAGGGCAGCGTGATTTGAGGGCAGCGTGTGTGCAATCAATGGCTCCCATTACTCTGGGAAATCCAGCAATGTCATACAACTCCTTTTTAATATTTTGTAAATTCTCCTGATTAAGTGGGATACTGATATTGTGGCAAATGCCACACAATGTGCTGCAAGAAGTGCATCACCTGCATTCTTAAATGAATGCCAGTAAGCCTGGCCAGGCGATCTAGTTCACTGTCACTGTCTTTTTTTAGCTCCATATATTATTTTTGTTGTTGCCTAGTTTTTTAAAACTCCTTTGGCATCTGATATTTATTTCTTGCTACGCTTTTATATTAGGGTTATTACGGTAATTTTCTGACTGTGCATGTTTGTATTTGGCCCTGTCTGCTATCTGTCGTTGGGGGGGGTGGAGCTTCTTTGTACTAGTAAAACCACAAAAAAGCCAGGTATGGGGCTGGCTGTTCCTTCTATGGGAAAAGAAAGAAAACGTAATTAGTTTCCAAAAACTTACAAAAGTGTTTTGCGTGCAGCTATTTTTGGTGTTTAGTCAGACACATGTATTTTTTTCCCTTACCGGTTCAGTATGTGTTGGGACTAAGAATAGAGCTGCAAACATACGGTTATATTAACACGCAGCTCTTTTGTTTTTGAAAAGTTTCACGTGCGGTTCTAACAAGCCATCGGTTTGATTGATTTTGCTACTTTGGAACACTGTTAAAATGCTAAGGACCAAGAATAAGTTTGAAACTCATGAGAGTTCCGCGGGATATGAATTGAAGGACATACACAGCGGATTCACTATGACCGGGTGAGATCAATCCTTTTTTATTTCCTGCTGGATTGCTGTCTATTGGATTACAAATTTATATTTTTGAATGGCCATTCAGTTTTTGTTTGAGGAACGTTTTTTGTTTTATTGGATATCTTTATTTTTTTGGGAACTGTATTGGACATTTTTATTTTTTTTACTTTTTGCTATGAGGCTGGGACTGAAACATTGATGTGCAACTATTTCTGTATAAATGTAATGTGCAGCCGTGCAGATTTTTGAATAAGCAGTCTTATTATTTAGAGGCATATCTTTTAGTTTACTTCTGTTTTCTTTCATCTTCTTAAATCTATTCAGCAGTGTTCTGTAATAATGGGTTGCAATTAATGGTCTTTCTAAATGGTATTATGTATGTAGCTATTAAAACACATTATATACATTTCTCTTTTCTACCAGTTGCAATGGTTGGTTTTATTTAACATTGAAAGGGTGGTTTTGTAGTTTTCTGATACTGTTTAAGTCCTACTACACTGATTTCTCCATGTACACACATTTCATTACTGCTGTAGTTGCTAATAGTAGTATATAATAAACAGATCCTGTTGGTTTACTCTCTTGGTTCTTGTGAAGTCCTTGTTTTATGCTGTACTGATTTTACTTGCTGGGGCCGCAGTATTTGATGTTTTATGCTTGGTGTCAGTATGCTAGGTGTTCAGTTATTTTATACAAGGTACGTTTGTTACAATATAATCGTTACCCTCTTTATCAAGTGACCCGGGACCCTTTAAACACCGAAGCACACTGCTGCCAGCACCTTGATATGCGGGGTACCACGGCCCCTTTTCGTAGGCAATTCAAGGGGTCGACAATAGCTGCCCTATCCAGACGCAATCGAGTTTTTAGATCGTCATCTGTTAAATCTAAGAAATAAACGCGGGTCCTGTAAACCCTCTCCCTGCCGTCAGCGTGGTTGGCAGGGATGGGATTAATGTGAGAATGTGGCTGGTTTCAAACGAGGTAATTGGTGTAATTGGGAACAGCCACACAGAATAAAAGAGAGTTTGAAGCTCCATTAAGGAGCACCAGGGAGCTGGGAACAGAGTAGTGCTGCGTGAAAAAGGAAACCGTTTTTTCCACTTTGTAAACTATCTGATACAAGTGTTGTGTTCAACTGGTAAATAGCTTAGCTGTCCATTTTTTTAGTTAATACTGGAAGAATAGTCCTAGTTTAGTACTCCCATGTGCGAGTCAGGTTTTGTGTTTTGTAAATAATAAAAAAATACATGATGCGAAGTTAAATCTTTATCTATCTATCTAATATATATATATATATATAAATATATATATATATATATATATATATAAACTACACACACATGCAATGTATATACACAAATACTATGAATTTCCTTACATTAGAATTGTAGTGATTCAAAATATCCCCCCTTCCCAAGTTCTTTTTTGAATGTAAATATCAATCTCTTTCCTACTTTCACCTGAACACGAGACCTTAGAGGCCTGAAAGCTTGTGATTATTTATTGTCTGGTCAGTCCAGTAAAAGGGATCACATCTCCTTCTCTTTGTCTATCATCTCTGGACTAACATGGCTCCCATCTCATCTGTCAACGTCCACATCTCCTGAAACACACTGCTGTTTTGATTGCTCCACCTTTTTATCTTTCAACCCCACCTATCCATTGACTGAAATCCTGACATGAGAAAAGTATCATTTGCATCATTAACATATCCTTACTCAGCTCAGTCCAGACGCACTGTGGCTGATCCCTGGAGCCTGCATTACACTTCAGCCATCAACACCAGGCAGAAGGATATCTACATCATCAGAAGGAAGGAAACGCAGATGGATCACATTAGTTTACAGTAAAAGAAGCTATGTCTTAATTGGTGCTTGAAGTTTTAACACATATTCTCATGTAATGGAAATCAGGTTTCTCATTTAAATACTGAATAGCTATTCCACCACTTTTATATTCTTGATATTCAGGGCCATTGTTTCAAGCAAAACGAACCAGACTAAGTCCATTTGAATTGGATCCAGTGTGAATGCAAAAATCAATTCCTGATCATTAACACACAATTGCCAAGTTTTATTATTATTATTATTATTATTATTATTATTATTGATGATGTTTGTTAACTGCCTGTTTTGAGCCAGGCAGTGTTCTAAATAGAGCTGATAGAACAATAGCTTCTTCCCTGCACTGGTGTTTCCTACATTTGTGTCTCAGATCATAGATCATCTAAAGAACACAATGCGCTGTAGGGAAATTGTTCTATGGAGTTGGATCGGCTCAAGATTGAGAACCAGAACTTGAGCAGAAATGGCGACCTACAGGGCAGCTTCAACAGACTCCATGCAGAGTAATCTGTATGCAAGGATCAGAACAACAGACTCCATGCAGAGTAATCTGTATGCAAGGATCAGAACAACAGACTCCATGCAGAGTAATCTGTATGCAAGGATCAGAACAACAGACTCCAGTCACAGCGTTCAGAATGGGAACAGAAGTATTACTAGCATTAGATCAATATTGTCTTGTCACAGATACATCTTCAAAGAGTGAGTTGTGTTCCATGGCGTTTTATTATTATTAATGTTTAGGAGCTTTTGTCAGATCTATAACCACTGCTTCTTTTCTCTCATTGTGCAGAGCGGGTTTGTTGTCAGAGAAGTGGGTGCAGTTCAATGGAAAGTGCTACTACTTCTGAACTGATACAATGGACTGGAACTCCAGCTGGGCTAGCTGTGTGTCAACGGGAGCAGACCTGGTGATTATAGAGAGCGAGGCAGAGCAGGTATGAATCTGATAAGTTTAATCCTGGGGTTTTCAACTTGCATGTAGCCCAGACCTGTGAACCATGCAACTCTGCACTTAGACATTCCACACCTAAGCTGATTCAACCAAGATGCTCTGTTTCCTCTTTTCTATTGTAAAACCACAATTCTGTGTACTAAAAACAAGATATGTGACTTCTGCTGTCTGTGCTGGGTCTTGCATATGGAAAGGGCACTAAAGACCAAATATGGTATAGATGTTGCGTTAGCTAGCTGTATATTAATGTCTGTAACTATTGTTTTGAGACCTGTGAGTTTGCTTGCGTCAGCTCTTTTTGGGCAGCTCATACTGTCTCTGATGCCATGAGGGCGCAGACATACCATCTCTGTGCCAGGGCCGCTCAGAATACCATCAACTGAGGCCTGTGTGCAAATCACTGATGTATCACATTTGATTTGCTTTGTTCCTCAATACAACTGTTTTGATGGAAATTACCTGGACTGAATTATTACTTTTAAGAAGAAATCAAACCTTACACCACTGTGCTTACATATTTCATTTTTGTTTAGCAGCTCAAAGTTTACAGTTTGATTTATAGTTTCAAGATGCTCATCCACCTGTACGCATGCGTGATTTCCATTGAGTGGAATTCCACTCTGATATTAGGGTGGGTGAAGCAGCGTCTGGGGATTCTGTCTCTGGAGAGCTCTGCTCAGAGTGCTCTGTGCTGCTCATGAACTTTGCAGTTTTCAACTTGTCGTATAATTGAATACTAATCAGTGAAGCGCAATCATTCTGCATTTTTTAGAAGTATAAATGCTCCGGTGAACATAAATAATAATCACAATACTCATACTTTGACGGTTTGTTTTATTTATTAGGAGCAGCTGCATTTTAGTAACAGCATTAGCAGCTGGTTGAATTGTTTTCGGTGTTTGACAGAGTACAAAATGCAAAAGAGTCTACAGAAAGTTTTGTGACAAATTACATATTTAATAAACAGGAATTATTTTTTTTTTTTTTGTATTTGTCAATCAGATTATTCTGCTTTTATAGCCACTGTGGTACCATTCAGTAGAGTGGATATTGTAAAGAGGTACTGGAGCTGAAACCTTTAGACAGAAGGGGTGCAGTTTTATAAAAAGGTTGAGAACCACTGGTTTAATTCATTCTCATACAACTCTTTATTAATGTGTCGTGACCAAGGCTTTACATGAACTCACCCTCCTGAGCACAACACTCTCCCAGGACCCTTCTTGTTTTGCTGTTTTTGTTTTGTTTTCCAGACTTCTTTAGTTTCAAGTTTGATGAGTGTGACTCAGACACCTTATTGGGTCTACCCTGGAATCCAATTTAGATTTGAATTAAACACTAAAACTATGTCAGGGATGAGTCCAGCTGACTGAGGTTGTGGTTTGTTTAGGAGTTCATACAGAGCCAGGTGAGACGAATCAGAGATTTCTTTTGGATTGGACTCTCTGATGAGGTCACAGAGGGAGAGTTTCTCTGGGTAGACAACACACCTCTGAGTGCAACGTGAGAACATGACACTCTATACTGTAGTGCACTGCATTCAAACCTGGTGACACTCATTGTTTTGTGGCACAGTGCAGTGCAATAACACCCTGATGCACAATCTACACTGTATTTATGAATTTCTCAATGTATTCATTTAAATGTTTCAGTGTGATTTCCTGTGCCACCTCGTTCTGAATTGAGGGCTCCAGTCCCAGTGTTCAGAAAGTGAAAAGACTGGAACCCAGGCCTCCTCTAGAGGAAGGTGAAAGGCATGAATGAGAGGCTGTTGAACTGGCCCGCTGTCTGTCCATTTGAAAGCAGGCAGAGGCACTGGTCCCACACCCCCAGATTGTGATCATCTCAATAACTTGTGCTAAAGAATGTCCTGATCAAGTTTCATTACAACTGAGTTGTTCCCCACAATCCTGTTCACATACAGTATAATTCCTGGTGTGTGTTACTACACTGTTCCACACACACACACACACACACACACACGGGTGAAATCGGGTATCATACTCTGAATGTTACATTTTAATACAGAGCTAACCAATACTTTCCAATCCATCTTCTTACTTTTGTATTCGCGTTATTAAAAAGTGACAAACACATGCATATATATTAAATATTTTTTCTTTAATGCTTGTGAGGCCGGAGTGATCTGGTCTACACTCTTTTAATGTAACTGCCATCAACATTGCTGTGTTTTATATAATAATAAAGTGTGGATCCCTTTAAAGGTTTCCTGCTTGTTTTATTACAGTCCTTCCTCAATGTGTGAGTGTGTGGATTGTTTCTCAATTATATCGGGTTCAAGCACTGTACAAGCAGCAAGACCACAATGTTATATCAATGGGGCCCCTTGTGATGTTTGTTTATCCAAACTGTACTGTGTCCTGTTAGAATCGCAGGATAAGAGAGAGAGGATAAGAGGGGATTTGGATCCCCTATTGAAAGTGAATGGAACAGATTCCATTTGTAATACCTTTTTAAACCCCTATCCGAGTCCTCTGTAGCTCACTCCTCATACAGCACAATAGCTACAGAGATGGGCAGCGGTAACAGATTTAAGTGTGAAACCCCACTTCCTCTAGCCTCTGTCCAGCCCTGCAGAGTCTGCACTGTTAATATAAGTCAGAACTTCCTCTCTAGCTCACTTCTCTACAGCACTAGCGATGGAGATGGACAGCATTTACAATGTGCTGCAGAATCCCTCGGAGGATGTCTACTCCACAATAAACCAACCCCAGGGCAAGAGAGCAGGTGCACAACAAGGAGGTAAGTACCAGGGGTCACATTTAAACGTGTCCCACTTCACTTTACTACTGCTAAAAGTTTAGCCATTCACTGAAAGGGTGTTTTTGTTTTTTTTTTGTACAAATAACAGAAACTATTGAAAACATTTTGCTTCACATGTGCTTTATTTATTCCAGTACTTTCAGCAACTTAATCTGGCTGGAAAATATAGCAGGAGGGATACTTTATCATCTACATTTTTATAATGTTTTATTTTTTGTGTGATGAAAACATGACAAACCAGAGTAAGCCATGGTGAATGCATAGTATAACCATGGGAAAACTGCACAAAACCCTTGCAAATGTACCATGGTAAACTTTTATAAGGGAATATCCTATTATGTGTGTTCTTCATCATTCTCTATTTAGATCATTTAGAACAGGGGTCTCCACCCAGTCGATCTCTGAGCCTTTGAAAGTCAATCTCACAGGTTTACTGATTGTTTTGTATTCACCGCAGTTTAAAGAATAATGTTTATTTTTATTTTGAGATGCATGAAATACTTCGTTTTCAATTGCACTAAATAACTCTGCAGTTCTATCACTGTGTCCTCTTGTCTTTATTGGTCATGTGTGAGATGGACACCAGCGTTTAGTCTTTAGTTTCTGCAGTAAGATTCCAAGCTTGATGAGTTGTTTGATTTCTGTTGGAAAGTGTTACAGGAGTAGCTTTGATTTTGACTGATTTTTGTTCATATATATTATAAAAAATGAGCGAGGCAGCTGGGCACTACAGTGAAGGATAAGTGCGTATGTCTTACGCCATGCAAATATATATCAACAAGTAAAGAGGCATTTAGAAAGACATCACTCTACCATGCAAGTAAATTAACAGGATTTTCTATTATAAGCTCTCTTCAAACAAAGAAAGTAGGTGACTTGAAAGTAATTATAGAGGCTCCCCTTACAGGGATGATTCAAAAGGTACAAAATCACACCCTGAAAAAAAAAATATTTAATTCTTAAAAAAAAAAAGTGCTGAATTTGCAATTTTGCATGGTTTTTTGTAGCTTCCTCTTTCCAGAAATAACCTATGGAAGAAAGCTGAGGAAACAGCATTTAAATTAAGCAAAGCTCTTTTATTAAATGAAACACACAGGACTGGAACAGACGACACTGACTCAACCAGGCCACCATACTTTCTAAATACAGTCCTAGTGGACTTGACTGCAGACAGACAAACTCAAACGTTATGATACATTTATTCAAATTAGGGCATTGAAAGGAAACTGACATGAAACAGACAGAAACCAACAAATAAGCACATAAACCGCACAGGCACACACACCGCACGCACGCACGCACATACACTGAAACACACACAACACACATACACTGAAACACACAGGCATGCACGTATGCACACGTAAACACACTGACCTGCACACACATGTGCACACAGAGACCTGCTTGGGGACCAGCAAGCATAAAATCATAAACATTGTGATACATTTCTTTAAATGAAGGCATTGAAAGGAAACCGATCAATAAGCACGGACGCACAGAGTCCAGGAGCCACGCCCCCTGCTGCTTGCTGCAGCTCTGTCTCTGCTCAGCTGTGTCCCGCAGCCACTCCGTTACAATATTCTATATTCGCAATAAGACTCTCCACAGCGGGCATTACCAGGGATTATGGACTGTTTGGGTAGTCTGGCCGACAAAGTTGTTTGAAGCACAATTATTTTTATTTATTTTAACTATTGAGGGTACAAAACAGCGTGTTTAAACTAACTTTTGCCATTGTGACAGATTTCTTTTTTTCATAATCGCTTGCAAGTTTTTTTTTCAGATTTAGCTTTTAATACATACATGTTAAAATATTCTTACAATTCATCATTTAAAATCAATATGGTAATTAAATCTGGAAAAATGCTTTTTTTTTTTTTTTTTTTTTTTTTTTTTTAAGAAGCTGCTTGATGAGATTTGTGTGTGTTTTTGTTTATGTAGGCGTCTGTTACTGTAATTGATGGTTTTGTTTTGTGTTTATAAATGTTTATCGGAAGGGAGGGGTTAGTTTATTCCTCCCTGACAAAATATGTGTGGAATGTGGCTGGAGCCTGAATGAGGTAATGATATAATTAATGGTTAATTGGGACTCAACCACATAATATAAGAGAGCTCAGACTCACCTGTGAGAGGGTTGGAGGAGAGAAAGAAAGCAAAGAGGCGATTGCTACTGGGGTGTCAGTATTGCTGAAGGTATTCGTTTGTCCAGTTTATTTGTATCTTGGTTTTGTTTGGCCCACGTGCCCTTTTCATTTTGTGTTTAAGAGTCTGTTTGGTTTGTTTTGCTATGATTCTTCTTTAATAAATACACTGCTACGGCAGTTTAAGCCCCGCGTTTGCCTGTGTGTCTGTACTGCCTCCTGGCCCGTGACATCACCACGACAGCCATCATTGTCACAACTTGGAATCAACATTTAGCTAACAGATCAATCCGAAATACATCTTTTGTCATTGGCAATTAAATCTGGAAAAGTAAATCTTTATATTTCGAGCTCAATGTGAAGCCAACATGCAGATGAGTCCCCCCACTGGCGTTTTGACATAGGAATTCTACACATAGAGGAGGCGTGGGCGTGGTTAGCACTCCTTTGATGGTGAACTTGAAGTTATAGCTCCAAAAAGTTTCTTTAGTATACTATGTACTGTATCCTGAGCTGTGTTCTCTCTCCTCAGACCCCACCCTGCCTTTGAGTGCTGCTGGCAAAGCCTCTTCATACAGACAGCCTGCACTGGTTCTCCTCATCCTGTGCTGTCTCTTACTGGCTGCCATCATCTCCCTCACTGTCTATCGTGAGTATTCACACACTGCTGTTTGTGTCGCTAACATTATGCATTGAGAGTGGTTATGTTTAATTACAAATACTTTGTTGTATGTTATAATCTAGCTGGAATCAAATTTAGTAACGATAGCAAGCTACCGAGCTAGTCAGCTCGTTGTTGGGGTGAGAGATGGTGTGTGAGTGTGATCCTGATACTGTGGTAATCATTTCTCAGAAACGTAGGCTACTGGTAGCTAGCTAATCTTATTGTTGGGAAAAAATATGCAACATGAAAGTAGCTGTTGTTCAGTGCTTCCTCATTGATGGATTCATGCTCACTTTGGGTAATGCATTGAGAATGAGAGCGGACTTGCAGTCATGCGCGTGTGCGTGTGTGTGTGCACGCACAACGTGTCAGCATGTGAAGTCTCTTATCAAAACTCAACTCTGTGTGAATGCACCTATGAGTGTCTGTGCACTGTGCTTGTGTTACTGTATTTGTGTGTGTGTGCATGCGCGTGCATAACATGTATCTATGTGTAGTCTCTTTTCAAAAACTCAAACCTCTGTGTGAATGCACCTATGAGTGCTTGTACTGTCTTTGTGTGCATGTGTGTGCGCACCCAACGTGTATCTCCATGTAGTCTCTTATCAAAAAATCCAAAATCTGTGGAATGCACCTATGAGTGCTTACTGTCTTTATGTGTCTCTTATCAAAAATCCAAAATCGCCGCTGCACCTTTGGTGTTGTCTTTTGTGTGTGTGGACTTTTCCATAGGTAGGATCTCCATGGTCTCTTCTCAGTATTTTCTCAGTGACTGAAGGGTGTGTGCACGTGCAGCTGACTCCTCCTGACATTGACTATGTAGTTCAATGAAGCTAGAACCTAAACCCTTATTTGATATGATAGCTTGAGTAATAAAAATCCCTCAGTAGGCAACTTTGTGTATGCGTTATAATTTTCATTGGTTTGCTATCATACAGAGCAAAATCATACAGAGCTGTCACTCCCAAGTTGGAATGAATTTAGAGCTCTATATCTATGGTGGCTCTTTGCTAATCGTTACATTCATTAAACACTTTTCAATCTCATTTGCAAAAAAGTGACTTAATGCTTTGCTGTGTTTTATTATTAAAGGAGTGAGGGGGAGGTCAGGAAGGCAGTGCAAGTTTAAAGGAGTGGAAGAAGAGCCTCTGTTCAGGGACTGGATAGGGAAGTATCAGGAGATGTGCACAGGGCATATTGCAAGTTTTGTAGGAAGTCCTTTGATGTCGGTAACATGGGTATCTCAGCAATTTGAGCCATGCACGAGGCCAAGGACATCTGAATGTAGCAGGACAGTTACAAAATGAGCCTCATGACACATTTTATGAGAAGGCCATCTGAGACAGCAGTTGAGGCAAGTGGCAGTCAGGAGGAAGCACAGGACCACAAATGGCCAATGCAGAGGAGGAAAGTGTCAGTCAGGGAGGAAGCGAGCAGGACTACAAACATAAATTGCAGGTGCCGGTGAGGGGAACAAGCTCAGGACCACAACAGTCTTCCTCAGTTTGAAATTTTTTTTATTTATTTTTTTTTTTTTTTTTTTTTAAACAAAGCTGTACTTGAAGCAGAGATCCGCTGGGTTATCAAAATGGTGATGTCACACTACTCTTTCAATTCATGCACAGATGTGGCTGACAATTTTGGAAAAATGTTTCCAGACAGTGAAATTGCAAGGAATTTTGTGGTGTAAAAGCAGCCTACCTTGTATGTTTTTTGGTTTGTCACCGTATTTCAAAGAGAAGCTAATCAAGGACATAATAATGTCAAAGTGCTACGTTATCTCTTTTGATGAATGCCTAAACAAAGTAACACAGACAGAACAGATGGATGTGGTCGTTCGATACTGGAGTGAGGATGAGTGTAAGGTTGTGGTGCATTATCTTGACTCCGTTTTGGGACACACTCATATGGCTCCTTGAAGATCAAAATAAGTTTATCTCCTCTTGATCCCAAGAAGCTCTTCAAATCTCCATGGATGGCCCAAAGGTGAACTGGAAGTTTCTGCAAATATTTGAAGAGGAGAGAAGACAAAATTGACCCAAATCTACCACATCTGCTCAACCTGGGAAGCTGTGGTCTGCATGTTGTTCATGGCAGTTTTCAACAGGGTGAGAAAGAGACTGGGAGAAACACTGAGAGCCCTGTGGCAGCTCTTTAACGACACACCCGCCAGAAGAGACGATTTTGCTGACTTTGACGAAAACAACAACATTTCTCTGAAGTTTTGTGCCCACAGATGGGTGGAAGATCTGCAAGTTGCAGAGCGTGCAATTGAGATATGGCCAGCTGTACTCAAGCATATTGACAGCCACAAGAAACTTCCTAAAAGCAAAGTTCCAACCGCAGTGTCCTACACTTTGGTGAAAGAGGCAGCTGCTGACCCACCTGAGGCAAAACTGCATTTGTTGCAAGACAGCTGAAACCATTTTGAAACCTTTCAGACGGATGCACCAGTGGTGCCCTTTTGGCAGGAGAGCTGCAGTCTACTCTGATGAGCTGCTGTCTTGCTTCATCAAGAGACATTCTGGAGAACACAAGACAGTCCTCCAGATGCTCAAACTGACCCACTGGACAAAAACACTGCATGTACCACTCAAACAGCTTGACATCGGCTTTGCCACCAAACAAGCTCTGGATAAAGCATCACAGAAACTTCAAGCAAATGCACTGAGGGACAAGAGTTCAAGAAGGAATACATCAAGAATACATCCCTTCTCAAGGACAACCAGCAAAAGGCTGCTGGAGAGAAGCCCTCTGATGTATCCTGCGGTAAGCCTCCTGAGCTGCCTTTACCCAGTGGCCATGGTAACAGAGGAGAAAAGTTCAATATTCAAATTTGAAAACTCCTTCTCAATGCAAAATGGTGCACCGCTCAAATGACCAACTCCTCTCGGAGTACAAACACTTCCTCTTACAGATGATCCAGCACAACAAGGCTGAATTTCTGGATTTTGTCCCAAAAGTGATTCCTGCAGGGTTGATGAATTCTTGGGAGATTTGTGGGTGGCAGAGTATGAGAATCTCTGGGATTTGCTGAAGTGCCTTTTCACTCTCACATGGGCAAGCAGTAGTGAAAGAGGATACTCTGGTAACAAAGACATGCTGGTTGAGAACCCAAAGGAGAGGATTTTCTGGCTGGACGTCTCATGGAAGATGCCTTTCAAAGGCCCTTGTTCAACATGCCAAGGCGGCAAGGATGAGATATGTACAGTACCTAGAGAATGAGAAGAAGAAAAAGTTGCAACAGATAATGACAGGAAAAGAAAGGAGCTAATGTCTGACATAGCACACCAGACAGCCAAGAGGCAGAAGATTATCAACAGCATTGAAGTAATGCAGAGTGGCGGATGAAATGGCAGAAAAGGCAAAGCAGCAAGATTTCACACCTCTCAAGTCAAATGCCTACCGGAATAGAGAGTCCAGAGGTGACAGCTCTGGACCAGAGTCTTGCACACAGTTAAAACAGAAAGTGAAACAATTGAAGTAAAGAGACTAAAAGGTGTTTGTTTTTGTTTTTGACAGAGAAATAGTTGTGTAAATATGTTATATTGAGTGACTGAAAGTGATTAAGGTATTCCTTATCTGTCCTAAAGTACTTATGTTGGTTGTTTCATTTCAGTTCAAGTTGTGACATTGGATGCTTTTCATGTTTCTGCTATTCTCCACTCCTTGTTCTGGAGAGGTGCAGTGTGTGCAAGATTTTGTCTCGTGACAAAGGTCTTCTTGCTGATCTAACTGATCAGGTGTGTTAATGGTGGGCTGTATGAGAGCCTGCACACACTGCAGCTCTTCAAGACATGAAGTGAAGAATACTAACCTAATGAAAAGTCTGGGTGGAAGATATTAAAGTAGCCTGATAAAGAAACAAGATATTGAAGTTTAAAACATGAAGAACACAAGCCTATTAGTAAATCTTTAGATATTAAAGTAGTAAAGAAAAGGTAGGGTCAATATTGCTGTTTGAAAATGGGTTCATTGATATGTTTAGAGATTGATTAGCACCAACTTGGTGCTGGTGTGTGTAGGACAGTCCACAGCCTGGAGCTGTTCCCTTAGTAGGCAAGCACCAGGGTCTTGAATCTGATACACCCGGTCTCTGGAGGCCAGTGGAGAGTGCAGAGGAGAGGTGTGACATGACAATGTTTTTACACATGAGGTACCTACTGAGGCTGTGTGGCAGCCCAATCATTGATAGTAATTGCGTGTTTTGCCATATCTCCCTATTACTTATCGTAAAATGTCCTGGAAATGTCCCAGAAAATTATTTCTTGAAAAGAGTGGGAACCCTGTTTAAAAGTCTAAGTTGATGAATTAAATAAAGTTTGACATTCAGTTTTATTCTCCTTTGGTTGATTCAATACATTTTAAAGTCCATGAAACTGTTCTATACTGATGTTGGCTTCTTCAATGAAACTCAAATGAATATCCAACTTTGGACCCCAGTGGTGCATTCAGTAAAGACACTCTGCCCGAGTGCAGGATGCGCCCGATAGCTTGAGGTCGCTGGTTTGAACTGCCACTGCCACCGCCGACGGTGGACGGGAGATCCCAGGGGCGGCACACACACAAGCGCCGCCCAGACTGGGTAGGGGTTGGGTCAGATGGGGAGTCCTGGCTCACCGCAAGACACCAGCAACACCTGTGGCTGGTCGGGCACCTGCAGGCCAGCCTGTATGCAATCCAGAACCGCGTGGTCCTCCGACGCCTGTAAGTTCTGAGATGGCTGCACGGGCGGGCTTGCAGAGACAAAAAGCGGACAGCTGATGGCACTCATTTTGAGGACGCGGTGCTTATCTTCATTTCTCCAGCGTTAGTTGGGGGTTGTAGCGATGAGCCAGGTTGAATAATAATTGGACATTCCAAAATTGGGAGAAAATTTGAAAAATGAATAGAAATAATTGTTTTAAAAAAATAATTAATATCCAACTTTTATTCACATAAATGGACTTGTGAAAAGTGCATTCAGATACCAGTTTCCCATGACCAGTATATGAAGCATTGGTTGTTTGTTTTTTCTCTAAAGATCCTGAGAAATACACCAGCCTGTCCACAAATCATTCATCATTACTGGAACAGCTACTCAAAAAGAAAATTCAGAATTGAAAAAGAACAATACTGAGCTTTCTATGAAATCATCAATCTTGGATAAATACTGTCCTTTCAAAGAAGGCTCTTCAAAGGGTGAGTTGTGAATTCTATACAATCCCATCATTATTATTATCAATAACAGGAGAGAGAGAGACTTTTAAGATTCTTTATTAATCATTCCAATTAAAATCCATTCAAATAAAGCACAACAAAATTAAGATTAGTTACCTCAGCAACATTAAAATCCTTAAACAGATTTTAAACCAATAAAATTATCATAAAATATCAGTAAACACAAAATATGTATAAATGTGGTTTCTTTCTGTTAAAACAGATTAATGCCAAATTAACAAAAACACTAAAACAATAAAGACAATTCAAAGTAGAACATAAACTGGAGCCCTCCTCACACAGCAGCACACAAGGCATCTCCCACACCATCTCTCTCCTGGAAGTCCTCTGGGTTATTTAAAAAATTCAAAATCCATTCTTTTCCAGCTGACCACCAACACCCTTTCTGGATTTTAAAATAGCTAGGTTTACCTGGCCCATTATAAAATTAATTAAAAAAACACCTGATTGTCTTTTTAAAACTGAAGAGAACCCCAGAGATAAATAGCCCTTTAGTGAACTCTTCGCCTAGGCCCAGCAGGAGCAGCTGTAGGAGATGAGTGGTCCTAGTCTGACACACTTGCTGTACACGTGGAACACTGTCTCCTCCATGGAGCAGAAACGGCACTCTGAGCTAATGCTAGAATGAACTCTGTGCAGAAACCTGCTGGTGGACATAACAATGCAGGATCCTCCACTGCAGGTCCCCCACTCTCTCTTGGTGATTGGCAATTTATACAGCACCCTCCACACAGGCCTATGCCCCTCCTCTACCTCCAGACCAGTGGCGTTTTTGTGTTTTTTTTTTTGTTTTTTTTATTCTATTTTGTCTGCTTGTTCCCTCTTTGCAGCCAATGCAATATCTTTTGTTTAGCAGTACCTGAGAATGCAGTGAAAACAGCCATATTGAGTTGAACAAGGTATTCTCAGCAAAGCTGAGATTTTAGTTTTGGTTTGAAGGCAGCAGGAGCTTAGCATGATTTTTAATTTTTGCTTCAGGGCAACTTACAGAGGTAAGAAGTTATTACAGTATAGCTAAGATTACAATACAGCTAAGAAAAAACAATACAGTTTTTTGTTTGGGGATTTTCAGTTTCTGTTTGCACTTTTGCCAAATGAAACGTTTTTGCAGTTATTATTGCACAGTGTGTTTGTTTCTGAAGGTTGTATGTATGCTTATGTGCTTTGTATTTGTAGTGTATATGTACAACTACTGTTATAAACTGCAGAAAATGTTCGCCTTGCTTCACTCGGCACCATACATTTTCAGTCTTGGCTACTTTGCTCTGCTCAAACCCCGGAGAGATATTTGATGTATTAAGAGTTTTAATTGATTTAGAACATGTTTGTAATGTAAGCTACTTCCTGTGACCTCAGACCTTAGGTACTTGCCCATCCACCCGAAGTTCCATTCCTAGCTACGCCCCTGCTCCAGACATGCCCTCCACCTTGAATCCACCAACCCCCTCAACTGCTTAAAATGTGATGCCTTCACACACAGCTGGTAGACTTTCTTAATCCCTGCTGTGTGAAGTTAAGTCTTTTTTTAAATGCATTTTAAGTTTAGCAGCATTCCCTTATTCTCTCCACCCCCTCTCCTTCACCTACTGCTGAACACACTAGCAGCCCTGGAAAGATGATGTTTTGTCTGCCCTGTACCGCTGAACACCTCATCCTCAAAGCCTCCCTGAGCTCAGGGGAGAGAGAGCTTCTCAGCTCATTAACCATTTTCTGCCAGCCCAGCTGCCCATGGGCTCCACTCAGAAGAACACCCAGCACTTTAATATTTGTTCTGTCCCATCTCAGTGCCCCCGGGCAGGACGGGGGGTGTGGTCATGCCAACTGCCCGACAGGAAGGTGGCACACTATGCCCAGTTAACTCTTGCCTTAGACACTCTCTGAAAAGTGTGCAGGCTCTTCTAGCACATTGATGTTCCATCACTGCACATATTATCACCATGTGCATATGCAGACACCTTCACTGCAACAGGGTAGGGTGAGGATGGCACTGCCCAGCCAACAAGCTGGTCCTCAGCAGGTGCAGCAGGGCCTCTTTGGCCAGCGCGAATAAAGCATGCCAGACAGGGAGCAGCCCTGCCATCACCCCTGCACACTGGGAAGGGCTGACTTAGCCCATAGGAGGCTGTGTGGTCCAGTGGTTAAAGAAAGGGCTTGTAACCTGGAGGTCCCCGTTCAAATCCCACCTCAGCCACTGACTCCATTGTGTGACCCTGAGCAAGTCACTTAACCTCCTTGTGCTCGTCTTTGGTGAGGCGTAATTGTAAGTGACTCTGCAGCTGATGCATAGTTCACACAACCTAGTCTCTGTAAGTCGCCTTGGATAAAGGCGTCTGCTAAATAAACAAATAATAACAAATAATAATAATTGTTGAGCTTTTAAAATGCTAAAAACAAAAGCTGGATGTAAGAAATAAAAGCAGGGCCAAACCCAATGGCTTCCAGGGATCTAGAGAGACCAGCCCAACATTCAAATCACGTATTAGCTATAGATAAAAAGTTTTGAATTAAAAACAAATTCTTAAAAATTAGAATGTCCCAGTACACAATAAGTTTGGTCCATGTGAATTCAGCTCCTATACACATTTTGAGTCTATGGGCCAGTGTGACAGAAATGTAAAGAGTTTTGGTTGTAAATCTCCTCCTGACCTGTGAGGGCATCTACAGCTTAAAGGAAAGGCTTTGGACAGGTTGTCCTGACAGTTCTTTTCCCTGGTACAGGAAGTCGGTTAGCCTGGAAGAAGGCGAGACTCCGTTGCAGGAACATATTGACCCGGAAGGGAAACGAGGTAGCAGCTGCAGGCATTAGAGTCAGCTGCAATCGTTTACCAAGGGGTCATGCGGAATGGCATCAAGGGGCCGTAGATCTTTTCCTTCGCTTGGGTCAGAAGGACCGGGAGAGTTCCCAAAAAGAATTGAGAAATATTTTGTGAGTGTTTTGTTTGTTTGTAGCACTGTTAGTAATTGTCTTCTGTTTGTAAATTCACTAGACGGCTAACACGTCTCCGGAGCTGTCGCCTTGGGCCAGCACTACCCGGAACAACAACACCACTGTCACTGTTATTTGTTATCACCCACCTTGAGCACTACTGCAAGCACCCGGACTGGTGATTTGTGATAGTAGTATTGTTATTTGTTTTGTTTACAAATCATTATTATTATTTTCTTGCCGAGCTTTACACCAGGGGTGTATTGCCGGTGGATTATTGTTTGGTCACCAGACCAGATTTGTGTTCATAAAATAACATTTACAAATTGGATTACAGTTTTCACTTGTGATTATTTCTGCACTGCATCACCCCTGCACCTGTTCATATCAGCAGCCACTTTGCCACACGTGGTATCAGAACATGGGATATGGATCGCAACGCAGTAGCGGAGCTGCTGGAGGCGCTGGATAGCAGATGGGACACAGAGGAGAGAAGTAGGGAGGAGCGCTACACTGCGCTCATTGAAAAGGAAGGGCTGGCACTTTCCACAACACCAGCCCCTACCACAACACCAGCAATGTCTGCACCAAGGCTCGGGTGATGAAGATGATCATGGAGGATGACCCAGAGGTGTACTTGCTGGCATTTGAGAGGATGGCTACCACCGCCAAGCGGCCAAGGGAGCTCTGGGCAAGCAAGCTGGAACCCTGCCTGATCGGGAGGCTCAGGCAGCCTCACCAGGCCATAAGCGACCTCAGCGCTGCCAGTTATGACCTGGTCAAGCTGGCCATTCTCCGCTGCTCAACATTACGGGCAGAGACCCACCGGCTACGGTTCAGGGAAAACAAGATCCCTTGACACACCCCAGGGTGGTTGTGGGAGCGGTTGAGTGAACACATGGTCCACTGGCTGACCACCGAGAAGAGAACCAACCTGGAAATGGGGAAGCAGTGGTGGTGGAGCAATTCTGCCATGTGGTCAGCAATCGATACCCAGGCCTGGACGGCGCCACAACCCCAACACCATGGAAGCCTCCGTAAAACTGGAGGATTTATGAGGACTCCCTGGTCTCACACGGATTAGGATACTGTTGGTTCCGCCTCAGAGTAGCCGACCTTACCTCTCTCTCCTCCAACACCCCCCCTACCATGTCCCGGGACCCAGACCTCCGTCACCGCCGACCCCAATGGGCCCCCTTGCCTCCTCTTCATGGAGACCAAGGTTGGCCCACAGCTGGGGTAGAGGTGCTGCCCCTGCCCTGTTGCCCTACCAGCAATGGGACAACTACATAACCAATGTTCCCTCTGTCCCCCCAATGTGTTTTAGGTGCAACCAACAGGGACATCTGGCCAGGTCATGCCCCGCTGCCATGGAGTGTGACGTGGTCTTGTGTAATTGTGCACCTGAGATAAGAAGTAAGTGCAAGGAAAATGGTCGGGAGTGGCCTTGTATGATTGATGTGGTTTTAGGCAATGTGAAAACTCACGATTAGTGGACACAGCATGTGAGCAAACCTAATTGGAACATCTCTTTGCGGTGTGTTGTATGGCATGAGGTCAAGTGGCCATCTCCTGTATCCATGGAGACACGGCGGAATACCCCACATTAGAAGTATATATCGGTAGGACCAGTAAAACGTCACCTGGTAGTAGGGGTGGTGAAAAGTTGCCACAGCCAGTTATTTTGGGCCGAGATGGCCAAAATTTAAAGAATTAACCCTTAGCGTCCATTTATTCAGCACGCCTCGGCGCGTCAGGTCCAATTTATTTTCACACTGTAGTATATTTTAGACGCACTGTTTAAATTTTTTTTTTCACAGTAAGACAGCTTTAACCCTTTGCAGTCCATTTATTAAGTGCGTCCAGGCGCGTCAGGTCCAATTATTTTCACACGGCGCAGTAAATTTTAGACGCCGCTGTTTAGAAGTATTTTTTTCAGTCAAATGGGTTTAAAAAGGCCCTGCATATCAACAAAGCACTCACTAGGCATCTCCAGCACCGCCCACCCTTTTCGCTCGCTATCGCTTTCACATATGCCAAGAAATAAATAATAATAATAGTGTACATACCCCATCAATCATCTCTTGATCACTCGTTTTATCACCAAACTCCTCAATAATGCAATCCAAGTCATTATTTTATTACTATAACATCTCAAAAAAAGCTCTGCAAATGTCCGTGATAGTCTCTGTGCGCTGATGCAGTATCAGCCAGTTTGTTCCTTATGACCGCTATGTAATGCCAGGGGCAGGCGACCGATTCATGAGATACGCCTTTTTTTTTTTGTTTTTTTTTTTATCGGCTTGTCTCGGCTCCCTCGGCCATTGAATGGTTTTCATTTTCCGGAGAAAAAACTAGAAACCCGCTTTTGCGTTTTGATGATGTCGGACAGGGGTCCGACAATGGACGGATAGGAATAATTGCAATGTCGGACCAGGTCCGACAATGGACCGCAAAGGTTAAAAGGCATTGCATATCAACAGGACACTCAGTACTGCATCTCCAGCCCCCCACCCCTTGTTCGCTATATTTTTCAAATACCTCTTAATAATAGCATACTGATAAATCATCTCTTGATCACCGTTTATCACCAAACTCCTCAATAATCGATCCAAGTCGTTATTTTATTACTATAACATCTAAAAAAGCTCTGCAAATGTCTGTGTTCTTGAGCTGGATGAAGCCTTATCTTGTTTGTTTATGTCCGTGTTACCTATGTGGTGCCGGGCTATCAGTATTCATGAGATATGCCTTTTTTTTTTTTTTTAGCTTCAACCTCCCTTTTCCCTTTTGTATCTCCATGAACTGTTTAATTTGTTCAGTAGAATAAACATTTTCCCCCTATTAACGGGTTGGCTATCGGGATGTCAGAGATAAACGGGGAGTGAAGAGGCTCCCCTCCATTTACTCTGCTCTGTAACGCTGTCTGCTCTGCCATCCACGGCTGTGAGCTCCTCATGCTCCACCTTCACAGCACCGCCTCCTCTTCTCCTTCCAGCACAACCTCAGCCATCACCGCTGCCTCTGTCTCCACCTGCTGGGGTTCAGAGAGAGAAGCCCGTCTCCGTGCCGATCCCCTCTCCCTCCATTTCAGGAGGGACAGACACCCTGCCTGAGACTGCAGGCTCCCCTCCAGGCACAGGCTCGTTCCCCTCTCACTGTTAGGGCTTTATTTTTCCTTTTTAGTTACCACCACAATGACTCATTTTTGTGAAATTTAATTTTGTGAAAGACTGTGGCTGAGTCTCTTCAGCCTCGGATGTGGTGTCGATGGCTCCATCGTCATTCGGCAGCGGCCCCTGGTGTCTACAGACTCCGTCTGCCACTACGAAGGGGAGCCGACTCATCCTCCTGCTCATCCCCAGCCTCCTCCCCATCAGTACCCTGCTCCTGCCTTGCCTCATTTCTAATTTCTCGGGCAGGCCCTCCTTTGATGTCGTTGTTCCCCAGAGTTAAAGCACTGCATTGTATCCGAGCTAACAAATACAACGCAACCCGCAACCCTCCACACTGAAGCTCCAAGCGACATCAACCACTTGACCCAGGTTATTCAGCAGTAAAACGCCTGTCTCCAAAAAAGACAGGACGTTCTTCACATTGGCATTCTTACATCCTAATTTAATATTTTGATTGGGGGACACCAGTGTACCATCGGGCAAGTTCATTTTCCATAATCTTATTTCTTAAAATCGGTGGCACATTAGACAATTATCTTGAAACAGGGGTTACAAAGGTTAGGGTTAAATAAATTTACTTTCACTGAAAACCGTCCTCCACTAGTTGGTTGACCAGCGATACCTCTTTTAAAAGAACATTTTATTCATGCAGGATGCCAACACAATGTTCTCTTCTCCGTACCTCTACCAGCAGGCACTCCTCCACCGCCACGCTGGCAAGCAGCTAACCCCGTGTCAATGGCTGAGAGCCCCCAGCACTCCAGTGAGATCCCATAACGGGATCTGCACACACAACGCTAAACAGTAATCCTTAATATATAAACAAACTAAACGATTAACAAATAATGATAGAATATTACAAAATAAAAACACTCTCCTTCCAAGACCAGCCTTCAAATGCTACCGCCTCCCCAAGTTCCTCCCATAATCCCACAATCCTCAGAGAGAGGTCCTTTATTCTCATATTAAAATCCATCAGAAAATCAACAATAAGGTAAACTACAAAGACTCCTGCTGGCTCCGGGTATCAGCTGGCCCTCCAGATCATTAACCACAATAAAATAGGAGAATCGTTAGGTTACCAACCCTGGTTCCCTAAAAGAGAAGACCATCACCAACAATACTTTTGGGAAATGCTGCCACAGGTCAGGTATTCACTGAGCATTTTATATCAGAGCTGCCGATAGGTTCCTCCGGGAGTGACATGTTCAGTCCCGCCTTCGAGGGAACACATAGTCACTCTAACGGAGCTCACTTCCTTTGCATTGAACTCGCAGGTTGGTGGTCATCTTCTCTTTGAGTTACATTCATAACCTAACGTTCCTTTTCAAGACGACCATCAACAATACTTTTGGGAAAAGTATACCAAAGCCGTAGGGAGCGTGAACGAGACAGCAGACGAGGGCATCTCGAGACCACAAAACCATGGTTAGTGGTGCGAGCGCAAACCTCAAGGACCTTTGTGCCTAATGAAGGTATAGGAGGGATGACATTGTCGGTAAAACCTGGTGAAAGTATGCGGGTAGCCCAGCTAGAGGCAGTACATATGTTGGCAATGTGGCAGTGTGGTCCAGTGGTTAAAGTCCAGGGCTTGTAATCAGAAGGTCACTGGTTCAAATCCCACCTCTGCCACTGACTGTTCATTGTGTGACCTTGAGCAAGTCACTTAACCTCCTTTTGTGCTCCATCCTGTGGATGATGTTAAATCAATGTTCTATTAAGTGACTCTGCATATAATGCACAGTTCACAGCCTTCCTCTGTAAAGCGCTTTGTGATGGTGGGCCACTATGAAAGGCGCTATATAAAAATAAAGATATTTTATTATTATTATTATTATTATTATTTATAGTGAGGTTCTAAAGAGGGCCCACAATGTAGCCACTCCTCTGGTGGGGGTAGGCAGGCATTAGTGTCCACAATCCAGTGAGACAGCTACTGCTTTGAGAGGGCCTGACCAGGGTCCCATTGCCATAGCAGGCTAAGAGCTGGTCAGACTGTCGCAGTGCTCTCGTCCTGTCGACATAACATCTCAATGCCCAAACCGGGCAGAGGAGTTTAGTCTTTGATCTTCCTCTGAAGGAAAAGGATGGGGATGGAAAGCCTCTAGCTCCACTGACTGATTCAAGTGGAAAGCCGAAACCACCTTAGGGAGGATTGCGGGGTTCGACGTAACGATACCTTGTTTCAAATCAGTCCCAGACAAGATACAGGAGCTGTGCACAGACAGAGCCTGTAGCTCGCTGACACGCTTTAGCGGGGGTGATGGCTAAAAAAAAGGCTGTCTTCATCAAGAGGTGTCTTAACTCTATGGAATGTGTAGGCTCAAACGGAGCCTTAGTGAGAACCTCCAGTACATGATCTAGACTCCACTTGAGAGGACATCCTTCTAGATGGAAGTAACTTGAGCGCCCTTCAGAAAACGGGAATGGGAGCCTGGGAAACCGAATCAATGGGGACATGGCATGCAGATATGGCTGTCGTTTACACTTTCAGCGTTGAGGGGATTTACCTGCTTCCAGCAGTTCTTGCAGAATTGGCAGAACAATTGCTATAGCGCAAGATATGGGCTTGTGACCCGGGTCAGACACCAATCTTGAAATACCCATTTGTAGGGCACACAACCACCTTGTGGAGGAGGCGTAGCATTTTGCAGTGTACCTATGACCGCGCTTTGAGAGCCCTAAAGTGGACAGACGGTCCCGTTCAGGGGCCAAACCCATAAATGGATTCCTGCCCGGTTCTGGGTGCCAGAGTGCCTCTCGCCTGACGGAGGAGAGGACCCTCCTTCAAGAGGAGGTCCGCCGCCCATTCACCACTCCAGGAAGATGAACAGCCCAGAGGGGGGGCAGGTTCTGTTGTGCCCAAGTCATAACCCGTGAAGGCTACAGGGTGATAACCCCGGGACCAAAGTCCCTGGCGATTGACATCGCCACTACCATGTTGTCCATCCTGACAAGGACATGTCTCCTTTGGAGCACCGGGAGAATAAACTGAGAGCAAGGTTAACTGCTCTCAGTTCCAGCACATTTATATACAGGGATGTCCCACAGCACGACCACAACCCTTGGACTCCTCTGCTGGCCCTGACTGCTCCCCAACCTAAGTCGGATGCATCTGGGGCTATGACTTACCCCCATCCTAACACCTTTCTGCAGGCAAGAGGCTTGCTTGCACCAGCATAGGGCTTCCCATCATGCGAGGAGGTCAACCGACAGTGTCTGTGCGTTTGGAATGTGTAGCCGGAAGGCATTGAGCGGGTGTATATGGAGTAATTCCAGCTGGAGGCTGGATGAGGCTGCAGCCATCAGACCCAGCAACTTTGACAACACGAAGTATTTATCGATCCCTGTTGAAACAGGGATAGACAGTTCTGTACTGCGCTACTCTGTTGCCTGGACAGGTAGGCTCGCATTGCAAGTCCAGCCGGAGTCCCAAGTAAACTGTGTTTGCACACACATTGGTTTTTGGCATCGCTTGTGGTGAGACCCAGCCCGACAGGTGCTCTGTCACGATCACCGTGTGGGCCACTGCTCCTTCCTGCGACTGGGAATCAACCAGTCATCCAGGTAGTTCAACACCCTGATCCCAGGAGGGGGGCCAGGATGGCATCCATGCACTTTGACAACATGCGGGGGACTAAAGAGAGGCCGAATGGCAGAACGGAAAACTCAAGATGCTTCCTGTGCACGGGACAAATAGGGGCATGAAAATATGCGGCCTTTAAACCACGGTGATAAACCAGTCACCAAGCGGGACAGACTGCAGAATGTGATGGTGTGTGACTATCTGGAACTTCTCCCCGAGTAGAGCCCCTTTTGGGAGGTCAGTTCTACTAAGCAGGTGGCTTGTTTAAGAAGTAATGCAGTAATGCAGCTACTTTATTGCTTGAGGGTCGAGACCTGAGAGGTTGCTCACGGATGTAACCGTGATCCCCGAAAGGGAGGAGGACCTGTAGAACTGAAACGTGTGGTGGTGTGTATGGTGGCGAGCACCCAAGTGTCCCGAGGTGCACTGCGCCCAATATTGCAGCTGGCGTGAAAGGGAGGGGTCTGAGGCCGCCAAGCTTCAGGGGCCCAGCTTGACCGTTGAGGCTGTGACAAGCCTGCGCGGGGCTGCCTGGGTCAGTGGTGGAAGTGCCTCCGGGAGCGCTGTTGTGTTGGGGGCCCCACGTCCGGTGCTTCATCCTTGTGAGTAGGCCGGCTGTTGGCCGCCGGGAGCCTGAAGGTGATGCCTCAGGTCACCATGCAGGGCAGTGGGATTGGGACTGTCAGAGTTACCCGGGCGTGCCGCGGACGGACGCCAGCATTTCACCTCTGTCGCAACAGAGGCCAGGGAGGAGCATCGAGAACATGAGGCATCTCAACAGGAGCTGTTGAATATCTCCACGGCTTGCCTGGAAGGTATGGCCGAGATCGGGAGAGATGTCCGCATCGGGACCATCAATTGAAGTTCACGCAAAGCCGGCAAGGAAGAACCAGGCACTGGGTGGAGGAAG